>CM072862.1:27347500-27785000 GCA_036937835.1 Pampus argenteus
GCGGGCATTTTCTCTCTGATGACCTCAGTGAGTCCAGGCAGGGTGCTATGAGAGATTGTTAAAAGAGGAGGCTAGGGAGGAGGAGCAGAGTGTCTGTAAGCCTCATTGACAGGGAGTGAGGAGAATTCATTATGAGTAGGTATTGTAACCTAGACCTCATTGGAATACTGAGTCAGCGCAGGGGACCGGATATTATATAGTGAATTAAATAAAGCCACAAACAGCTTAACAGAAGCAGTACCTTGATTGCACAGTATTCAAAGAAGGAGTTGTTGCTTAGGGGAGAAAGCTTATTGGATTTCCCGTCTTTAAAAATGCAGCTGGTGTGTTTGTTGGACGGACCGAGGTTTCAGTCAGGGCTCGTACCTTTTGGATAAATTCTGTTTTGTCTACAGCCAATTGGCAGCTACATAGGTCGAAAGTAAAGGAATAAGTAGAGGAGGCTTTTCTGGTGAATAGAGGTTCAGTGTGCAGTTAGTTTCTAACTAAATAAAGTGTGTGTGTGGTGTGTGGTGTGTGTGGTGTGTGGTGTGTGTGTGTGTGTGTGTGTGTGTGTATGTGTGTGGTGTGTGTGGTGTGTGTGTGGTGTGTGTGTGTGTGTGTGTGTGTGTGTATGTGTATGTGTGTGTATGTGTGTGTGTGTATGTGTGTGTGTGTGGTGTGTGTGTGTGTGGTGTGTGTGGTGTGTGTGGTGTGTGTGGTGTGTGTGGTGTGTGGTGTGTGTGGTGTGTGTGTGTGTGTGTGTGTGTGTGTGTCAGGTGACGACCTGGCTGGAGGAGGTTGGGGAGGTTCGTTTGAAGACTCTGGATGAGCCGGGAGATTCTCTGGAGCTTCTCAACAAGAAACAGCAGGACTTCAAAGACTTCTACACCACTGCATATGTACGACACACACACACACACACACATATTAATGACCACACTTTTCTCTCCTCCAATAAACATTATGATACACTCTCCAGTTATGAACCGTAGCAGTAATTCAGTGATATCACCTCTACCTCCAGGTGAAGCTGGTTTGTGACGGGTGATATCTCATCATTGTGACTGCAGGTTATCTGTAGCTGGGCTGCTGAACGGGAGGAAGATGTTATCACATACAGTCATGTCAGCTTCTCTGTGTCTCTGCAGGATCATTGTAAACGCGGAGAGGCCTTGCTGAGTCGTCTGAAGCGCTGGGATGACATGTCGTCAGCTGACCTTCGCCACTACGAGGTCAAAGTTCATTCTTTCTGGGCTCAGCTTCAAGATTTCTCCCAGCGGGTCAATGCCACCAGCCGTAACATTGACCGGGCTGTCCGACTGTACAGCTTCTTAGACCAGGTAATGAGCTGCAGTCCGACTATCAGCCCATCTCCTTAAAGACCAAAAATGTCTGAATGGGGTTATGAAAAGTATTTCTGCTTTAAAAATGTCTCAAACGATAATTCGCTCATCAGAATAGCTGCTGATAAGGAGACATAAACATATTGTTATCAGTCTTTTAGGTGTGGTTGTGTCTGCAGCTTTACTGTCTTTTGTTTCTGTTTTCTCTTCATGTTCAGTAGAATCGTACTCAGATCCTCGTCTTCAGTCTGAAGACACTGACTTCTGATGTCTCAGAGATACTTTTTGTGTATTTTTTGTTACACATAATATTGTTTTGTGTGTAACAGCAGCTGGTTTCTTCTGTGGGGTACATCGTTTCCTCTTCCTCCTCCTCCTCATATCATCTTCCTGGAGTGAAACTGACAGCTTACATTGAGGTCTGAGGAAAAGAGGGTGAAGAGAAAGAGGAGATTATCAGTATTATCAGTATCAGTATCAGGGGGAGGAGGGGAGTAGATGAGCTTCTGGTTCCCATTAAAGGTGGGAGATTAAAATGCTGAGATATTGATTTTGTCTTGACATTTTATATGAAGTTTATATAAGCTTAACGTTGGATACAATGGTCTCGGCACCCGGCACATGGTTCATAAGAGTTGTACTATTGGGCGTAGTATTAGAGTGTCATCTCCCTTTCCCTTTAAAAGCCACCTGTCCAGGCAGAAATGACAGTGCCCATTGAGATGGTTTGTCACAGTTTGTCACAGCAGCGTAACTTCATTGATTATTTAATTGATTGGTCAGCTCTTACACACACAGACCAGACCGGGATCAAGAAGAATCAGGGAAGCTTATAATTATGTTTTGACTGTAAATGTCTATAAATCCATGCACTTAATACATAATTGTAATTGTACTTGTGTGTCCCCGCTGGTCATTTGTTTGCAGTATTAATGTGGCGTGATTATTAATTTACAGTTCATATTATCTCCAGCTGCAGTTCAGGTCCTGTCTTCTGTTTCCTCTGAAGATCTGAAGACATTTAATTCTCAGAAGGGACAGAGACGTGTGCAGTGAAGGGACTATGAATTTTCCACTCTGATACAGATTGACCTGACACACACACACACACACACACACACACACACACGCGCGCGCGCGCGCACACGCACACGCACACACACGCGCACACACAGCATGAAATTACTGGCGGCTGAAAACTTACTATCTCAAGATCATGAATTTGTTAAGACAAAAAACGAAAAACAACTTCTGTTCAAACATCCCTGTGAAAACTTTAGTGTGTTTGTGTGTGTGTGTGGTCAGCATGCCGCTCTCTGCTCGGCTCAGTTAGGCTGCAGCGCTGTAACAGAACACACAAAGGTACGACACACATTTACTCTTTATACACACATTTTACACAAACAAACACAGTTCAGGTGTGTGTGTGTGAGAGAGAGAAAGTTGTGCAACTTTAATGGAGCATTGTGTGTGTGTGTGTGTGTGTGTGTGTGTGTGTGTGTGTTGCAGTGATTCAGTTCTTTGATGTTAAGCTGGCGTCAGTTTGACTCGAGTGTTTTGTTTTGTTTTTAAACCCGCTCTACTTGCTGTGTGTGTGTGTGTCTGTGTGTGTGTGTGTCTGTGTTTGTGTGTGTGTCTGTGTGTGTGTGTGTCTGTGTGTGTCTGTGTGTGTCTGTGTCTGTGTCTGTGTGTGTGTGTGTCTGTGTGTGTGTGTGTCTGTGTGTGTGTGTGTCTGTGTTTGTGTGTGTGTCTGTGTGTGTGTGTGTCTGTGTGTGTGTGTGTGTGTCTGTGTTTGTGTGTGTGTCTGTGTGTGTGTGTGTCTGTGTGTGTCTGTGTCTGTGTGTGTGTGTCTGTGTGTGTGTGTGTCTGTGTGTGTGTGTCTGTGTGTGTGTGTCTGTGTGTGTCTGTGTCTGTGTGTGTGTGTGTGTGTCTGTGTGTGTGTGTCTGTGTGTGTGTGTGTGTCTGTGTGTGTGTGTGTCTGTGTATGTGTGTGTGTGTGTGTGTGTGTGTGTGTGTGTCTGTGTGTGTCTGTGTATGTGTGTGTGTGTGTGTGTGTGTGTGTGTGTGTGTGTGTGTAGCAGACGTTAACTTCTATTCAGTCTGTGTTGTGTGCTTTAGCTAATGTTCACCTAATATAAACTCCACACTAATGTATAAAGTGAATTATTTTCATGATTCATTAATCTGTTAATAGTTGTTTGTATGCTTCATAAAATGTGTATCAGTGTCTCTAAAGCCAACGATGACGTCCTCAAATGTCTTGTTTTGTCCACAACCCAAAGACATTCAGTTTACTGTGACAGAGGACGAACCCGAACCAGGAAATATTTATATTTTAGGTGGAATCAGAGAATTTGGACCTTTTTTCTTAAAAAATGACTTAAAACATTTAAAAGATTATCAAAATAGTTGGTGATTTATTCAAAAGTTGACAAATAATGAACTATGAATAATGTTTGATGCAGTTAAACTTCTCCCGAACGTCCATCATGTGAGGACAGTTTCAGTCTATCAGCATCATGCATACAGGAGGTTGAGCGATGCTCTGAAGCTCTCGGATGTTTCCACTGTGTGAAACATGTAAACATCAGACTTTGTCTTTCTTTATTGTTCACTGAGTGCAGACATTTGTCAGAACATTTTCTGTGTTCTGCGTTCTCACTGTCAAACACCGTCAGCTCAGATAGTGGAGAACAGTTTGTGTATCCAGTTTATCTCATTTGGTTTGACTCAACTTCCTGTGTGACATCAGAGACGCTCTGCAGCGCTGTCAAACAAACTGTTGTGTTCACATCCTAATCAGCATGAGAGGAGGTCATGTGATGTCAGCAAAGCTTCATCTACGCTGTACAGTGTGTGTTTGTGAGTGCAGGACAACTGTTACTACTTTTTTTGTCTTTCAGTTGTATTAGCGCCCTCCTCTCCTCTCCTCTCCCCTCCCCTCTCCTCTCCTCTCCTCTCCTCGCCTCGCCTCGCCTCTCCTCTCCTCTCCTCTCCTCTCCTCTCCTCTCCTCTCCTCTCCTCTCCTCTCCTCTCCTCTCCCCTCCCCTCCCCTCCCCTCCCCTCCCCTCCCCTGTGTGACCCGCCTCCACCATCTTTCAACCAAGCTAATGGAGTTAACTGAGTGCTCTTCAAACTGATTAGCTTGCTGATGTGTCCTGATTACCAGCCGCTTAGTTCCCACACACACACACACACACACACACACACACACAGTGACCCAGTGGCCTACTAGTGGAGTGACTGTGATGTGATGGTCCATATGGTTTCATTGTTTGGCTGCTGACCTGCTGTGTTAACAGTATTAGAATAATAACAGAAAGCTTTCAGGTCTCTGGACATGAAGGCGCAAATGAGATCACAGTTTTGACTCCATCATGGTTGGCGGCATTTAAAGTAAAAGTGGGCGTGTGTTTAAGTAGTACAGGCGCTGCGGTGGTGGCGTGTTGTTTAAGGTACCAGTAGGACAATAAGATACAATCCAGGAAGTCCAGTTGGAGCTACAGATTTTTTTTCATCACAAACATTGTGCGGTAAACAGCTGAACTGAACTTTTTTGCAAATTGGACATTTTAAATTTGAAAAGATTTCAGTTGGTTTGATTTGTTTTCTGTCATGTTGTGCTTGTCGCCTCCTACTGGACACACACCCAGTCTGACCTCAAACACACATGACCTCACATGTTTCTGTGTGTAGGTGTGTGCGTCCTACTGTTTTAGCAGTGAGGTAATGTGTTGGTTATCATTTTTCAAGTTTATTATAATTTACTTTAAGGACGGCTCAAACTTTCACCATCAGAGGAAACTGTTAAAGGTCAGAGGTCAACCTGAATGATGATGTCTCTCTCTGCAGGCGTATGGCTGGGCACTGGAGGGTATGCGTCATCTAGCTGGTATCAGTATGGAAGAGTGCACAATGCCAGACAAATGCCAGTTTGTGATTGGCTGCCTGGAGGACTACCACCACCAGCATCCACCAATCCCAGACACCCAATTTCAAGAGATGAAGGCTGCAGCGGGCGAGCTGCGGGGGGAGCGAGGCCTCCGTCAATGGAGCTTTGCCTGGTCTAAGTGTCAGGAGACCAAGAAGATGTTTGACAGGAAGATGGAGGTGGCGATAAGGACTCGAGACTCCTCCATTAGGCGGCGCTCTGATGCCTCCCAGAGCAGAAACTCTGCCTCCCTCACCAGGAAGACACTGTCAGGACTCTGGGGGGGCCGGGAGACCTCCACCAGCCCCCCTGAGGAGAGTGTCACCACCTCACCCACCTGTTCCCCTATCCCCACCCCCCCACAGCATAACTTCTCTCCCTTCACCCCCACACAGCACATGCCCCTCCTGCGCCTGTTGCGCAGCGTCTCCTCAGAGGAGGCTTCGGACCGGGTGGATTTCTGCTCCTCTAGTCCAAGCCTGCCCCACCTCAACTCCTCTGCAATCCCCACCCCTTCTTCCCCCTGCTCCTCCTCCTCCTCCTTCTCTTCCAGCAGACGGCAGCAGCTCAGGAAGACCCAGAGCTTTGACTGTCCTTCCACCCCTGAGGTGTCCCGGCCTGGACCATGTCCTCGCGCCCTCAGCGAGCCGGTGCGTCGAGGAAACACTGGCGTGTTCATCCGCGGTCTGGAGGTCAGCAGCTCCGAGGCAGCCGACCACACGCTCTGTCCCAGAACGGCTGCTCACGGCTGGGCAGGACAGGGGATACGCAGCCCCGGAACACCAGGCACCCCTAGGGCCACTGGCAGCCCTGGAGCAGACCCTCGACCCAGGGGAAGGTGGGTAACGAGCCTGAGTGACACAGGTACAACAGGGTTTGATTTAATGAAAATGTTTTTACAAAATAAAATGTTTTAAATCAAGTTTCTGCTCTGAGGCTTCAAGGGAAGAAGGAGATGAAAGTTTGAACCTCCACACTGAGGGTCATCTTTAAAGCTGCTCTGTCTCCACCTGTGACCATCTGTGTGTTATCTCTGCAGTAAGCTGCATCACATTGTGGAGGAGATGGTGACCACAGAGCGGGAGTACGTTCGCTCTCTACGTTACATCATCCATCACTATTTCCCAGAGATGGACCGACCTGACCTCCCCCAGGACCTGAGGGGGAAGCGTTCCGTCATCTTCGGGAACCTGGAGAAACTTCTGGACTTCCACAGTCAGTTCTTCCTGAGAGAGCTGGAGGCCTGCTGGAAACACCCGCTCAGAGTGTCTCACTGCTTCCTCAGACATGTAGGACACGCTAACACACATCCTTACTGCCAAGTTGACAGAACAGCATCGTGTTTGGAGATAAATATGTTGGATGTTTGTCTTTAAACAGCAGGAGCAGTTCAGTCTGTACGCTCTGTACAGCAAGAACAAACCAAAGTCCGACTCACTGCTAGCCAACCACGGACTCTCCTTCTTCAGGGTAAGACGTCTGATCTCTGAGTGTGGACTGATCTCCATTTTCCTCTCATTTTTCACTCAATAGAAGCAACTGACACTGACCTTTCTCCTCCCCCCTGCTCCTCTCCGCCCCTACACCCTCCCTCCCTCCCTTGCAGAGGAAGCAGGTGGAGTTGGGGGATAAGATGGATCTGTCTTCATACCTGTTGAAGCCCATTCAGAGGATGAGTAAATATGCTCTGTTGCTCACTGACCTCATGAAAGAGGTGGCTGTGGCCCAGGAGGCGGAGCTCGTGGTGCTGCAGGCCGCCACCAACATGGTCAAGTTCCAGCTTCGCCATGGCAACGACCTGCTGGCAATGGACGCCATCCGCAACTGTGATGTAAGTTTAACTTAGTTAACAAGAAACAGAAAATAATCATTCATCCAGTGTGAGGGTTTATTTTAGTAAACTGAATATTAACGATTAACTCATATAAAACAGTCTCTTACACACAGTGAGACATTAGCGAATCCCTAGAATCTGATTTAATCTAAATTAATTAATATCACAATTCACAAATTAGCCTGAGAATACAGTACAACATCCTCTTTCATTAGCCCATCTTTCATTAGATGTGTCTACAGAATAGATCAACTACAAATTTACAGTGGACAAACACTTGATTCTGTCTCTGATTCTCTGCAGGTAAACCTGAAGGAACAGGGTCAGCTGATCCGGCAAGATGAGTTCACTGTCTGGACTGGGAGAAGGAAGTGTCAACGTCATGTCTTCCTGTTTGAAGAGCTCATTCTCTTTAGTAAACCTAAGAAGATGGAGGGAGGGCTGGATGTGTTCATCTACAAGCACTCCTTCAAGGTAAACACAAAGAGGTCCATGAACATCACACAGGATAGACATCAGACTGTGAAAGATTAACGTGGTGTTTGTGGCCCAGACAGCAGATGTGGGTCTGACAGAGTCTACAGGAGACGACGGGCTGCGCTTTGAGATCTGGTTCAGAAGGAGGACAACTAAGAATCAGACCTTCATTCTTCAGGCGGCTGCCACAGACGTCAAATACGCCTGGACAAGCAACATTGCCCGAATACTGTGGACCCAGGCCACTAGGAACAAAGGTACAGAGAGCAGGAGAGGCATCGTCTGTGATGTCAGTAATGCTTCTGTGATCAGTCGCTAATTCTTGTGTGTGTTCAGAGATGCGTTTGAAGGAGATGGTGTCGATGGGAGTTGGAAACAAACCGTTTCTGGACATCCAGCCGAGTGATGCAGCGATTAGTGACCGAGCTGTTCACTACATCATGAAGAGCAGAGGTAAAACACCAACAGCTCTACAAACTATCACATTTTGTGTCCGTCTTGTGCACATGTACAGAACTGTGCAGAGGTTGAAGGTGGGAAAAGGAAAGTGAAGATGCTTTAATGAATATTTTTTATTGATCAGTTAACTTGATCCAAAGTTGAGTAAACAATAGAAATCTAAAATTAGTCAGTATTTGTTGCTCAGTGTTTCAGGTACTCGGCAGGTCAGTTCTGCATCTTGGAGAAGTTTCCATAGTTCTTCTGTGGATTAAATAATGTGTGTGTGTGTGTGTGTGTATGTGTGTGTGTGTGTGCATGTGTGTGCATGTTCAGGCGCCAGAACGCGGGCATCCATCGCCATCTCTGTCTTCGACCACTCAAACCCTTTTAAACGTGGAATGGTGACCTCTGACCCCACCTCATCAGGACCCTCCTCCTCCAGCTTGCTGGGACCCCTCAACCTGCACATATACAGGTACAACACAGACACACACACACACACACACACACACTACAGGAAATGCATCATCATCAGGGAATGAATGACAGTTTTCTCCTCCAGTCAAACCCTTGCCTCCTCCTCCTCCGCTGCTGAAGGCTCCTTCATCACGTCGTGTATCGAGGAGGACGAGCAGGAGCACGAGACAGGCAGTCAGCCTTCAATGAGTGCGTACAGACAGCGGCCGTGTTGAAGTGAACAATACATGTAGACAGGTGTGTTCTGGATGAGTCTAACAGCAGCTTGTTTTTCTCCGGCAGCCACAGAGAGTTCAGGCTCGTCGTCTCGTTGTCTCTCCGGCTCCACCGGCTCCGACAGCGGCTGCATTTCTTCTCACCTGCAGGAGGCGCTGCCTGAGGAGGTGAGCCCCCCGAGGCAGACCACCACCTCTAACAAGCAGCATCTCAACCGCCGGTACATTTCACCTGTGAGTATACTCATGTGTCTGCTTTACAACATCAGTACTCAAGTCATGTTCAGGAAACTCAGGTAGATATCAGGTGAATTTGGTGTATATACAAACGAATTATGAATACTCATAACTGTAACTGTCCTAGACATAATACCACAGTCATAGACAGGTGTGGTGAACCAGCCAGTAATACAGAGACGGTACGATGGTGGTGACATTTAAAAAAAATCTAAATAAACGGTGTGGATGTTGGGCATAGAGGAAGGGGGAAACGGAGGTTGGAGAAAGGAAAAAGGAAAGAGCAGCGGGTGGAGTGATTGCGTTGATACTACATGTATTTGGTTGTAACCACAATATCAATAATAGAGTAGAAAGTAATATACATATACATATACAGACAAACAGAAAACAGTATGAATTCTTGTGTGTGTTAGCTGAGTAATGAAGCCTCTGTGTCTCCTCTGGCCTGACGGTCTGACATTAAAGTGTTTACTTGCTTGTTTCTGTCCTGGAAAGTTGAAAATTGTTTGCTGATATTGTAAAGAGCAGCTGAGCCACTTTTCTTCTCTGTCATCAGAAAATGTCTCCAGTCATCGGCCCGGCCACCATCGTGTGAGTCAGCTGACCTGATGGACTCGACTGTGAGTAACATCCACCTCCTGCTGCTGCTCCATTGATCACTATTAACTGCAGATCAACTTCCAACTATTACACATTCATCTTGTCAGTCTTTAGGAGGTGATCTCAGAGAATCCAGACTGAAACATCTATATAACTGTTGTTTCATAGAGTCGTGTGCCCAGAGGAACAGAACTGTTGTTTCTCCTCCATCAAATGTTCAGCTTTCACATTCATTTTAACATATCATGCTAACATGCTAAAATGAACAACAATAAGAACTAAAACTTAGTTTAGAATAGTTGTTTTAGTTTAGATAAGCTTGGTAAGGTGAGCTTTTCTCTGGCGCCACCACCAGGACAAGTGTAACGTAACAACAGTAACCATCGAACAGTACCACCGGTTTTAGCCACATGATCAATTTAAGCATTAGGTTTACTTGAGTGGAAAGGAGTAACAGTAGCTGTGTGGATAAAAAACAAGCATAAACGTCAGATCTGTGTGATCAAATGAACACATGAAACAGAAATCATATTAGTCATATTTCCATTGTCTTGTTGTCTTCTTCTGCAACAGTTTAATGACACTAATATTATCATATGTAATATATATATATATATATATATATATATAATGTAACATATTATGATTATTATGTCCTCTCTGTCTCAGGTTTGCAGGTTTGTCTCTGCTGCAGTTTGGAGTTTTCCTACTGTTTCAACAGACACTGAAGGCAGCGTTTAAACACCACTGTTATGCTGTTATGATTTTGTATGATTTTTGAAAGCAGCTGTGTTTAAAATATTGTTCTATTTATGTTGTTCTGCTGCAGGGCAGGTTCAGTGGAGTCTGTAAATAATGACTGTTGTTTGAGTTTCTAACGTTCTTGTTGTCTGTTTGTTTGTTTGTTTGTTTGACTCCTCACAGCTGCTGCTGTTGTCATTCTGTTGTTTGTTTGTCGTGTTGATCCAAAGTCAGTCTGTGAGGAGGATGAGCTGAACAACTGTACATGCGTGTAAATATCTGTAAACTTACAGCGAGCATCTGCTGGCACTTTTCTTACTTGAATAATAAACGAGTTTGTTCAAAACTGATCAAAGCTTCAGTCTAAAGTTCTTTAAAAAATAAAAGTACAAATACTTGTAAATACTACAATGATCTTGATGTAGTTAAAGTACTGCAGTAACAGTACATAAGTATAGTGATCTTGATGTAGTTAAAGTACTGCAGTAACAGTACATAAGTATAGTGATCGTGATGTAAAGTACTGCAGTTTTTTGGTTCATCTATTGGAAGCCAATTCTTTTATATTATTACTTAATGTGATATGAAGTAAATTAAACTGCTGCTTTGTCCGAACCAGTTGGCAGTTTGGAATATGAACTAAATAAAATGTTAAATAACTAAATCATCAGCTGCTTATTTACAAAAAATCAATACTTTCATCAAACTTTGTATTTAGAAAAGCTTCTGAGCAAATTATTAAAGTCAAGTCAAGTTTTCTCTTTTTGCTGTTTCTGATCCTCCTGTTGTGTTAATCACTCATTAAACAGAATACATCATTACATCCGAGCTGACTGATCATCTGCTCACTGATATTGATCATCTGATTTTGGGATGTTTATATTGATGTTTATGTTTACATGTTTCCCTCCTCAGTATGCAGTAACTAAACAACTTTGAGATACTTGTACTGTACTATTTCCATTTTTTCTTTTTACACTTGTACATATACTTATTACTTTATTACACTTTATTTGATAAGTGTAACTATTTGCAGAATGAAAATAATAAAGAACATGATCAACAGATAAATGATCATGTATTATTATTGATTAATATTAGACTGATCCTGGTAGCTCCACCTTCACCATCATCAACAATGATAATCCAATAAAATAATATTCATTATTCTGCATGAGTACTTTTACTTCTGGTACTTTAAGTACTTAATGTTAACTTTGTGTTATTGCATTTGCTAACTTTTATATTTCGTTGGGTAGTGCAGCTCATTCAGGATGGCACATCAGCAGCAGGACCACCTCCACCACCACCTCCACCTCCACCTCCACCTCCGTGCATGGAGGAACGGGAGGAGCCAGGAACCCTGCAAAATGACCTCTAGCAGGCCACAAATGTGCATGTACCTGTTTAAACGGTCAGAAACAGACTCTGTGAGGGTGGCATGAGGCCCGATGTCCACAGGTGGGGGTTGTTGCTTACAGTCCAACACCGTGCAGGATGTTTGGCATTTTCCAAAGAACACCAAGAAAGGGAAATTCACCACCGGTGCCCTGTGCTCTTTACAGGTGAAAGCAGGTTCACACTGAGCGCATGTGACAGACGTGACAGAGTCTGGAGACACTGTACTTTAATGGTGTGGGGTGGCATTTCTTTAGGGGCCACAACAGCCCACACAACTCGCCAGAGGTCGCCTGACTGCCATTAGGTACCAAGATGACCAAACCCTTTGTGAGACCGTATGCTGGTGTGGTTGGCCCTGGGTTCCTCCTAACGAAGAAAATGCTAGACCTGGATCCACTCACGCCATGTTGCACTATAGACTGTCCAGGAATGGGTGGATGCTTTAGTCCAGGTGTGTGAGGGATCTCCTCCCAGACCTCCATGGATTAATACATTTGATTTCCATTGATCATTTTTGTGTGATTTTGTTGTCAGCACATATTTAACTACGTAAAGAACAAAGTAATAAGAATATTTCATCCATTCAGATCTAGGATGTGTTATTTTAGTGTTCCCTTGAGCAGTGTAAATTATCTTTTTAGTTCCCACAAGTCCTTGAAAGTTTGTGAATTTGAGAAAAAAATCAGGGCCTGGAAAGTTTTTGTAAATAGACATGAAAAGTGCATGGGATGGTCATTGGAAGTTAGCAGTAACTATAAATGCTGTGATGCACTTGGATAATTGCAATTCTCTAATTATATCTCTATTCCAGATTAACAGTAAATGAATGATATTTATGATAAGTATTCTTTTGACTAATCTGCACGTGTCTTAACTGAAGTCGAATGATGCAGGATAAATGGCGGCAAGCAAGTGAGAGAGCCAACGTGAAGCAAACCTTCAGCAGTGTCTGGAAAATGTGAATTTCAGGACTCGAGGCTCGAGAAAGATATTTACAATGATGGCTTGTTAAAAATCCATACAACGTTCACGCCATGGCGAAGCATCTTTGACGCGCCGTGTTTCAAACTCGTGTTGGGTCCTTCAATTTGAGAGACTTGGGAAACCTTAAACTCCTTGAATTTGATGTTTAACAAGGTGTGGGAACCCTTATGTTTATTATTCTACTTTGAGTTTAAACTTTAAATAAATTAGAAAAAAGTGTTGAATGGAAATCAATAACTCAGAACTGCTGCATGTGAATATAATCTGTTTAAGACACGACTGAAATATTTCAGATTCATACAAAAATAAGAATTCAAACAAACAGTTGGACAGAAATTCTCTCTGAAATGTAAAAAAAAAAAAAATCAAAAAAAAAATCAACAGCATCGAGTGAACAAATAACATACAAAAAACATAAAAACTTATATTAAACATAAAAAACAGAAATAAAACAGAAGCCGTTTACCAGCAGCATCATGTTAAGTGTCTATTATTTGTTACAGAAATGAAATATTGTTAGTAACAGACAAAGATATCAGCTCTGTGACTGAGCTCAAACTTTCAGTCATCATCTAAAATATGAACATACAAACAGCTTCTTCGGCAGGTGACTTTCTGCTGACCTTTAAAACACCTGCAGCATGTTCTCTCATTTATTCATCAACAGGAAAACCACCTGATCCTGACAAAATAAGAGCTTTGAGTTAATGTGACTAATCAGAGACACAGAGGTACGAGGTTCACACCTGACAGTAGAGGAAAAAAAGTCATCAGTCAAAATCAGTCATTTTATTGTACACTAATATAATCTTTTTTGTTGTTTTCCTTTAGGAATAATTCATAATTGTTTAATATACTTATCGTTTGAATGTAATAACTAATTATTATGAATCATATGTGATTATAATTTTGGCACAGATTTAGATTTGATCAAACTGAAGCGTTTCAGCTCAACATGACAGAAATAAACTAAATGTGTCGTCAATGTTTCTTCTTTGGAAGACGCTGCACTGCAGAACATGTTTCCTTCTCAGTGCTGCTGCAGCTTTTGATCATTATATAAAATTTATAGAGAATAAACAAATATAGAAAATATGAAACTTATAGATAAACTTCATGTAACAGAGCCGGACGTCCCGACAACTTCACATCCACTTTGGTAGAAAATGTAAAATGAAGTGACGTGTTTGGACGTCACACAGTCTCTTCATCTCTGACATTCAAGTCGTCATCATCCATCATCATCATTTTCTTTCTTTAAAACAATAAACTTTAAGTTTCTTCGTTTCCAGCTGCTACCCACCGTCCAGCTGGCGGTTTCAGCTCTACAGCAGCCAGAGGAAGATGAAGATGAAGAGGACGAAGGGCAGAGGGCAGCCACGCCGAAGCTCCGCCTACAGCAACAAACACCTGAAGAAGCTTTTTTTGGAGCGAGACTCTGTGATTTTAACCGGCCCACTGCCTCCAGACGGGTTGTTGTCGTTCTGAGGGAAACACACAAACAGTTCAGAAACATCACAACAGCTTCCTCCTCTCAGGTAACAAACCAACCAATCACAGTTAGAGTCATGTTCAAGAGATGATTGGCAGCGCTCTTCATCCATTTACAGGTAACATTGTACTAAAAAGCCTGTATTAATCAGTAATAATCAGCCTAAAACCTTGGGCTTCATTTCCAAGATGGTGCGCAGACGCCGCCTCCGTGTGTTCGTCCACTTTGTTTTGTGTATTTATGTGTGTTAATTGTGTTTTTTTGCCATACCCCGACGCTCTTTCATCAGAAATGAGCTTATGGACATCAATGTTTCATCGATGGACTTTTCCCGCACTTTTCTGGGCCCAACAGGGGCAAAGGTGAAATGCTCAGTGAAGAAGCTCCGATGTGCGTTCACTGTGCAACAAACGACGAATTTCGGTTGCTGTTGTGGAGGAACAGGGACTTCTCTTCATCCTCTGTTCTTTGCTTCACAGAGACGTGGCTGGATGAATCGATACCGGACTCTGCACTCCAGCTGCTCCACAGAGTCATTGAGTCAAGGACAAACACAGACTGCAGCGTATCATCCACTCAGCTGAGAGGGTGATCGGGTGCAGCCTCCCATCCCTGCATCTCCTGTACACCTCCAAAACTGAGAGAAGGAGGATCACAGCTGACCCCTCCCACCCGGGTCATGGTCTGTTTGTGACTCTTCCCTCTGGCAGGAGGCTGTGATCCATCAAGACCAGAACCTCCCATCATAGGAACAGTTTCTTTCAATACGCAACTGGTCTCATCAACAAGTCCTGAGACCCCCCCACATATGGACCTTGTTGTCCCACATGTCCTGCGCGGCAATGTGTTGCACTCCAGTCCTACAGACTCACATCTGCACGTTGCTCGTTGTTCACTGTTACACAGTGACTGTAGTAGTTTACATACATTTTTATATTTGTACATATATTTTCCTGTATATGTATATTCACATACTGTTTAAATTTATACCTGCAGATTATATATGTATTTACAACTTGTCTGTACACATTTATATATTATATTGTATATATTTAGTATACGTATTGTCCTGTTTCTTTGTGTTGTGTTGTTTGTTAAGTGGCAACAATCACCAAAACAAACAGACCATGTATAAGTTATAATAAATACTAAACACCAAATATATGCTTATAACTACATTATAGTGAACAATTAACTGTTTGTATATTGATTATTAATGACAAACAAGAGGACCTGAACATAAAATAATCATTTCATATATCTATTATTAAAAATAGTAGTAGTAGTGGTGTTGAGGTTCTTTACTTGAGTACTTCCATCTAATGCCACACTTTTATACTGAGAGAAATTCACATTAATAGAGACTAAATGAATAAAAACGTGTAGCTGACAGCTACCTCATTGACTCCATGGCAACGTTATTCTTCCTGTTTACATCTCCAAGGCATTATGGGAACTATAGTTATAGTATGATAACCCTTCAAAAAGAAGCACTGTAATCCTGAATGTATTAAAACACTGTTATTATTACTGAGAACCCAGTTAACACATCATGAGATATGAGACTAAACACACACACACACGCACACGCACACGCACTAGCATGTTGTTGATCGTTCTTGTAGAAACTCACCATTTTTCTGTTGAGTCTGGTCATGATGTCTCTGCCAAGAGTAAAAAAGGCCTGTGGAGGGAGACGATTTTACTCTTTGTCAGTTTTCATAGAAGAATAAACAAAGTTTGATCGACTTTAGATTCAGACTCACTTCCTCCACGTTGATGCTGGACTTTGCACTGGTTTCCAAAAACTTGATCCCGTAATCGATCGCCAACTGAACAATGAGACGAGAGGACGTTTACAGCAGGCTAACATTTGATATTTTACACGCACGCACACACACACACACACACACACACACAGCACATAATAAAAGAATTACTAAACAGAAAATAATAACAATGAGAAGGAAAAAGCAATAAACAGAAATAAAAAGATAAAAAGAAATAAACAACAATAATAAACTAAAAAGCTCCTTGTGTATTTTTAGTCATTCACATTCATTCCTTCATATTCCTATGATACTGTGAAATGTTATGGATTGAATATTTATAGATGCTTATTGAGAGGGTTTGTTTTTAAGACTTTTGATTCATTTGTTGTTCATGCGGGTCTTATGAGCCGATCTGCTTTAGAGATAATGTCAAACATGTCTCTGGATCAAACTATAGCTGGATGTTGCTTCATCACATATGGGAGAGAAATATGAATTGATTGTGTAATTTTAGCATGAGGGAGTCTGCAGTATAGAAGCAGTTTACCAATAAAAACCAACTTGATTTGCTTATATGATAAATATTAAAACATGTTGTTCTGTGATGACTGTGGAGGCTACAAACAGACCTCACACATTAGTAATTAATTTGGTTAAAACATATTTTAAACAGAATCACCCAGTGTACCAAATAAATAATAATTCTGAGTAAATAACAATGAAATCAAAGTTGTAAACAGTAAAACCAGAGACAAATTAATTCTGAAATTAGTAAATACAATGAGGCCATAATTTAACATGTAACTGTTGACACTTAATTAAAAGCTCATTCATTTATTTATCACTTTGGCATAAAAATAAAATATAAACCATCTTTATAATATATGAATTAATGTATATAAATAATGAATCAGCCCGGATGGCAGCAGCTGACCTTCTCTCCTCTCTCTTTGGACACTTGTCTTTTGTCGTTCATGTCACATTTGTTTCCCAGAACCATTTTCTCCACGTCTGAGGACGCATGCTGCAGACACAGACATGAAGCTCACCATCATGACTTCAAACTTGTTCCTAAAAATGTCAATTAGATGTGAACTCCATCACGAAGAATAATAAAGAATGCAGAGAGACATCTAATTAAACCGAGTCATTTCCTTCATTGGACCAGCGATTAAATGACATAAAATGAACAAAGTCAACATGTTTCTATTTGAAGAAAGAAATCTTCAGATAAAGATTTTGGCCAGCAGATGGCAGCACAGACACGTTTCTTTTAGTAGTGATGGAGATGTTGGCCATGTTAACATACATGTTCCACATGTTTCAGGTCAACAGTCAGTAAATGAACAGTGAACATGTTGTTCTTGCTGTAATCATCCTCCTGTTCATACTGACCATTAGATCCCTTCATAATACACTTTCAATGGAAGTGATGGAGATCCTTAATATTCAGAGGTTATTAAACTCTTTTCATTGTTCATATGGACACCTGACTGCTGTTTTAAGACACACTGGAAACACTGTGAAACCATCCTTTAAGAGATGTCATGTGATGTCACAGGGGCGGGGCCTACCTCCTCAATGTTGCGTATCCAGTTCCTGATGTTGTCGAAGGACTTCTCATTGGTGATGTCATACACAAGCATAATACCCTACAACACAGGAAGTGACATCAGTACAGGAAGTGACATCAGCACAGGGAGTGACATCAGCACAGGAAGTGACATCGGCACAGGAAGTGCCCAGTGTGTCTCACCATGGCTCCCCTGTAATAGGCTGTGGTGATGGTCCTGAACCTCTCCTGACCAGCCGTGTCCCTGCAAGAAGTATATCTTTATTTCTTTTACGTAAATCATTACTATGTATTTAAGAATATTTTTCAGTCCAAAATCAACAAACATTTAAAGTGACATCAGACCAAGAAATATACATACATACATACATACATACATACATACATACATACATACATACATACATACATACATACATACATACATACATACATACATACATACATACATACATACATACATACATACATACATACATACATACATACATACATACATACATACATACATACATACATACATACATACATACATACATACATACATACATACATACATACATACATACATACATACATACATACATACATACATACATACATACATACATACATACATACATACATACATACATACATACATACATACATACATACATACATACATACATACATACATACATACATACATACATACATACATACATACATACATACATACATACATACATACATACATACATACATACATACATACATACATACATACATACATACATACATACATACATACATACATACATACATACATACATACATACATACATACATACATACATACATACATACATACATACATACATACATACATACATACATACATACATACATACATACATACATACATACATACATACATACATACATACATACATACATACATACATACATACATACATACATACATACATACATACATACATACATACATACATACATACATACATACATACATACATACATACATACATACATACATACATACATACATACATACATACATACATACATACATACATACATACATACATACATACATACATACATACATACATACATACATACATACATACATACATACAGAACCAGAAACTTACCAAATCTGAAGTTTGATTTTCTTCCCGTCAAGCTCAATCGTCCGGATTTTAAAGTCAATTCCTGAAACACAAAAGAAGAGACATTATGATCAATGCTTACAGGTTAATCAATCATTCAACTGACAGTAAATAAATCTTCAACTACTTTGACAAATAATTCATCTTTTCAGTCATTTTAAGTCGACTTTTTTCACTCTTATCTGACATCTCATGAACTCAGAGTCAACCAGAACATGGTTGACTCCACCCTGCTGCTACCCTGAGGTGTTTAAAACAAACACTGTGACACCAGGTAGGCAGCAACTAATAAATATGTCTATTAATCTCCAGATTCTCTTTTTGACTAAGTGATTACAAAACAAGTTATTTGAAGCTTTTGAAACCGAACGACATTTTCACTGTTTTCAGACCAAATGATGAATCAATAATTTGAGAAAATAATCCTAAACTTAATTTAACAAAACAGTTGCTGATTAATTTTCTGTCAATCATACCACCAACTAATGGACTAATTATTGCATCTCTAATGCACAAAGTGCAAAAGGTAAAGTCTCCTCAGAGTTGCCTACAATACATGCTGCCACAGCTAATAAATAATAATAATTAGAATATATAAATATAATATAATAATAATAACACTGTCAGAGATCAAGGAAAGACATGAATTATCACAGGTGATAAATAAATGAAAAATAAGAAATTAGAGAAGAAGAAGTCAGGTGTTCAATGTCCAAAACATTTCTGTTTGTAATAATCATCCTGAGGTGTGTTTGTTTCATTGCTCTGTCCTTCATGATGCATCAGCTGACGTGTTGCACTGGAGGAAGTCACAGATATTTATAACAGACGCTCCTTCCTGCCTCTGAGGAGAGAAAATCTGTTTCCGAGAAGCAGCGGAAATGACGGCTGACAGCTTGGTTTCCTCTCTGAGCATGAGGAGGCCGTTCAGCCCCCCCACCCCGAGTCAAACAGACCTCTGTGATCACCTGGCTGCTGCAGCTTGATTAACTAGTCCTCACATCCTCTACTCGAGTATAGAGACTCCTGCATTTTAACTTCATATAAATACAATAAAAAGCAGCAGGAAGCTCTACTCTTCCTGTATGAGTCACAGTTCAGTACTTTCTGCTGACAGACTTGTAGGAGTATTTTTCCTTGTTCCCTATTGTGATTTTTTAAACATTTCTTTAATGGACTGTAACGATCCTGCAGGTTTATATTCACACTTCTTCAGAAATCACATTTTGTGTGAGAGAATACCACATTACCCATGAGCCTCGGCTGCTGTCGCTATGGAGAAGAAGCCAGTCAGAATCAGAGCATAATGGATCCAAATCATATCTGATATCATCATGGTTACTGAATTCACCCAAGTGAACCGTTTACGGCACACATGACCCATAAATCTTAATGTCAGTCTTGTAGTTTCAACTAACTTCACTAAAGAAACAAGTCCCCCGTATATCCCCCGATAAATAATCTTAAAATAATAATAATCTCTTTGGTTCTGATGATTCAGGAGAGTTTCTGTACAATAGAGGACTGAGAGGAACATTTACACTGTGAGCTGCAACATTTGGTCAATTAATCAATTAGCAGCCAACAGTGAAAAATTCCTCTATGAATGTCAAAGGTGATGTTGTCAAATGTCTCGTTTGACAGCTTTAAACATTTGAGAAGCTGAAAAACAAAAAGTTTTCTGCATTTGTGCTTTAAAGAATGACAAACAAAACAGCAGAGTAAACTGTCAGAACCAGACGAGGTGACGCAGCAGTGCAGGAAATATTCAGAGCTAAAAGTATGAAAACTCCAACATCCATCCATCCATCCATCCTTCTCTGTCTCCAATATCCATCCATCCTCCTCCAACATCCCTCCTCCCCCTCCTACATCCATCCATCCAAACAGAACCATTTGAAGCTGCCCTTTAAAGAGACTCACATGCTGCTCATGTCCAGAGTTGTGCAGGTTCTGTACTGCAGCCTGACTGGACTGAAAAAGTTTCATATCTGTGGTGCAGTTGATCTTATTTAACTCTTGCAGGTTAAAGTTTAACAGCAGCTTCAAAGTAAATCACTGAACAAACATGTTGAAGAGACCTACTTCCTGTAACACCGTCAATCAATCAAATCAAATCAAATTTTATTTATATAGCCCAAAATCACAAAATACATTTGTCTCAGAGGGCTTTACAATCTGTACAGGGAGTGACACCCTCTGTCCTTAGACCCTCGATTAGTCTACTTAGTTACAGTCTGAGCTGCTGCATCAAGCCCAGACTAACAATCCATCCAACAACACAGTCAGCATCATTCACACACACACACACACACACACACACACAGGTCAGCTGACCCCCACGAGTCTCCTGGCAGCGTGGTGACAGTGCGTCCTCTGTTCAGCCACAGTAGCAGGGGATTGTGGGAGATTATTTAGTCCTCTCATGATGTCATTGACTCCTACAGTCTGCGTCTCTCACTGTCAGAACCCGTCAGAAGCACATCTACGTTCTCGTCATCCTTATCAGGGTCTTGACCTGATTGCAGTTCGTCATTGTCGACCAATGCTCACCTTCAATGGCATCTGGCACTTCGGAGAAGTTTTCTGTTCACGGATGAATCGCCGTTTTCACTGCTTGTGCTTAATAAATGAGATAGAACTGCACATTGTGTCCTTTTATTGTGACCAGCCCAATGTAATTATTTATAGTATAAATTGGTTTATGTGACTTATTTCTGATTACTTGAGAACTACATATACACAAACACACAGTATGTCATTGTGTAGACAGACGAAGACCCACTTCCTGTTTCAGCCAGAAAGACAGAAGAGCGTCACGTGCTCAGCTCGCCCTAATAAAGTATGTATTGCTGCACTTGGGACATACTTCAGATGACATATGATGTATTAGAACAAGCTAAATCTTTTCCTAGCGTACTAATTAATATAGTAGTATGGGTATTAGACTGTGTGTAGTCCTGAACTACACAAGTTCACATTCAGTCTGAAAATATGTGTATGTCATGTGACTTTTCACCCTCAACTGAATATCTTGGGCACATATAAAGACGTCATGTTGGGTTTTGAGAAACACTGATCAACATTTTTCACCATTTTATGGAGCAAACAACTGATCAATTAATCCACTGATGCGGTTCAATATGTGTGACTTCTATCTGACAGATTTCCTGACTCCTTCCTTCTTAACTCTCCTCTCCATTCACTTTCTGAATGGAATTACTGAAATTAATAAACTTTTTCATGATATTCTAATTTTATGACCAGAACCTGTATATACAGTATTTAGTAGTACATCCGGGAAGATGGAGCTCGTTAGCTTTGTCAAGCAGTTCAACTAGAAGAAGGAAAACTGATTTCAAACCCCCGAAGTGCCAAGTTGTGCAGGAAAAGTGTTGACGTGCACCAGCCATGGGTTACTGCCCCCATGCCTCCGAGGAAGGTTTTTGAACCAGAGGCTAGGACAGTGTGACATAAAACCTACAACCTGAGGACCTTGATGTTGCTCTAATAAGTCTCTTAAGAGTTTGCAGCTGATTCAGAACGCTGCTGCACGTGTTCTGACAGGAACCAAAATCAGAGATCACATCTCTCCCATTTTGGCTTCTAGAATAGAATTTAAAATTCCTCTACTAACATACAAAGCTCTTCATGGTCATAGATAGGGCCAGAGCTTTCAGCTATCAAGCTCTATCTATCTATCTATCTATCTATCTAATTTTATCTAATTAATCTATCTATCATGTTACTAATTAAACTTCTTCCCCAGAGTTTCTGTGCTCTCTCGTCCAGCAGGTTCTTGTGGACTGTGTCTGCTGCTGTGGTCCTGCGTGGCGTCTTCTGCATGTGTTGTCGCCGTCATCATTGTTACCATATCCCCATTACAGTTTATAGTTAGTTAATGATTTGCTGCTGTGCATCTGTGTCTCTATCACAGGTTCCACTGCTACTGTAACAATTCATCATTCATTGTAACCTATTCTTATTTTATCATCCATTGTAATTCATTATAATTCATTGTGAGTGTACAATATGCGTGTGTTGATTTGTTCTGTACATGTGACATCCATTGCACGTCTGTCTATCAAATAAAATTTGATTGATTGATTGATGTCACCGTCCCAGCTCGCTAGGCTGTGGCAGACGAACCAGGGTGTAAAAAGTGGGGCCGGTACTGCGCACACTGCACTCCACCTAAAAACTCCACTGCGCAGGCTCGAGGGACACGTCCACGTCCGAGATTCACCAAACAAAAAAGTCCTGTAGCGATGGGAAAGAGGCGAAAACGGCAGGTACATTACACTCTTCAGCGTGTATTTTTCGACCCTACAAGCAGAACCTGCAGAGATAGATAAATTCTACTCTGACGTACGCAGCCTCCTGCACTCTTGCAGACGACAAGGTAATAATCCTTGGCGACTTTAACGCCAGAGTGGGCCAGGATTCAGAGGCCAGGAAAGGAACACTCAGCAAGCATGGCGGTGATAATTTCAATAATAAGGGCCGCTTGCTGCTGGAGTTTTGCACAGAGCAGCAACTTACCATCACCAACATCCTATTCCAGCAAAAGGACAGCCTGAAGACCACCTGGATGCATCCTTGGTCCAAACATTGGCACTTCATTGACTATGTCATAGTGCGCCAGTGAGACCTCAGAGATGTCTTACACACTGATCACCGCCTTGTCCGCTGCAGACTCAGACTCTACTTCAAAACAAAGCGTAAGACAGGAGGAGTCCCCCAAAAGAAAAACCCAGCTCTGCGCAGACACTGGTGACTACAGAGGGTTTTACGAAGACCTAAAGAATCAGTACAAAAGTATAGTACTTTTGTAAATAGTACTTTTGTAAATATGTAAAAAAATAAAACACTCCCTCCTTGTTTTCTATTTTTTCTCTTTGCTGCCAAGAATTTCCCCGGTGTGGGATAAATAAAGTACTTGACTTGACTTGAAAAGCTGTGTATGGCCCCTCTCACCAGGTCCAGAGCCTGTTGCGCAGTTCAGACGGCCAGGCGCTCCACACGGACAAGACAGCCATCCTAAACCGCTGGTCTGAACACTTCCAAGCCCTCTTCAGCGCTGATCAAAATGTCCATGCCTCAGCAATCAACCGTATTCCCAAGCAATCAGAAGAAGTGGAGCTAGATGAGCCCACCACCATTGAAGAGACCATCAAACCCATAGAATAGCAAAAAAATGGGAAGGCAGCAGGAGTTGACAGAATGGTGTCTACATTTTCTACCGTTTTGACGGCAGCCTGTTCAACCTCAGGCGACTACAGGCACACGCAAAGACTATGGTGCAACTGATTCGCGACCTCCTCTTCGCTGATGATGCAGCACAACTTGTCGCGCACACAGAGAGAGCCCTGCAGCGTTTAACCACCTGCTTTGCATAGGCTTGCCAGCTCTTTGGACTCGAACTAGCCAAGGCAAACAGCGCATTTGGCACACTGTACTAGACTCATTTACTGGAGTGTGACGAGACACTCAGTTCACGAGACGAGTCGAGACACGAGATTGGGTTCACGAGATCGAGACGAGATTTTAAGAAAACTAAATTACAAATATGAATGCCTGGACAACAGACTTTTATTTAACTTTGTTTTTTTGTTTTCCGACGTCATTCGGCTGCTTGTTGGATCACAATTTAAAAGTGGCGGGGGCGTCGCAAATAGTTATGCATGTGTTTTCCGGCTGCTTGTTGGACAACAAATCTCGCGAGACCGATTTCCAACCCGACGCAAATCTCACGAGATCTCGTCACACCCCTACTGGAGTGATTTCATCACCAATGTTGTGGTGTTCAACTGAGCGGACACTGCAAGCATTGAGGCCTTGCTGCTCAATATACACCTCCACTGGG
This sequence comes from Pampus argenteus, assembly GCA_036937835.1. NCBI lineage: Eukaryota > Metazoa > Chordata > Actinopteri > Scombriformes > Stromateidae > Pampus > Pampus argenteus. The sequence goes on from CM072862.1 coordinate 27,372,045, forward strand.
CAGTGTAACGTTTCCAGAATGGAAGAACACCGCCTGCCTAAGATTACACTATATGGCGAACTCTCCACCGGCCATCGCAAGGTAGGAGCACCAAAGAAGTGGTGCTAAGACTGCCTGAAGAAAGCTCTTCCCGCTTCAAACATCGATCCTCGACAGTGGTCTACTCTTGCTGCCGAGTGTGATGTTTGGCAACACAAAATCCATCAAGCTGCCTCCTTCGAAGCAAACAGACAAGTCAGGCTCGTGGAAAAAGACGCAGTACGGACTTTGTGTATTTGTAACTCTGTAATCATAAACCACATTTTGAAAAGTGGGAATTTGATTACATTTACAGACCACACAAATAATGGATGGATCCAGAAACTAATCAGTTGAATTGATCATTATTATCATTATTGTTATTATTTCTCAGAGCTACAGAGACATTATTGAACAGTTTCACAGACTAACTGATGTTTAAGACTACAGTCTGCAACAGAAGATCGATCAGCCATTGATCAGCTGATGAGCTCAGTACTTTGCAGCTGGTGGGTGATCAGTGGGGTCAAAGGTTACTTGGCTGTGAGTTGAAACATGTCCACCCCCCTGAACTGTCACTTTCCCGGTCAGCTCTGCGGCTAACATGCGGCGGTGCTCCGCTGACTGCTGACCCGGTACAGACCCGGTACAGACCCCCCCGGTAAACTCACCGATAGTGGAGATGAACGTGGTGTTGAATGCGTCCTCGCTGAACCGGAACAGCAGGCAGGTTTTACCGACGCCGCTGTCACCGATCAGCAGCAGCTTGAACAAATAGTCGTACGTCTTCGCCATTTTCCCGCCGTCTGTCCCGGTAATTTAACGGAACGCCCAGCTTCCACCAGGTTCACCGGGTTTACTGGTTCTATACCGGAGTCTACCGAAACAGCACCGAGTTGCAGGAAGTCACAACGACGTCAAGCTATCGGAAACATCCTACGATACGCGTCCGCTGCGGGATTTTCAGAATAAAACACGAGTTTGGAGCTTTAAAGGGCAAACAAAGGTTGGTTGATTTCCCCACAGCAACAAATCACTGCACACGACACCAGCAGTGACGCACACAATGTTATAAACTAAATATTGGTACGATTGATCAGAAATCATCAAAGAACGACCCCTGATCAATCAGATTCTTCCACTGACTCAATGATTAGCTCTAATTTTGAAGGTATATCCGCTACGGTTTCCGGTGTGTCTCGACAACTTGACGCATCCAGGAAACAGGGGGCGTGGCCCATGTGTCACCGTCAGGGAGGGGCGGGAAGTCACTGTCAGACTGAAACTCATATGATGAGTTCATGTTAAAAATGTATAAATATATTAAATCAAAATATTCATCAAGTACTCAGATACTGTAGTAAAAGTACCAATACAGCAATGTAAAATAACTTAAAACTAAAGTACTGCAGTATCAGTACATAAGTATAGTGATCTTGATGTAGTTAAAGTACTGCAGTAACAGTACATAAGTATAGTGATCTTGATGTAGTTAAAGTACTGCAGTATCAGTAGTGACTGATATATTATTATATATGACATCATTATATTATTAATACTGAAGCATCTTTAATTTCCCAGTTTTTGGGATTAATAAAGTATATCTATCTATCTATATTAGAGCAGCATGTTACTGTTGTAGCTGCTGCAGGTGGAGCTAGTTTCAACTACTTTATATACATGGGTGATGGGTAGAGCTTTCCCGCCCTCCTCTGCTTGGTTAACCACGCCCCTCAATCAGGGGATTTCCAACAGGTGACGTTAGACTCCTGCTTTCCACCTTAAATCTAGCTTCTTTAATTTCCATGTCTGTTTTGCAGTCAGTGTTGGTGTGTTTCAGGACATCAGCAGACTGTCATATAATGGCATCATTAGTTTACAGATGCAGAGATTATTACAAATATCCTATATTTCCAGGTTTCACACATTATATCACTCCACTTACACTGTTGAATCCTCTAATTATTATTATTAAATGATCTATTGTCATTGTCACATTTTAATATGTAAAGATTCCTCAAAGAGAGTGATCAGATGTCAGGGTAAATGCTGCTGTATTTCCTGCATTTGTTAATTTTAGGATGAAATTAAACATTTCAATGAAATGGTTAATCATGTTTTGTTAATAGTCAATAGAGGAAGAGGATCTCCTAATTTCTGCCAGTTAATCCAGGTGTAGTAACTCCATTTCTTTGTAACTGTATTATTGTTGTAACAAAGTGGCACTAATCACTTTTTCACACTCTACATACATAATAAAGATATTTATTTTCATATTCATCACATGACGATCGTTGAAAACTCAACTTAAATGTCTTCAGAAAGCCTTTTTATTGGATGTGAATGTTCTGAAGCTGTTGATAAGAGAAGTGTATGTTTGTGATGTAAATGTAGAAACAAACAGAAGTGGTCGATCTTCCTTTATATATATATGTTTATATATTTCTGTTTGTGGGTCTCAGAAACTGAAGTGAGCAACATGAGAGTAACAGTAAACAATAAATAAGAGGACATTTCAAACGGTTACACAGGTTTACCGTTAAAAAATAGCAAATATCCAAACAAATACAGGCAGACTGCTGTTATTAATAATATGATGCTTTCAGTAAGAAACCTTCCAGAAATGATTTCATTACAACTTGGTCATGTGAAATTTGTGCGTATGTTTTGTTGTGAATGTTTCATTGTGTTTATTACACACATAACTGCTGCAGAAGCCCCGCCCCCTCCCATCACCACAACAATGTCACGACAGAGTCATGTCTCTAAAACGTAAATACAGCTGAGAGAGAAGCAGGAAGTGAAGCTCAGAGAGCTAAAAGCAGGCAGTTACAGGGGGTGTGGCCTGGTGGGCGGAGACTTGGGCTCCTGCAGCAGCTTCTGCATCTTCACTCCAGATCCTGAATACGACGGCAGATCTCCGCTGTAAAGTCTGAACACTTGGAGTTTCCCCCAAGGTCCTTCGTCAGCACCTGAGACACAAACGGACACAAACAGATGTCTACAGTCAGCTTTCAGGAAAACACTTATGAATAAGTATCAATAATCAACGTTTCCCTCTGTAATGAGCCCTGTGAGGCTCAGAACTGAATTAGATGCTACATGCTGGAGGTTCAGTGGAACATAAGGACTGTGCGGTTCAGGTACTCACCTGTGTTTTCATAACGTAACACACAAACACTGTAGTTACACTTTCTAAGGTTGATTTAAAAAGGTTAAAGGCTAAAGAGAAGTTCAAACTAGAGCTGCAAAGATTAGATAATTGGTCAATCAGTTGCCAACTAAATTAATCAGAGTCATTTTTCATGTTTCTTAAAGTTTTATCTGAAAGACTTCCATTAAAATCATTTCTCTAAGTATATTTAGTAACAAAGTGGCTGTTTTTATGAACGGATTTCGGATTTTTGTCAGTTTATATTTTGAATGACACAATTATTGTGTTTTATCACTCCGAGGATGTATTGTGTGTCTGCTGCTGAGATAAGAGGGTGAAAGAAGAGGATGCTGCTGCATTTGACCCTTGTTCTTGGACTTAGGCTAGTTCAATCAATCAAATTTTATTTATATAGCCCAAAATCACAAAATACATTTGTCTCAGAGGGCTTTACAATCTGTACAGGGAGTGACACCCTCTGTCCTTAGACCCTCGATTAGTGAGGAAAAACTTGACCACCAAAAAACCTTTTAACAGGGAAAAAGGTGGAAGAAACCTCAGGAAGAGCCAAAGTAGTTGGCATTACTTAACTACTTAGCGGAAAACTAAAGAAAATAGGACAATGGACAGAAATTCAAATTAAACTGGCTTATTGTCATTTTAGATAGCCTACTAACCTTTTCAAAAGGCTGCTGTTTTATTTTTATAATTTCAGGCTGCGTTTTAACTGCAGGCTGCGTGTTATTACACTCTGTTGCCCAAATAAGGGGAAAGAGAAGAGTTGTATTGTTATTGAGGTTTGAAGAGGACTGCATTTCATTTCCATACTAAGGTCTGAAATTACAGAAGTCTTATCATGCACATCCCACATTGTGGTTTTTTTCTCGAATCCTCAAAATAAAAAAATGACACCAAAAATCTGTATTTCTATTTCTTGTATTTCTGTAATTTAATCAATGCAACAAAACACAAAACATCAATATTGTAATGGAAGTTAAACTTGAAGCACCAAATATGCGCTGCAGAGAAAATAAATATTTGCCATTTTGTATTTGTAGCCTACTTAGTCATTTTAATAGTAGGCTTATATAGCTAATATACTGACAGCCTATGTTGCCTTCATATTAGGATTATAAGGATAATAAGGCTTTTAATTTTCTGTGGATCCGGGCAGGTAATAGTTTTTGTTTTTTTGGGCCAATTTGGCTCTTTGAACAACCCCTGCCCTAACCCTATCTGCAATCTGGTTGGTCGCCTGTGAAGCACAGTGCTGTATTAGGGTGGCGTTGTCCAGGCGATCGGAACACACCTGCAGTTACTGCTCATCACCACACTGTGCCGCCAAAGAGAAGGAAAAGGAGATCTTTGAGATTGCTCCTTCAATGTGAATATTTTCACAGTGTGAAGTGGGAGTGAATGTTGGCTCATTTATGCAGGAAATTTTCAGAAAGGGTCTAAGGACAGAGGATGTTAAATTATTGAACAGACTGTAAAGCTCTAAGGCTTATTTGTGATATTGGGCTTTAGAAATAAAACTGACTTGTTCAGGATTTTTGTTGTGTTTTTCTTTTCTTTGTCTTGTATTCCCATGTGGGATGAGCCAGATGTTTAGCATGACACAAAAATAAAAATTGAATCTATGAAATTATATATGTATGGACCAAGGAGGTTTGACTATAAAATGACAGATCTGTATTTTTAGGCCAAAATGTGCAAAACAGTCAAACACCAATAATATAAAGGGTAATAAAAGACTGGGAAATACTCAAGGTGGCTAATATAGCAACAAACATTATGTCTGAACTTAAGAAATACATTTGTGCACACTGTACTAGATGGATTTCCACATAGTACATAAAGTGGATCTCTGGATATTGAGAATCAATTTGGATGACAGAAATCAAACATTTTTATCAAGTCTGACTGGACTGTTTGGATCCTACACACTCCAGCAGAGGATTAGGAAACTAGCCTGACCTTCTTGTCTCTGATGGTGTCGAAACAGGCTGTCTGGATCTTCTGGCCGTAGTCATGGAGACCCATGTGACGCAGCATCATGACGGCGCTGAGCAGCAGGGCGGTGGGGTTTGCCATGTCCATGCCGGCAATGTCGGGGGCGGTGCCGTGAACCTGAAGCCACAAATACTTTTATTGGAAGAGAATTTCTGTGTAGTTTGGTCTCAGTTTTTAATCTATATGAAAAAAGAAAAAGGATAATAAAAACAAATATTCTATTTTAATTTTTCTTGAATTTCTTTGTATTTTATTTCTCCTTCATTACATTCAATGTGACCTTTTGTTGCTGCTTGTGTCATTTCATAAACTAATGAACTTGTTTATAATCAGTGTGAGAATCAACAGATTCTTTGGTTATAAAAGTCGTTGTTGGTGACAGACGTAGTTTGAATAAAAGACAAAAAAAACCCAAAACAAACCGATTCAAATATGGCGACTCCGTTTGCTCCGATGTTCCCGCTGGGAGTGACGCCGAGTCCTCCAATCAGACCGGCGCACAGATCACTGCGACAGAGACCTTTACACTTAAAATTCAAACTGACATCAGATGTTCCTCTAAAACATGTTCAGTTTGTAGAAACTGACCTGAGAATATCTCCATAAAGGTTTGGCATCACCAGAACGTCGAACTGGGTCGGATCCTGAACCATCTGAAGACAAAGAAAGGACTAATGTTAAATCATTTCATCATATTCTGTACAAAGTTTGTTTATACAATGTCTCATTTGAAACAATCCATTTCAAACTAATGAACATGTTGAACCGAGCTTAAAAACCAACAGTGATCCATTAATAGTCACAGTTATATATATATATATATACACACATATATATATATATATATATATATACACACATATATATATATACACATATACACACAAATAAAACTAAACAGATATGTCAATCACAGTGGACTTACGTTGAGGCACACAGTGTCAAGGTACATCTCAGTGAACTTGACGTCTTTGTAGTTCTCGGCCACCTCACGACATTTTCTCAAAAACAGGCCGTCTGACATCCGCCTACACATACACACAGATCATTTCACATTTTATAGTCCAAACCACTAATCTATTAATCCATAAAATAATGTGGCAGCCCTAAAAAGTAATATTCGTCATCAAACATCTTGTTGTCTGACGAAGCCCATAACACAAATATTTACATGACCTGTGTTATTGCTACCAATTCCCACATCTGATAACTTGGAATCATCAAATGTTTCTGCTTAAAATCAATGTTGAGAATTGTTGCAGATTCATTTTATTTGGTTCAGCTAATTGATCATTTGACTAATGGTAGCAGCTCTATTAAACCTGATAATGTTTCCATCATTGAAGTCATTTCAGCAGCATAACTACCATCAAATATTATAATAGGTGAAAGTAACTGCAGTAAAACTGTATACTCACAGAGCGTCTGACATCTTACTCACATGATGTTGGCTTTGTGAACAGCCGTCACGCTGTTTCTTTGGTTGTTTCTGGCGTATTCAAAGGCGTACTCAGCAATGCGTCTGCTGGCGTTCTCAGTGATCAGTTTGATGCTCTGAACAACGCCGTCTACGATCTACAACCAGACAACAGAGATCAACTCAACACAGGCTGTGATTGAAAACATTTACACAACCTTTTGACTAATTAGAGACACAGAAGAAACAAGAACAGCTGATCAGTCAGATGTTTCCTGAACCTTCAAACATGTTTTCTTTTCACACTTTTGTCTGCACGAGTCTTTAACTAAGGAGAAGAAATAAGAAAACATTTGAGAGTCATAGTTCTCCAGGAGGTTCAATCTGCAGATTTGCTTTAAAGAACTCTTCATGGGAAGCCTGAGGTCAAAACAGACAGGAAGTGGTCACAAAGGAGAGAAAACACAGAACCAACAGGAAGAAAAAGGAATGGAGCTTCATCATCAGGGATTAGAAAATCATTCAGACTGTTGACAGTGGGGGTGTGCAGGAAGTGACATCAAACACACACATTTTTCTCTGCTGATAGATACCTTCATCATTTACCTTCACTGCCAGTTATGTTTCATATTACAGTTCAGAGGACTGAGGACACGCAGTATACTGAAGCAAGACCACACATAAAGCCCCCTTTTCTATTCACTCAGTTCAGAATCTTTTTAATGAGAATCCCAAAGATCCTCTAATTTAAATCTCAGATGTGAGCTAACAGTTAAACCTGAAGCAGACTGAATCACATCAGGACTATGTGTGTAAAGCCACTTGCTTGTCCTTCTTACCCTGAAGACGAAGACGCTGGCCTACAGGACAGGTTAAAGATAAAGATTCAGATAGGTTGTTAAAGTTTTACTGTAACTTGTTAAAACTATCATGTCTTTTTAAAACTCTATTGTATTGTATTGTAGTTTTTCTGGACAAACAGGCCAGCACTTGCTCACAAACAGTCAGAAAAGACGAGTTTCAAACAAACTATGCATCAAGGTTTACGGGTGTTGTGATGACTGGAAAACTAGTCCTTAAATTTCCAGGTTTTCCAGGATGCATGGGAACCTTGCATTGTAGCTTCCCCCATTAAGGGAGTAAAATACTGGATTAGGACTACAACTAAGAATTATTTTCATTATTGATCAATCTGCTTTGCAATGTTTTAAATAATGAATAAATATATAAAGAGTTAGAACTATAATTTACAGTAAATAGTAACTGTATTGATGGAATAACAAAGCAAATGCAGTCAATGCTGTGAAGAATATTGTCTGAACCCCTATTTTGTGACTTTAGGCTATACAAATAACAATTGATTCGAGTTGATTTGGAAAAATATCCGGCTTTAATCAGGTCTGTGGGACTGTGTGAACGTGTCCTGTCCACTCACCACGTGTTCAATGCCGCTGTATTCGCCCTCTGTGTTCTCCCTGATGGTGACCAGGTCCACGTCAGTGTACGGCGTCTTGTAGCCCTCGATGGAGACACAGGGACGCACGTTGGCATAAAGGTCGAAGGTCTTCCTCAGCAGCAGGTTCATTGAGGGGTGACCTGCAGCGATGGGCGTCTTCAGAGGTCCTGCAGGAGGAAATGTGTGCGATCAACTTTTAGAAAACAACCAGAACTGTTTTTTTTAAAGCGTTTCAACATTACAACAGACCTTTCAGTCCAATCTTGCTCCTGTCCATAGACTCTTTAGCATCAGGAGGGATCATCCATCGGCCACCGGGTCCCTTTATCGCCGTCACATTTCTCTCCTCCCATCTGATCGGAGCCTGACGGTACGAATAAAAACTTTAAAACAGCTGCTGCTACTTAGACAGAATATAAAAAATATCTGAAGCCTCACTTTTGCAGCCTCGAAGATCTTCATGACAGCAGTGGAAATCTCCGGACCGATGCCGTCTCCAGGAATCAGAGTGACAGTCTGCATCTGTAGAGCCCAAACACACAGACAGGTCAACAGACAGTCTGCATCTGTAGAGCCCAAACACACAGACAGGTCAACAGACAGTCTGCATCTGTAGAGCCCAAACACACAGACAGGTCAACAGACAGTCTGCATCTGTAGAGCCCAAACACACAGACAGGTCAACAGACAGTCTGCATCTGTAGAGCCCAAACAGATGTAGAGTCATTTTAATTTTTTGGTCATTTTCATTTTATTTTTTTTACCAAACAACCAATCAGTTAATAGAGGAAATAATAACAGAAATAATTAACAGTTTAATCAATGATGAATAGTTTTTAATTGCAGCGTGTGTGAGGACTGCTTGACCCCTGAACTACTCACCCCTCTGGAAGAGGACGCTGCAGACAGGACAGGTCTCCTGACCACCTGGGACAGCTGGAGGAGACAACATGAAGGTCACTTGACAGAAACACTGTATTTCATTATAGCAGTATTCACACACACACTGCAGGATTTGCATAAGTAGTAATAATATTTAAACTGTCATATATATATATAGTTATATTTAGTTTTTTTCTGATTTAATGCATGTTTGGACGTGTGTATTTATCACAGAATTAACTGAAATAAAATATAATTTTACTGTAATTACTAACTGAATATAGCTGTTCATCTGTTTCTAAGCTTATCACACACACACACACACACACACACACACACACACACACACACACACACACACACACACACACACACACACACACACACACACACACACACACACACACACACACACACAGCTAGCATGCTAACCGGGTAAATGCAGCGTAATAAACGTGATTGTGGTAAACTACAGAACAACGCAGCGCCGCCGACTCTTCTTCTCTTACATCAAACACAGTTTCACAGAGTTTAAACACACTCAGCAGGTTTTATTCATTGTAATCCGCCTTTTGCTCACCATTGACCTCCACGCGCGGCCCGCCATTACACCGACGAAGAGGGTTCAAAGATCCTCTCTGAGCGAGAGGGTTGACTCCACTCTGCTGACGAGTCTAGACAAAGATCTTTTATGTACAAACAGAGCTCACTCTTATGAACAGTTTTAAAGACCGAAACTAAATATAGTTTAGTGCTTCATGTCATTGTCAAATGAGACATTAAATATATACATGTTAAATGTGTGTGTGTATATCAAATCAAATCAAATTTTATTTATATAGCCCAAAATCACAAAAAATGTTTTAATTATGTATTGAATCATATATATCTATATCGTTTCATTTATTTACTTATTTATTTATTCACACATGTATTATCTATTTATAATTGTGTAAATTTATACGTTTAGAAAGATAACTTAAACTCTGCTGAGTGAATCTGTGAATCAGATATGCTGTTTCATTTCCTGTTATTCAGTCTATATCAAACTTTAATTAGGTAATTTAATTAATTTAATAATACTGTATGTCAGAATCAAATCCAGGTTTAATACTTATGTTACTCAAAGATCTTTTGTGCACAACAGGCATTTCTTTGTTTTTGCCCTCAAATTCAAATATGACACCATCATCTCAGAATAAAACCCTCTTATAATCTGTCAGTTTGTTAGAGCAGCTCCTGCACTGACATGTTTATTGCACATAATGTGTAATTGCAGTTTATATTTTTAAAAATCTGGATGAAGCTTTAGACATGTAGGATCAATGAATAATTATCTCTATCACTCATAATGTAATTAATGTAGCCACAAGGGGGCACTTATTGTGCTGGTCCCCAGCCCGGATAAAAGCAGAGGGTTGTGTCAGGAAGCAGCTCAATGCGTCTCTTAAAACACAGAGCGTTTATTTTGCTTGTACCACCTCTTCTCGGTTCCATCACCAACACCACATTCATTTATTTGTTCAAGACGTTTCATGGCAGAATCAAAGGTCACCTCATTCATTATTATAACTGTTATAATAACCAATCCACAGTAACAACAGTTTCACAGGTGGCATGGTTCGTAATTAACAGGTAAATTATAGGTAAAAGGCCTATAATAATACTAATAAACTAAAATCTTCTAAAACAAAGTCACAGAAGTACTGTTGAAAACATCTTTTCATTCATGATATTCAGTTATTTAACAAACAAACCATTAATTCAGTGTCTTCATACTAAATCAGTATAAAATAATTATCACCAATTTCACTTAAATATGCTTACGAAATATAAGAAAACCTAATGTGAATATATAATCAACTAATTAACTAATTGGATGTGTTCTTACCCAAATAACAATAAATGTATTTTTTATTTATATATTATATTATTATATTTTATATTTATTATAGTTCAATCTATTTGTTCTGCAGTGTTAACCGTACTATGAGATTCAACCAATGAGAGCTGACTCTACCAGCAGGTCATCTCCACTTCAACAGAAACATGTCTTCATAGTGGCAAATGAAAGTCACTTCATTCCCACACTAACTTCTCAGTGTGCTTTAACACACTGGACTCGTCCTTAAATGATGACGTCACAGGGCGGGGCCTTCCTCCTTGATGTGTATCCAGTTCCTGGTGTGGTTGGCGATGTCATGCGCCAGCATGATGCCCTACAACACAAACGACAGGAAGTGTTGTTGTTCTTCCTCTTTGGCCCAATCCCACTGTCGACTGTCAAGTCTTGCAGATATTTTGAGCCCTTTATGCACACTTTATATAAATCTGAGGGAATTAGTTCATAGTGTTGTGATATTAAATCAGTGTTAAATACGGATTACACGCATAGAAGTGTTTAAAATAAGGTAAACAAAGTTATGCCTAAATTTACTAAGAAACACTACATTAACAAGGATTTAATATGGTACATAAACATGAAATCAGAAGAACGATTTCTTGCTGTCCTTCCTTAACTCAACCCTTAACTCAACCCTTAACTCAACCCTTAACTCAACGCCATCATCATTCATTCTGGGAGGGTTCAGGGTTCAGGTCAGATGATCTGCAGTTTTTGCTTCATAATGTCCAATCAGAGGCATTTGAACGTTAGCGAACACTGGGCTTTACGAGCAGCACCTCAAGGTAGCACACTGGTCCCACACCTCCTCCTCCTTCTCCTCCTCCTTGTTCTCCTCCTCTGCGGCCGCTGACAGCGGAGCTGTGTCCGGGAGGAGCAGCATTAAACCCGGGTCAGCAGTTGGATGGATGTAAACAGATGTGATGGGAGAATCAGCTGAGCAGGATGGGCAACAAGCAGACAACCTTCACTGATGAGCAGCTGGACGCGTACCAGGTGATCACCGCACTGACGCGTTTCTTTTCTTTCTTTCTTTCTTTCTTTTTTTTTTTTACCGCAACAGAACAACAGGAATTAGATCAGACTCGAGTTTTCCTCAGAAAACAGCAGCAGGGACATGAAAGAGCTTTAGAGGAGGAAGACGGTGCGTCAATGACAGCAGAATGAAACAGAATAGAGTAAAATAGAGTAGAATAGATATATGTCAGGATGTCTCTCCCGTAGCTGATTGGCTGAGCTCCAGCCTCCAGCCTCCGCATCTTGATGGTGAAAGCAGATCCTCCCTGTGACTCACTCTGACTGTCTGTCTGTTTACAGGACTGCACCTTCTTCACCCGCAAAGAAATCCTGCGGTGAGTTACTGACATCTTCCACATCTGCAGGATTTATTCTTAAAAAAAAAAGACTCCAGGAAACTTCATGGAGTTTCAGGAGGCCACGGAGGCTTCAAGGTGGATGTTTGTTACAGAAACAGGCATTACGTATTCAGATACACACTGGAAACACAGTGAACTGGTCCTTTAAGCTTCTGGCTGTGCAGTTATAATAAATCTTGATGTAGTTAAAGTACTGCAGTAACAGTACATAAGTATAGTGATCTTGATGTAGTTAAAGTACTGCAGTATCAGTAGTGACTGATATATTATTATATATGACATCATTATATTATTAATACTGAAGCATCAGTGTTAGAGCAGCATGTTACTGTTGTAGCTGCTGGAGGTGGAGCTAGTTTCAACTACTTTATATACAGTTAGATAGTTTAGTCCAGTGGTTCCCAACCTAGGGGTCGGGGCCCTCCAAAGGGTCACCAGATAAATCTGAGGGGTCGTGAGATGATTAATGGGAGAGGAAAGAAGAAAAAGATTCAGCATTATAATTAAGTTAAACATTTGTTCCTATACTTGGAAATACTCAAGTAAAGTACAAGTACATTGTGTTTAAGTAAATGTAAGCAGGTACGTTCCACCACTGTGTGGAGTTTCATCTTCCTGTCGACTGGTTGTCTGTCTGACACTGAGCTGCAGCAGGATGAAATCTCTGATGAAAACGGTGTCTGCTGGTGTTCCTGGCTGTGGTTATTAGTGCAGCTGCAGCATTTATTTCAGCTGCTTGTCTGTGACGGCAATAGATTTATTGCAGTTATTCACGCTCATGGTTTTATAGTGAATGCTGAGTGTGAGAGCTGCTACTTCAGGTGATTCTCTCCACATTTATCACAGCTGTGTTCTCCTCTGGGCTGCCTTCAGGTTCTTGGTTATAAATGAACTAATCAATCCAGGTGATTATAGAAATAGAAGCTTGGCATGCACTCCGCAGAAAGGAAACACTTTAATCCCATCTGATGTTAAAAACACATCAAGGCAAGTTGATTTCTCATTTCAAGGTGCTTTACATAAAACATAAATAGACATGTTAAATATAATTCAAAATGACTTAAATAGAAAGCAGGAAAAGCAGGAAAAATGTAATTAATATATATATATATATATATATATATATATATATATATATATATGGTCAAAGTTTCTGAACTTTGACCATGTTTAACATCTGACATCAGAAGAAGATATAAAAAAATAGAGAATCATGAAAAGCAGAACATCAACCCTTGATATAAATGATATGACAGACTGGAAGCCAGTGTACATCTGTAGATCTGAGATGGTGTTATTGAGGACTCAAACACTCAAACAGTGATAGTCGACTGATTCTGTAACTGCCTTTTATGTAAATTTAAATTTAGGACAAGATGTCTGACCTGGAGTGTGGTTTTTATTGTTTTAACGATTGAAGAAAAACAAGTATTTCATTTTTATCTTTGTTTAATTAAAACACATTTTGGCACATCCAATCACTGATCTAATCTGAGCTGGTGGCAGCATTTGGATGTTGAACATAAAATGTGTAATTACTGGATTATATATATATTGTCGTATTAGAACTTTTACAGCAGTAAATCACCCCTTCCACCTAAATATCAATGATGTTGTATCTGGTTTCATATGCTGTGCTACAGGTTACATGGTAGATATCGTGAGCTGGCTCCACATTTGGTGCCGCTGGATTACACCAACAACCCGGACATCAAAGTTCCTCTGACGCTGATCATCACCATGCCTGAACTCAAGGTCAGTCCTCACCTGTCCCCTTCAGTCTTATTTTTATTTCTGATGTGTTCTAAATATTTTGAGTTGCATCCTTATTACCATGGTTACAGGTTAATGCTGTGTCCAGCTACTGTAGCTACAAGATGGTGTTCCAGTTGCCATGGTAACAGAATACAGTGTCAGTTACCATGGTTACAGGCTAGTGCAATAATTCACCAGATTCCCCTGTTTTAACAGAACACTCGAATTCACCTAGCATTAGCATTAGTATTAGCACAGCCACCTTTGATAATTCACTCACCTGTTGACTGTCAGGGTTATGTTGAGAAGCTCAAACGTGGGTAATCTTGTGATATATCATTTACAAGTTATTATTAAACCTGAACGTACTCATTCCTTCTGAAAGCAGCAGGAAACAGAGCCGACTAAAAGTTACATCAACGTCGTATCAATGGATTCAGTGTGAGGAGCTGCAGATGTAATAAAATGTATATACGATAAGTTTTAAATCCTTCAGTGGTACAACCTGAAAAAGAACAAGAAACTGTTTGCTTCTTCCTGATCACAACATTTAACTCTCGCTCTGACAAATGAGAGCGAGAATCATCGTCTCTTTCTGAATGAAGCTGTGAGGTACACTCACACTGTGTCACCATGACAACGCTGACAGATGATTTAATGTTGACTTGCTCAATCTACTGTACTGAAGTAAATAGACCAATAGATCATCATAAGTGATATTGTTGTTATTTTATTATTAGTCATTTTTATACACATTGAGCAAAATTAAAAAACAATGTATTGAGATCAGTGTACAGGAACGTGCTGAGAAATGTGAAAAAACTAAAAACAAACTAAACTTTCCTCAGAGGATGCTAAACGTCTGAGGTTGCTGATGCTCACTAACATCATGACATGTTGTTAGTCATGTGATATTTTCTATTCAGTTTATTGATGTAAGATCTGCTCGTTATGAAACTGTGTACTACAAATAGCTCTGAGCAATCATATTCCTCTTTAAATGATCTAATGTGGTGTTTTGGGTCTAATTTAACCAGATTAAAGTAAATGTTCCCCGACAGGAGAACCCGTTCCGAGACAGGATCGTGGAGACATTCTCGGAGGACGGACAGGGGAATCTGAGCTTCAACGACTTTGTTGACATGTTTTCTGCACTCTGTGAAACTTCACCTAGAGAGCTCAAGACCATTTACGCCTTCAAGATTTACGGTAACGAGTTTGACCCGTGGATTATGTTTGTGTGTCACATCACAGTGAAATGAAATGTTCTGCTTGTTCTGCTCCAGACTTCAACAGGGACAGCTTCATTTGTAAGGAGGACCTGCAGAAGACCCTAAACAAGCTGACCAAAGGTGAGCTGACAGCAGAGGAGGCAACGCTGGTGTGTGATAAAGCCATTGAGGAGGCTGACCTCGACGGAGACAACAAGCTCTCCTTCTCTGACTTCGAGAACATGATCTCCAAGGCTCCGGACTTTCTGAGGTATTTTCTGTTATCTTACTTATCTTACTTTATCCTTAATCCAAACTGTCTTCCTGAATTCCTCATCTGGACATTTGCTTCATAATGATTGTTTTAGTAAGATTTGTGTAATGCATATTTGTTAATTTAACCAGCAGGTTGCTTGAGATACACAAGGAGAATTGGCCAAAATGATAACATAGGACAACCTGAACCTGAGAGACACAAGAAAGACCAAATTTGATATTCAGTATCGTGGAAGAATTCTGCTTATTTAAGGCATAGGCTGGTAATATACTGCAAAATCAAGTCAAGTCAATTTTATTTATATAGTGCTAAGTCACAATTACTTTTCATATAGAGCAGGTCTATACACACAGGTCTCCCCCATGAGCAAGCAGGAGGACAAACCTTTCCTGTAACAGGAAGAAACTTTGAGCAGAAGTGGCTGTAGGGGGCGCCATCAACTACAGATACACAAAGAAAGAATGAAACATGACATGATTTCTGGTATGAGCCTGCCTCATTAAAACGTGTTTTAGCTTTGACATTAGGGGACAAAAACATCTCATCACATTTCTACCGGATCAGAGAAACATATTCACTTCGATTCTTTCAGCTCTGAGTTTGTTTTCACGTCTTTTCTTGATCTCATGATGACAGAGCTGCAACAATTAAAACAATCAGCAAATATTTTGATTATTGATTCATTATTTAAGACATTTTTTCAAGCAAGAAAATACCAAATATATTACTTCCAGCATCTGGATTTGTTTTTTAACTTTTGTATCTTCTTCCTTTCGTATTTGTATATTTATTGGCTCGTAGCGATCAACACACATTATCAAAATGTATGTATCAGAGACTCTACAGCTCCTCTCAGCTTCATAAAGCTTCATAGTGACTTTCTGCTCATTGTTTCCTGTTCTGATTCACTCTCAGCTCTCATAGCATCATTTTCAGCCTCATCAGGCAGCTGTTTTCAGATAAAAAGCTGTAAAAAGCCACTGAACACTTCCTGCTCAGCAGCAAACAGATAACAGACACAGTTACTGTAGACTAGCTGGTGAACATAGTGGAGCCAGATATTTCCCTCAGGAGTTTCTTTTCGAAAGGACTGGTCTGTATTTGTTTGTTGTGAGATTCAAGATGTTACAGTACTATAATGAACAAATCTCATGTTTCTTCTGTCTGTGTTGTTTTTCTTGTCTGCAGTAACTTCCACATAAGAATATGAGATGTCGCCTTCACAGCAGCAGCTGAAATCCTGCCAAGGAAAGACGTCTGACTTTGACCCGCTTCCTGATTCCACCTCCAACTGAACCTCAGTCCCACCTTGACACAGTGCCTGTCCTTTCTATTGCTGGGAGAACCTGGCAGAGTCTTATCTGAACTCACAAAAGCACAGGCTGTTTTGAATTTTTTGTTTATGTGTGTGTGTGGTGGTGGGTGGGTGGGTGGGTGGGGGGTGATAGTGGGGATCTTTCAGAGAGAGACTGCATGATACCTTTTTTAAGTTAAATATAAGATGTTGGGGTGGACATTCATTCAGGAGTGATACGCTAAGACGGGGCTAATTTTATACCCTGAGTGAGATTCTGCAACAGGGCTGACGTCTTTCTGTCCTGGACGAATGAGGATGACGTTGCAGAGGAAACTGACTTCTGACTCTGACTTCCTTGCTTTGCAGAAAGGCCAGATCACTGACAGGATTTTATTTTAAAAGCACAGTTTTAAAGGGCAAAACAGTCAAGAGCTATGCAACCTTTCTTTATGGAATGCATGTTGTAAATTGCTTCTAGCTGTTATTTAGTTGTACATGTGGTTTAGTGAAGTGTACTGGTGCACAATGACAATCATAGTAAACTGTAGTTCAGTTGATGGAAGGGCTCACTGTCATCTCACCTGTAAACTTTGGCTTTGATAAACTTAATATAACAGCAGACAGTCGTTCAAGAGAAAATGTTTTTGGGTCAGAATGAAATAAAAGATTTTTCTCTGTTGCTCACTGCTCCATGAAGCTTCTTACAAAATAAAAGTGATACTCAGTCAGGTACAAACCATCAGACTCTGTATACAGGACACTTAGACACTTATAGGTACAGGACACTTCAGTTTCTCTTTAAAATGTCTTCAGATGCACCATAAAAACAGCCATCTGTTGTTCGTGTGCAACCTGATCTCGCAAAAGTATGTGAAATGTCCACAACCTCTTAACACTGCACATGGTGGTACCACATAATGTGTTTGAATTATGTGTGAAATGACCACGCCCATAACACGTTATGTATTTCACATCATTTCACATATTTATGTAAGATCAGGCTGTTATATGTGTGTCAAATCCAAGATTGGACTACCTTCCTACAAAATTAAGCCCAGATCACTAATTTGTTCTAAATTAGCAGCAGTTAAATCCAATCTGACAGGTCCTTCATCCTCCATCAAACCGGACTATTATTGTCCCTAAACCAGCTGTGATGTCATGCACATAGGCCGGCCCCCCTAAAATCTGATTTTCACTGAGCTCAGAGAAACTTTCCTCCTTGACTGAAGGAACAGAAAGAAACGTGTTTCTTTGTGAAGGGACTTTAATAATCCAGTGACTGATCAGTGTAATAAATGTTCTTGAAGCCCAAGTGAACATATTCAGATGACTTGTTTTGTGACAAACACAAGGATGTTGAGTTTACTATCATGGAAAACTAGAATATATTCATGTGGGAAGCTGCTGACAGAAAAATGTTGTGAACTGCATTAAAATATGACTTAAATAATTAATCAGTTAGCAAAATTGTTGCTGTGTAATATTTTGTCGATCAACTAATCATCAACTCTATACGGTCAATAGGATATCAGTCCAGCTGTGGGATTATAAAACACTAAATATATAGTTACATACATTTTTATATAAGATGGGCATAATGAACAGAATTATTTCAATGTGCAAAATATGATGTTTTCATTCCTAAAACATCACTTCATTCTTCTTGTAGAAATAAAGGGATGTTTTACTTATATACCAAACAGTCTTTCCTCTGCTGGGGAACCATTAAATCTGCTTACTTTTGTAGTTCAGGGGAACTCTCAACCCTACCCTTTATAGAGGAAAACAATCCGTGTCCAATCCAAATAATTAACACTACGGCGAAGAGTTGCTGTGTAGTTATTTGCACCAAAAATAAATCCACAAACACTGACTTACACTTACTCTATTTTGACTGCTGAATGAGGAGAGTAGGATGAGTAGAGATCTAATACTTGTGTTATCTTTGACTAATATTTAAATTAGTTTGATGATCTGAAACATTTAAGTGTGACAAACATGAATAAATAAATAAATCAAAATAATAAGAAGAAATCATGATGCTCAAATTCAAATGAAACCTGGTGTGCAGAGTTTCAGAGAGTCTCTGACTGCTGATGGATGTCTGAGCTGCAGAGCTGACGCCTGTTAAAGTGCTTCTGCTTCTCATGTTTCTGTCACTTCAGGCAGATCAATGTTGTTACTGTCTGCTGGATTGTCACCCAGCAGCTTCCTGCATGAAACCTTCAGCTTCAGTTACACATAAATCTAATATCAGCCACTTCTGCAGTCTGTGTTTTTGTAGAACCTAAACTTTTCTTTGTATCATAGATAGATAGGATACAAGGAAAGAAAGAAATAGATTATAATACAATAAAAATACGAAACATATATGTCTAAATGTCTCCTCCATGTCTGACTTGTTTGTCCTTTTGAGGATATTTTAATTAAAAACAAGTTCCAAACATTGTCTGCTGTCAGGTAACTATTGTGTTACAGTGACACCTGATGGTGGGAGGCGGGACTGTCAGCTGTCAGTTCTCCACCAAGTACTTTTACTTAAAATACTTTAACTACATGTATCCAATAATACTTGTAACAGAGTATTTCTATATTACAGCGTTGCTACCTTTACTTGAGTATCTGAATACTTCTTCCACTACTAATATTCACTAATATTCATCTTCAACATGTTGTACTGACAAACATTAACCTTCTGCTTAGATGTGTCTTTGCTTTAGTAAATTAATTTAAGTAAGTACATTTACTGAAGTACTGTACCATTTGATGTTACTTCTACTCCACTACATTTATCTGACACCTTAGTCACTTTTCAGATAAAGATCACATATACATAAAATTATATATTTTAATATTTGAACTGTATTATTGTTATTAATATTATAAAACACAGTACACTTATAATTTGATGCAGTACTGTTACTATTAATCTACCCACTAAAAGTGGCTCCATTAGAATAAACTACAGCATTCAAATTAGTTGTTATTGATGAAAACAAACAATATATGTAATGAAATATAATAATGTAGTATATAATATACTATAAAAATATAACCCTCTACATAATTACTACTTTTACTTTTGACATTATATGTACATTTTGCTCATAATACTTCTGTACTTTTACTTACTTACAGTTTGAATTCAAGACTTTTTACTTGGAGTATTTTTAAATAACAGTATTTCTACTCCTAAAGGAGGTTTTGTTGGCTCTAAACCAAGAACAAAATGACCGATGATTGTATGAAACAAATCTATCTTTTAGGTAAATGTCATAAATCAGGAACAAAGAAGAATGTGCCCAGTTTAAGCCTTTTTATCAGTTTTATGATGCCTTCCTCAATCTCCAAAATTGACAAGCACATAGAAAAAAAACAAAATCAAACAAACAAACAAACCTGTGAATCTTCTGGGAAACATTGTGAATTTGTTGAATTCTATTTATTTATGTATTCATTCAATATTAGTATAGCTTATGTGGAATCTCTATTTTTATGTATTTATTAAAATTCATCTACTGCAGGTCTATGGGTAAAAAGGTAAATTTCCCTGCTCAGGTTAATAAATAAAGTTTGCAATATTTACCACACTACGGTCCAGAGTAATGTTACTGCTGACAAGCACATCTATCATCAGCCATGAGTGTACTAACTTTAATGTTATTTACTCCAGAACAGTTTCACCTTTCTTACAGTCAGGTTACACAAAAAACACAATAGAAATATTTATCTGCTCTTTCCATACCTGTTTCCAACTGTGGGTCGGGACTTTTTTTTGGCCTACTGTGTACAGTTGCCATGACGATGTTAATATCGCTGTGCACTGGATTTAGTTGAAAGCCCGGTGTGTCACATCCAGATGCCAAAGGGGGAACCTTGTGCATCTGCATGAGACGCCAGAGGGGCATGACAAAATGGTTTGATGTTCTAGGATTTTGCTCGTGCATGGTATATTAATGAATAATAAATGTCCCTGTGTCCTCTCAACAATCATCTCTATATTTGATGCAACTAATGTAATAAGTTCAATCAGAGCAGAAATTTGCTCAGAGCGCCTTGTCCTACATTCACACCAAGTGTTGGCGACAAATTGTCTGCCAGCACACAAGAAAATAAGGAGACCCCGTGCTCTGAACAGAGTGATCCACAGAGATGCTCTGCTGACTTTATCAAACTGTCACATGTCATTAAACGCCCCCCCCCCCCCCCAGAAAAGGACACAATATGATGATGTCATTAAAAGAGTGGCAGTCAAAACTCAAACTAATTAATTAATAAAAAGGGTAATTTACAAACACATATCTGTGTAAATTTGATATGGGTCCAGAACAGAATACATGTTGGCATTTAAAACACAACCTCAAAAAGGAAACATTGGCACTGAAACACTTGGAAAATTATGATGTTCTTTAGATTTTTTGAAAGTATTCAGACCCCTTTAAAATTTTCACTCTTTGTTGCATTGTGAGGGCCAGGTCTGGGAAGAGTTCTGGTCATCCCAAACTTCTTCCATTTAAGGATTATGGAGGCCACTTAGGAACCTTGAGTGCTGCAGATTTTTTGTTGTAACCTTGGCCAGATCTGTGCCTTGCCACAATGCTGTCACTGAGCTCTTTGGGCAGTTCCTTTGACCTCATGAGTCTCATTTGCTCTGACGTGCACTGTGAGCTGTAAGGTCTTATATAGACAGGTGTGTGCCTTTCCTAATCAAGTCCAGTCAGTTTAATAAAACACAGCTGTACTCCAATGAAGGAGTAGAACCATCTCAAGGAGGATCAGAAGAAATGGACAGCATGTGAGTGTCACAGCAAAGGGTCTGAATACTTATGACCATGTGATATTTCAGTTTTCCTTTTTTTCCATTTCATTTCATTCATGTCTATGGGATGTTTAAATTGAAATCCATTGTTCAAATCAGACTGTAAGCTGAAGCTGTTACAGTGAACTTCACATTTCAGAGATAGCATGAACACTGTATATGAACAATGTGCCGACCACTGTTTAGAGAGAGAGAGAGAGAGAGAGAGAGAGTGAGAGAGAGAGAGAGAGAGAGAGAGAGAGAGAGAGTGAGAGTCCCCCGGCAGTCTAGACCTATGGCAGCATAACCAAGGGATGAGCCAGCCCTAACTATAAGCTTTATCAAAAAGCTAACATATTCACCCTCCTGCAGCCAGTGAGGCAGAATAAATCAATATCATAATCAGATATTAATTCATGGACTAAAACAGCTTTAGAGGACAAGGACCAAATATTCAAAGTCCACATTTAATTTAAATACACTGCCAGCAAAGATATATGTAAATTTGGCAAGTCGAATGCATTCTGTACTGTACAGGAGACACAGGAGAACCTGAGAGGCCAGAAAGGTGAACCGCATTATAGCGAGGGACCACTTTACAAAATACTTTTTTTTGCCCCACTGTAACTTAACAGGAGTGAGATGATATAAGTGAGTAACTTTACAGCAGGAGGCCCCACCATCACCCTGATCCATCCCAAACATTAGTTTATTGCTTTTCCAGCTTTAATCTCTGAGCTGCATTTGGATGAAAATTTTACTGTGAAATATTGGACTGTTCCTTTTAAATGTCATCAGTTTATTTCTGTCTGGAGGCTTAATGCTGAAGGAGCACTAACAGGTCAAATAAGGTGTGTGTGTGTGTGTGTGTGTGTTGGGTAGGGGGTGTGATTATAAATGAAAGTGCTCTGTGTGGATTCTGTGTGCTCCTTGAGTGTGAGTGTGAATTAAACTGGTATCCCACAGAGCTTTGAACAATGTAAGGTTTTTCCATCACTTGGCTCCATGTGGCAGCCGGGGGGGGGACCCGGCTCCTGGACTTCCAAACGGACCACTTATTTTAATCCAGGGGGGATGTTTGGACTCGTCTCAGCTCGGCCCCAATGGAAACGAGCCGGATATCCTCTGCTGCCGGTCTGCCAGAGTAAACGCTCACACACATGCTCCCGGTGAATTCTGGGAGTATCCTGCTGGTTACAGTTGAAATGTAGACTCTGGAGAACTGATAGGAAGCTGTTCCCGTGGTAACATATGTGTAGCTGACCTTCAGTGAAAAACCTCAAAAATGTTTATTTATTTTATCTTACAGGTACAGACATTAATGAGGGTAACTAACTACATCCACTCAAGTACTGTACTTAAGTAGTAAACATTTGAGGTACTTGTACTTTACGTGAGTAATTTATTTGATAATACTTTACACTGGTGGTTTCAACCTTTTTGTCTTTTGACGTCTTACAAAAAGCACATCTATCTATCTATCTATCTATCTATCTATCTATCTATCTATCTATCTATCTATCTATCTATCTATCTATCTATCTATCTATCTATCTATCTATCTATCTATCATCTATAAGTTTTTCCTCACTAATCGAGGGTCTAAGGACAGAGGGTGTCACTCCTCACCTCATTACCAAATATGCAAATAAAGCGATAAAGAGAAAAGAAATATCAATAAGATGACCATAAAAATACAAATATAGGCAGTGGGACTGTGGATTCCAAATGAAAATAAAGGCCAGGTTACTCAAGAAAAATCATATGTAGATTAACAGTAAAAAACTGTAGGTGCCAGAATACTTTCATTTTAGAACCAAATTTGCAAGACTGTTCTATTATAGTGTAATACAACAAACCACCTAAATTCAATCACACCACAGTCTGGGTGAATACTCTTCAGAAACACCACAGGATGGCGATGGTGAATAGGAAAGGCAGTTGTTTGCTTTCTTAAGAAAAAAAGAATAAATGTAATTAAAAATGTAGAACATTCATACCCCTAAGATACTGAAAGGTGCCTTTTTACTGTCTACTCACAAGATAATTTACTGTAAATAAATTAAATCATAATGAAGAGAGCTCAGTTATTCAAGCTTTATTTTCACCTCTGAGTGTCATACAATGAAATTCCTGTTGCTCTTGCACATAAAGTAAGAAGAAAGAGCTGCAGGGTATGCAGATAAAAATCAATATTTTAACAATTAGAACTGCATAATACTGCATATATTCCAATAAATATACCCACAGACGTGATGACTTATCAAATGACAAACATCCTGCTTGTCTACTTGGTCGTATCTTCAGGGATAAACTCAAAGCCTATCCAGTGTGAATGCAATCTGTTGCAATCAAAATGTTTTATAATTGTTGTTACTATTTATTATACTATTACAGAAGGTTTACTTTACTTCACACTACTGAAACATGCAATGTGCTATTGTGCCTTTTAGTCTTCCAGCTTCACTCAAAAGAAGATACTAATAGTAGTAGCAGTCTTGTGTTGTAAATAGTAAATAATTGCTTAATAGTCCCAGTCACTGATAAGTCATCAGTCCTGCAGTTATAAATGATTATGATAAAGGGTTTAAATTGTCAGTAAGAACAGGAGGAATGATTACAGCAAGAAACACATGTTTCACTTTTCCTTTGGGCTCCTGGCTGTTGATTTAAGACACACTTTTATTTCACCCAATTGCGAAATTGTGAAACCATTGCAGAAGAAAAGGACATCATGAAATCACATCAGCAGCAGCAGTCAAAGATCAAACAATGGCAACCATGTAGAAAGCGTGTGGTAATTGACTTTTCTATGTGTTTCATGTATTCATTTAAGGAACACTGCAGTCTCCTCAACGCTCTGCACAGATGTGATGTTTCAGTTACATGATTCATCTATGTCATCATTGATTCATTCAGTGTGTTTATGTTATACACAGAACTACTGTTACTCCTCAGACAAGATATTTATATATATATATTTACATATATTTATTGTGTTTAGATATAAACACACAGACGTGACGGAGCGATGTTTCCTCTCTGAAGCACTCTGACAGCTCCGTCCTGCTGTGTGATAATGAACACTGGAATAATGAGGACGTTTTGGGAGGAATGGGCATGGCTTTCCGAAAACTCCCTGGGAGAGAACCTTGCGGGGCGTCTCTGTGTTCTTCCGTCCACAAGAACATTCCTCTGCTGTAAACCACGCTCCCCCGCTGGAGCACATTCAGTGCAGACATAGCGTGTTCTTCCAGCCAACATACATGATTTTATCCTTTAAATGTGGTTATTAAATGTGACCATTTCAGCTGCCTGGTGTCACTTCTCAAAGCAGATCATACCTGTCTTGCTGCTGCCTGCAGGTGCAGCAGGGACTTAAAGAAGTGAAGGAGAAGCTTCTCCTACAGAATAAAACAGGAGAGTTAAAGCTGACGTATTAGAGTCTGTAAGGGACATGTATGTTTGTGTGATTGTAATCTTCTCAACACTGCACGTTTTCTTTTTCCGTGGTTCTTGTCGTCCTGTGGGACCAACTGCAGATGTTTGAGAGTCAAGGGGAACCACAAACATTTAAAAAAGATTATGTTTGTTTACAGATGCCAAATGTCTGAGAAGTTTCCAGAATTAAAGCATTCTTCCTGATTTCCCTCGACACAGAGTTGTTGGAGAGAGACGGATGACAGTGTGAATGTTCAAAGCAGATACACACACACATAGTAACCAGCTCTTTTGAAGCATACTGGAGCCTCAGTATGAAAGAAGGTTTTTACATAAAAGCAGTTTGTGTCAGTATTGTGGTGCATACAAGTCTAGCCAATTTTATTTATACAGCCCAATACATTAGAGGAGTAGGTGTGTCTAGGGATAGCTGTAACAGTTTTGATATTGCTGTCTGTATATTGTAGATATTTTAAGTCACTTTGTTCAAAATGTGACATGAACTAATTACAAGTGTCTGCTATAAAATGGCATTGGTGTTACATCTGCAACACAAACTGGAAATGAATGATGTATGATCTCAAGCACAAGGAGTGAAATGTTACAACACACCCCATCCTCTTTATAACATCTTTCATTGTTGTTACAACGAACACAGACCTTAGAGCTAATAACTAAAACATTAGCACTTGCATGAATAATATCTATGTAGACCCATATAAACATGATTCAAGTTTGATAAGTTTAACTACAAACTGAGTGATGCTATAACAAAAATTAATGAAGTAATAAAAATACTTTCTTACTTCACATTTTGTTTTTCCCCTCTAAAACTTGTGTGTGACACAGGATGCTATTTTTTCACGTGGAAGGAGGACTAAACTGAGCATGTGTAGAATGAATCAGGTGATTCCTCACTTGTTCCATACTCTGTCCTTAGACCCTCAATTCAAATAATACCTAAAAAAAAACCTAAAAAACCTATCACTATATAAGAAGAAACATGGCCAAACATTTTGTCTGGGACTGTTTCAAAAAAGATATTTACATCTCTAGAGATCATCTGTGTTAAAAAAACAAAACATCCACTGTTTCTGTCAGAATGCAGCACAGTGAAAGTGGAAATATATATATAATATATATAATATGTGTATCAATACCTCAGATTTACACTTGTATACAGTATAAAACATGTCATTTGTGAGTCTCTGTACTAGCAGCAGCTGTGACAGATCCTTGGCTAGATCAACATGTTCTCTTGTCCGTGTCCAGGGACATGGCAGACTGACACCTTGTCAGTCTTCATATGTCTGTGAGCTCCACACAGCTGCACAAAAAAATTTATATCTGCTGAGACAAGAAGAGTGGAGGCTGCGTCAGACATCAGCTCAGATTTACCTCCTTGGAGGGGTCACAACCCCTCGGTTGCAAACCACTGATTTTTAGAAAGCAGGTTTAGAAAATATTTCTTAAAAAGGATTCAATAGATGTTTTGATAATTAATTCAAAATGATAGTTTGAAGAAGTTGTGACTGTAAGATAAAACATGAAATATAACAAAGTTGCATCACTAATGCTTTTAACTGTGAGCAGTTAAGCTCTATGCAGGAATAGTTTGGAGAAAATCGCAGCTGGATAGATGAGGTGAACATTAGTAGAGAGCTAAACACCTAAACCAGAACCGGGACAGGAAACAAGTTTTTCTGTATTTGTTCATGTTTCTGTATTTGTTACGTTACTGTAAGAATTCATCATTCATTGTAAACATTCTCATTTTATCATCCATTGTAATTCACTATAATTCATTGTGAGTGTACAATAAGTGTGTGTTGATTTGTTCTGTACATGTGACATCCTCACAAGTTTTTCCTCACTAATCGAGGGTCTAAGGACAGAGGGTGTCACTCCCTGTACAGATTGTAAAGCCCTCTGAGACAAATGTATTTTGTGATTTTGGGCTATATAAATAAAATTTGATTTGATTTGATCTAGAGTGTGATAAAGACAGTGGATAGCAACTTTGATTGCCACTTCACCTCCATCCAAGGTATCTACTTTTCTTTTTCTTGTCATATGTGTTTCATTTCTGTGCAATGACAAGTTCATGAGTAATTCAAACAAGAGTAATAGGTGTGGAGATGAACACAGAGATGTGTACAGATTGTAACTATGCCTAATTTGATGTAAAAAAAAATTTCTCACCAACTCTTTGTCACACAGCTGCAGTGAATACTTAATAAGTAATTCAACCAATGAGAAAAATGGATGTGAATTTGGACCAAAATTGTTCTAAGAGCTACTTTTCTGTGTTCAATTCAATTTTATTTATATAGTGCAAAATCACAACAAAAGTTTTCTCATGATTCACTTTACACATAGAGCAGGTCTAGACTGTGCTCTTTAATTGACCCTACAACTCTTCCATGAGCATGCACTTGGTGAAGGCAGCAAGGAAAAACTCCCCTTCAACAGGAAGAAACCTCGAGCAGAACTGGGCTCTAGCCTTGCCTTGACCAGTTGGGTTGAGGTAGAAAAGAGGGGGGGGGGGGAGAGACACAGAAATGCACAGCAGCAACAATAACAACATGATGTAAGTAATAAATTGTTGATTCACCAAAGCAGTACAAATCAGTCAAGTCAAGTTAGTAACATGCATTAATGGGACATGAATACATACAGATTCAGAGGAAAAGGACAGAGGAACTCAGTGTATCACGGGAAGTCCCTCGGCAGTCTAGGCCTATAGCAGTATAACTAGAGGCGGTTCCAAGACAGGCCTGAGCCAGTCCTAACTATAAGATTTATCGAAAAGAAAAGTTTTAAGCCTCCTCTAAAGCAGAGAGAGGGTGTCTGCCCCACTGACTGAACCTGAATTGGGTTTTTGGAGACACCAGGAAGGATTTTAAATTCTATTCTATATTCTACAGGGAGCCAGTCCGTAAAATCATGTGTTTCTGCATTTAGTTGTGTTTTCTCAGCTTGCAGCATTTATTTTTCTAAATGTGCAATTGTTAGTGTCAGATATTAACCTGGTGAGTAAAATGTCATCACTGATAGAAATGAAGGACAAAATTATGTAAATAAACTGGTTTAAAGCAGAATTGTTCTTTAAGATCCAGTTTCCATCAGAATGAGATGAGTTGCTATAGTTTACTGAGGAGAGTCTGATTTTGTTCTATGATGTCCCACTTCCCCCTTTAAGGAGCTAAAACTCTGCTTTCACATCAGGTATTTCACAAAACATTAAACTATGGCTGGTGTCCGTCAACATTCAGAAAACAAAAAGTGCTTTCTCTGTTCTAATTCACATCTGAAAATTGTTGTGAGAATTGAGTGAGAACGTTTGGGAAAGAAACACATCAGGAAGAGTTGTATTCTGAGATTTGGTTTTTTTCCTCACGCTTCAAGGACAAAACACTGGGAAACAAAAAGCTTTCATCTTTTTCTGTGCAGAGCAGTTTCTGGTTTTCTGCCTTGTGTTGACTGTAAAATATATAACATAAAATTATATTGAAAATAAATTATAAATTATAATAGTATTATAATATTGAGTAATGTTTTCAAGTAACTTTCCCCAACTCTGCCTCCTACAAATTTGTTTTAACTTTGATAAAATGATAAATAGTGTTAGTGTCATAGGCTACAACACAAATGATTAAATGTACTTTGATGGTGCCTCAATATGAATTTTCCTATGTGCAACTTATCTTTAAAATACTTTTTTTTGCAACAGTTCTTAAAGGTGCAAGAATGCAAATATGGCAGTTCATGAGAAGAGAAAGACACATTTCCGTGGTTTGACTGCCTGAACAACATAAGGACAAGACCTAAACAGTTTAGACCTAAACAATGTCCACTAGACTAAACTGTCTAGAGGACATTGTCCAGTCCTGTGAAGAGAGCTCTGCCTCAGAGACTCCATCCCTGGCTCCTATTCACAGCTGCTCTGGAGATGTTTTGTCTGAAGGAAATGGTGAGTGCAAGTCTGATATCCACAGTATCCATAGTTGACAGTGGCACAGATCATTACATCACATTGATGGTGAATATATGTGAGCATGCTATTCAAAGTTATAGTAAAGTTACAGTAACCAGGATGGTTATAGGTCAACAAAACTATATATAACCAGGTTGAGGTTTTGCAATTGATAGACGTTCAAATTATGTCTGGTAAAAATACAGTTGAGCAAGTTTTGTGCATGTTGGTCTTTAGTTCAGTGAAATGTTAACCTTTTTTAACATCCACTTATGCAGAGGTCAGCGAAGCTTCGCACAATAAAAGCAGCAAGAGGGCATGATGGGCAGAATGGAGTGAGCAGTGGGAGGCTAATGATGGGGCCTGAAGCTCTGAAGTGCTAGGCCAAAGCTAGCAACAGGCAAGCAATTAGTTTGTTATGCAGCTAATGGGCACTCTGATTAATGCAATGTGTCCTGGTCAACCACAACACTGGATTTGAGCAGTGTGACGGTCTCTCCGTCTCGTGGGTACTTTCAGCCCAGATTAGACGGAACCACAGCTTGTTGACAGTTTAAACGCTTTATTTATCACATATAAATTATTCACACGGCAGCCGATCGCAGGCTTCTTGCTGCCGTCTGCCGTGTGTCTTTGTCCGTGGCCGTGCTTCCCCTGCTTCTCTGTCCAGCACGCCACTATATCGGGAGGTGAGAGTGATTAACCACCTGGGAACCGGTGTGGCAATCACTCTCACCTGGGGCTGCTCTCCCGAGCCCTCCCCACACCTCTCTCCCGCAGCTGATGCACCACGCCCCCTCCACATATCCCCACCGCCCGATTTAGGCCGGGGAGCCGTCCGGCCTAACCTACTCCCCCCCGCCTCCCCCAAGGGAGCGGGAGCGGAAGTCGTCCACAGGCATCTGCTCCCCCGGCCTGCGGTGGAGTCACCTGAGGGGAATGGGCGCCTCCGCCCGACGCATCAGTCTGCAAAACAAAAAGGGAGAGAGAAGTTAAGGGTGCGGAGAAAGGGCTCCCCACAGAGGGCCTGCTTTACCCTCCTCGCCCTCTACTTTTCAGGGTGGGGTGAAGGGGACGAGGAGTCGTGTCTCCTCTCTCTCTCCTGCACAGTGTCTCTGCTCCTCGCCCTCCTGGTTTCCAGTCCAGGAGGTAAAGGAGACAGGTTAGAGGAATAGTCACTTCTGGCCCTCGAGCGCCTCCCTTCCTCCAGGTCTCTGCTCCTCGAGCGCCTCCCTTTCTCCACGTCTCTACTCCTCTCTTCCTCCCTGTCCACGTCTCTGCTGACAGCCGGGGAACGAGAGGCGGGGGACATGGAAACTCGGGACCGGTGCGCGTCCCTCCCTCCGCAGTTTTCCTGGTGAGGCGGCGACGCCGTCCTCTTCTCCGTCTCCTTCCTTTTGTCCTTACTGGACCGGGGAAGGGCGCCGAAGGGCCGGCAACCCGGATCACCTGCCCGACCTCCCTTACTGGACATTCGCGGCGGAAGTGTCCGGGCCGCCTGCACCTCCAGCACTCCTGTCCTGCCGCCCGAGGGACCTTCCGTGGGCTAGGCGCAGCGCCCCTAGCGGCAGGACCCTGTGGCGGAAGAGAAGGAGAAGAAGAAGGGATGTTAGTGCGGGGCGGGGGCGTCGGTCGAGCCGGTGTGTGTCTCTGGGGAACGGGAGCAGGTCTTCTCCGGGGCGCCGGCACGGGACAGGCGGGAGCCGATGGCTGACCCTCCTGCGCCCGGGCTCTGGAGACGACGGCTAGGTGGTCCTCCGCCAGGGTGATGGCCGCGGCCAGGTCCGCCGGGCGGTGCCCGCGCACCCAGTCCGACATCGCCGCAGGGAGCCCCTCCAAGAACTGCTCCGCCACGATCTGCCCCATCAGCCGTTCCTCGCCGGCGGAGTCGCCCGGTCGCAGCCATCGCGTCGCCGCGTCTTTCAGCTGCCGGGCGAAGATGAACGGCCGATCAGCGGGCCCCAGCCTGGCTCCCCGAAACCGGCGGCGGTGGTCCTCCGCAGAGGAGCCCATCCGATCCAGGATGGCTCCCTTGATGTCCCCGTACCGATCCCGGGAGGGCCCCGGCAGTCCGAGCGCCGCCGTCTGGGCATCCCCCGACAGCAGGGGGAGCAGCCGCACGGCCCACTCCGCCTCCGGCCAGCCGCACGCCGACGCCGTTGCCTCGTACATTTCCAGGTATGACTGGGCATCATCGCTCCCAGTCATCCTGGGCAGGGTCATGCCGGAGCGCGAGGGACCCGGCGACGTTGTCCCCTCCCGGACCAACATCGCCTCCAGCAGCTGCGTCTGCCTCTCCCTCTGCTCCTGTAGCGCCGCGAGCTGTTCTCTGTTGAGCACGGCCTCGTCCCGCCTCACCGCGGCGACCTCCGCCACCATCTGGGCCAGCGCCGTCGCTTGCTGCGGCTCCGCCATTCCCTCTGTGCTGAGCCACATTGGGTGCCAAAATGTGACGGTTTCTCCGTCTCGTGGGTACTTTCAGCACAGATTAGACGGAACCACAGCTCGTTGACAGTTTATTCGCTTTATTTAATACATACACATTAACCACACGGCAGCCGATCGCAGGCTACTTGCTGCCGTCTGCCGTGTGTCTTTGTCCGTGAGTCTTTTCCCGTGCGTCCGTGGCCGTGCTTCACTCGGTCATGCTCCCCTCTCCCTCTGTCCAGCACGCCACTATATCGGGAGGTGAGAGTGATCAACCACCTGGGAACCGGTGTGGCAATCACTCTCACCTGGCGCTGCTCTCCCGCGCCCTCCCCGCACCTCTCTCCCGCAGCTGATGCACCACGCCCCCTCCACAAGCAGGTTCAACAAGGTTAACCCCTATTAGTGCCTGGCCCATGCCTCAGTGGTCCATGTCACCTGTGGCCCAACCACTGATGCCTGCACTGCGCTATAGCAGCCAATGTCCTAGCAGCTGATGCTGGGGGTTTAACCTACTTGTTGTCAAGATGACATTTGGAGTAAAGAAGGAGAAGAAGAAATGAAATTCTAGTTTGTTTGTGAAAAATATGCAAAATGTGTATCCACTTTGAATAAAATACAGAATGTTTTTGTGATTTGGTGGCTGTTGGACGGGAGAAGTTCTGCCGGGTGAATTGAGACTCATCAATTCAACAATTGTAAAAAATGTTACCACAGCAATGAATACAGCAAAACTAGTGTCTACTAGTTTCTTATGCTCTGAAGTCTTTAAGAACAGTCCTGAACATCTTTTTGTATGGGACATACATATGTAACTGACTCTGGAGAAGGTGAATCCATAAATGTTGTACTGTTTCTTTAAACAGTTATAAAACAGTCAGTGTGTCATTGCACAATCCTCCCCAGCATTGATCTCTTCTGTCATCTGAGGATAAAGTTTAGTCATGTTGGTTTTTTGTTATCCTGCAGTTTCATGCTGCATTGAGTCTGTATCAATCATCGGACCTGCTGAACACTAAGAGCAGCCAGAGGACAAACATCTGCTTCCACTTAACTGTGTGTGTGTGTGTGTGTGATTGTTAATGAACCCAATCGATTTGTGACTAGTGACTTCTGAAAGTTGTGCCTGTGCTTTCTGTAACACAACACAAACAATCCCCCATCACAAACCCCTACACACACAGTTCTTGTTAGCGAACAGCGTGTGCAGGCGTGTTGAAGAGTCATGACCACACACTGCAAAAAGATAAACATCCATCTTTGTTGCTAAAAATAAAAATGTTTGTTCTTTGTGCAGAAGCATTTTAAACCACAGTTCAACAGTTAAACCACAGAAATATTTGCAGAGCAGCTGCTCCCCTCTTCAAAGATGGCTCACTCCTCAACCTGAATGATTAAAGACATTTTTGAGATATGTTCAGCACTTCTGGTCTTCACAAAGAAAACACCGATGTTTGGTTTAACTGTACTACACTGAGACCATGTCACTGTGATCCTGTGATAAGGGTTCATGCTGACAAGGCCAATGACAAATGATGTACTGTATGTATAGACATATATAGACAGACGGCCATTAGTCAATGTTGTCATCAGCCCTACAAGATTGTCAGATCAGATTTAAGTCAGATCAATTCAATTTTATTTATGGCGCGTCAAATCAAAAAGCCAAGTCCTAAACATAGAAAGGGTGTCTGCCCTCTTCAGCATAACTTCAGCTTTGTCTGAGTTTAGTGACAGTTCAGTTTCTCATGAAGACTCACAATCACACAGTTAGCAGAGACAAATCCTCTGAATGTGAACTGCTGTTTGGTTGTTTTTCTTTCACCCTCATGAGAAGACAGATCTGTCTGTTCTCCTGCCTCCCACCTGTCCTGTCAGTCGCCCTACTGATCTGAGACGCTGCCAGGAATGTTAGCAGTTTAACTGCAGAGGAGTTTAAAATAGAAACGTATCTTCTCATCACATTTTTTGTCTTGGTTCTTGGGTCAAGTTTTGGCTTCATCTGGTTGTGAAACAGCTGCCGATCAGCAGCTCCTGATGAATACAAGATATGTGTCATTACCTGCAGCAGTCAGATATACGATACCATCACAACACAAAAACATACCTTTAGACTCAATCCTCTGTCTCCGTATAAAGGTTCTGCTAACGCCCCATAGAAGTGGTTCATTTAACCTCACAGTACTTTTAGAGAAGAAACGCTGAACTCAGAGAACTGGGCCAGGAGTATAATATCTGTTTTTCACATCCTTCTCCATCTCACATTAAACTAATTAGCAATCTCCATTTTATGGACTTAGTTAATGGTGTCCTTCCGTTTGCTTATTTGTGGTGCCGTTGGTTTGGCTGTTTGAGTTATAAATGGAGGACTGCCATCAGATTCCAACAGTCTCCTGAACAACAGCGCTCTGTTTCAGTTCAGACTGATGTGGAGTCTTACTATGAACTGATATGAACCTCCTCAAACATGAATTTACATGTCAGGATTACAAAGGAAGCCCATAGAGATGGCAGGAACTGAAGCACAGCCTATGAAATAGAGATAAACACTGAAAATAGCTTCATGTGTTCATGTGGGCTTGTTATTTCAGGTACAGATGACACATGATTGTTCAGGAAAGATGGAGGTCCTAGGTCAACAATAACCTGAAGCACATCTGTTGTCACATGTGTTGTTTTTATTGTTTACCTCTTCATATGTTATTGTGATATATGAGTAATTTCAATTATTGCTGGTTTTATGTGCATCCCAGGAGGACCAAATATTAAATAGAGAAACAATATTTAAATAAAGAAACAAACTTAAACAGTATTTCTATCCCTCCACAGCCTGCTCTGTCAGTGTGTAATGTGTCGTGGTTCATAGTGATGAACAGAGAGTTATCAGCGTCTCTGCAGCTCCCTTCACAGTTGTGAATATCAAAATTAAATCAAATCAAATCAAATAATAATGTTCCCTAGAGGAAGTGGCCCTAATACAGAACCTTGTGGGACTCTTGAGAAACTTTGGTTTGCATGGAGGATTCATCATTAACATGAACAAACTGAGATCGGTCTAAGAAATATGACTTAAACCAGCCTAGGGCGGTTCCTTTAATGCCAATTTGATATTCCAGTCTCTGTAAGAGAATCTGATGGTCAATGGTGTCAAATGCGGCACTAAGATCTAATAGGACAAGTGCAGAGATGAATTCTTTGTCCGATGCCATTAGGAGGTTGTTTGTATCTTTGACTAGTGTGGTCTCTCTGCTATGATTTACCCTAAATCCTGACTGAAACTTCTCAAATAAGCTGTTTGTATGGAGAAAATCACATAGCTGATTGGCTACGGCTTTTGTTGAGACTTGTGATGTGCCAAAGAGAACAACAATTGCATTGCAGGATGATTTTAATGTGATGTTATATGATGAAGCTTTAAGTAAGGTTGGAGCAATGTTATAACATCAGATTAATCATATTTTATGTTTTACAATGATATTTCATGTTTCACAAGATGTTTGATTTAGTTTCATGTATACTTTACAAATGTTTGATTTAGCACTTATTATGAAGTTGATAATCTCACTCAGTGCACTTGTTAAAATTTGAAGTGTGTGTGTATTAAACTTTAATATTTTTTTTTTAATTATCCTTAGAAGAAAGTTTAGAAATAAGTGTGTAAAAACAGGCAGTGAGAACTTTAAAAAATAAGGCCAAAAGGGGATTGTGAAGCTATTGGTGTAAAACTTACAAGAAACAGTCTTAAACAAAGAGGAGTGTAACCGGTGGAGCACAGCCTCATAAGCAGATGAGCACAGCTGTGCCACCTGCCTCAGCTGAGACCAGTGCACAAAAAGTAATCAATGAGAATCTAGAGACTTATCTATTGCTGTATGCAGCTGAAATGAAATTGTGCAAATTGTCACGTAGGTCCATGGGCATAGGCGTGACCTAAAGGGTGTAAAAGACGAGGCAAAAGCCCCAGCAGGTCAGAGCCATCTTAGAGCATCTCTGTCATCTCTGATACACACTGTGTGTTTTGTGATGTGCTCTCCTTTTCTTGCCTGGCAATAAAAAAACACTTTGTTGCTGCTCTGAACTCTGACTCCTGAGGATTTGTTTGACAACAAAGCAACGTTTTTTCTGATCTGATTTTGAGATCATTTCAAATTCTTCAATCTGAGACCCAAAGAATTTTTAAACAACACTGTCTCACGTACCTTAGAGAGGAATGAAAACCTCTTGATCTAGAGTCAGCTTTTTAAGAAGAGGCTTAATTACAGCTATTTTAAAGGACTGTGGTACATATCCTGATAATAAAGACAGAGTAATCATATCCAACAAGGAAGGGCTAACTAGAGGTAATACATCCTTAAGCAGCCTGGTTGGGATGGGGTCTAAGAGACAGGTTGACGGCTTAGATGAAGAAATTATTGAAGTTATTTGTTGAAGGTCGACGGGAGAAAAGCAGTCTAAATATATGTCAGGTTTTATAGCTATTTCCAAACTTGCTGTATCAGAATTCAGATGAGTGCCTGTTGAGGGCAAAAGGTGATGAAATTTGTTTGTTCGTTCGTTTTCTCCCGCTTATCCGTGTTCGGGTCGCGGGGGCAGCAGCTTCAGCAGGGAAGCCCAGACTTCCCTCTCCCCAGCCACTTCTGCCAACTCTCCCAGGGGGACCCCAAGGCGTTCCCAGGCCAGCCGAAAGACGTAGTCCCTCCAGCGTGTCCTGGGACTTCCCCGGGGCCGCCTCCCGGAGGGACGTGCCCGGAACATCTCACCAGGGAGACGTCCAGGAGGCATCCTCACAAGATGCCCGAGCCACCTCAGCTGGTTCCTCTCGATGCGGAAGAGCAGCGGTTCTACTCTGAGCTCCTCGCGGATGGCCGAGCTTCTCACCCTTGTATTCGCAATCTCATTCTTTTGGTCACTACCCAAAGCTCGTGACCATAGGTGAGGGTAGGAACGTAGATCGACTGGTAAATCGAGAGCTTCGCCTTTCGGCTCAGCTCCTTCTTCACCACGACGGACCGGCTTGTGAACAAGACCCCGAGATACTTGAACTCCTCCACTTGAGGCAGGTTCTCATCCCCGACCCGGAGACTGCACTCCACCCTTTTCCGGCTGAGAACCATGGCCTCGGATTTCTAGGTGCTTATTCTCATCCCAGCCGCTTCACACTCGGCTGCAAACCGCTCCAGGGAGAGCTGAAGGTCACGCTCCGATGAAGCCAACAGGACCAGATTGTCCGCAAAAAGCAGCGACCTAATCCTGAGGCCACCGAATCGCAGCCCCTCGACGCCCTGGCGGCGCCTAGAAATCCTGTCCATAAAAGTTATGAACAGAACCGGTGACAAAGGGCAGCCCTGGCGGAGTCCAACTCCCACGGGAAACAGGTCCGACTTACTGCCGGCAATGCGGACCAAGCTCTGGCACCGAGAGTACAGAGACGGATAGCCCGTACCAATGGGTCTGGAACCCCATACTCCCGGAGCACCCCCACAGGACCCCCCGAGGGACACGGTCGAACGCCTTCTCCAAGTCCACAAAACACATGTAGACTGGTTGGGCGAACTACCATGCACCCTCCAGGACCGCGCTAAGGGTATAAAGCTGGTCCACAGTTCCACGGCCAGGACGATAACCACACTGCTCCTCCTGGATCCGAGGTTCGACAATCTTGCGGACCCTCCTCTCCAGGACCCCCGAAAAGACCTTCCCAGGGAGGCTGAGAAGTGTGATCCCCCTGTAGTTGGAGCACATCCTCCGGTCCCCCTTTTTGAAGAGGGGAACCACCACCCCGGTCTGCCAGTCCAGAGGCACTGCCCCCGATGTCCACGCGATGTTGCAGAGACGTGTCAACCAAGACAGCCCCACAACATCCTCGGCCTTGAGGAACTCCGGGCTGACCTCATCCACCCCCGGGGCCCTGCCACTGAGGAGTTTTTTGACTACCTCAGCGACCTCAGCCCCAGAGATGGGCGAGACCACCACGGGGTCCCCAGACTCTGCCTCCTCAAAGGAAGACGTGCTGGTGGGATTGAGGAGGTCCTCGAAGTATTCCCTCCACCGACCCAAGACATCCCCAGTCGAGGTCAGCAGCACACCATCCCCACTGAACACAGTGTTGATAGTGCACTGCTTCCCCCGCCTGAGCCGCCGGATGGTGGTCCAGAACCTCCTCGAAGCCGTTCGAAAGTCGCTCTCCATGTCCTCGCCAAACTCCTCCCACGC
The DNA here is from genome assembly GCA_036937835.1 of Pampus argenteus. Lineage (NCBI taxonomy): Eukaryota > Metazoa > Chordata > Actinopteri > Scombriformes > Stromateidae > Pampus > Pampus argenteus. The sequence continues at coordinate 27,409,662 of CM072862.1, forward strand.
CCAAGTTTTTGCCTCCGCAATCGCCGAGGGCGCGCTCCGCTTGGCATGTCGATACCCGTCAGTTGCTTCAGGACTCCCACAGGCCAAAAAGGGTTTGTAGGCCTCCTTCTTTAGCTTGACGGCCTCACCGCCGGTGTCCACCAGCGGCCACAGCCCCGGTCGGCCGCCTCGACAATGGAGGAACGGAACAAGGTCCACTCGGACTCAATGTCCCCCGCCTCCCCCGGGACATGAGCGAAGCTCTCCCGGAGGTGGGAGTTGAAACTCTTTCTGACAGGAGATTCAGCCAGACGTTCCCAGCAAACCCGATGATGAAATTTGTCTCTAATATTTAGAATTTTATCATTAAAGAAGCTCATGAAGTCATTACTAGTTAGGCTTAAAGGAATAGATTTCAGTGTTTGTCAGTCTGTTTACCTGAGTATAATTTCACCAGGTGTTATGTTTTTGTGAATGGTACCCATCATTGTATGAATGTGTGAGTGAATGGATAAATGTATTGCTAAAGGATTTAAGTGGCTGAAAACAGGAGTCTATCTACCATATAAAGCTAGTGTTTCCAGTATTAGCTTTTTATGCTAACATGGATATGATGAACTCATGTCCTGGCCATATTTCCTATCTGAGGTCAGCAGGCTTGTGTTGTGGTTCATATTCTGTTCTGAATCTACTATAATGTGCTTTCACTGTGTTGTGATGCTGATGAATCAAGTCACTTCCTCCTTAACACTTAATGCTGAACATTTGGGAACAATTAGCACATTATGATGAGGATTAAAGGCCATAAGAGGTCTATAATGCGAGTCCTCGTGCTAACTCATGATCTGTCATCTGCAATTCAGAACGTTTAGTTCAGAGGTTTTTCAGCTATGTCAACTCAATGATTCACTGAAGGCCCCAAGACTTCAAACTGAACACATCAGCTGCTTTTCTGAACGCTTTCAGCAGGATGTGACATGTTAACGTTGTTTCATAAACCTGGACTGGAGTTCATTAGAGTAGGAACATGTGGCTAAATATTCAACAGAGTTATACACTTCTGGTTACATTTTTAGGTCAAGGAGCAAAAACATTCAATTGACCATTTTAACTACATCACTCCTCTGCACTGTTCTCAATGTTTTGGGAATGCTTGATGACAATAAGTTTATTAAAAGATTGTTTAGGTATAAAATAACATTCAGCCTTACAACAGAGACCATTCTGTCATAACAGGTCACATTTTTATATGTATGTATATATATTATATCTAGTTATGTACGTTTACACATAAACTCTACTCTTAAAGTTCTGTCATTTTCTATCCTGTTCTGATGCCAGTGTGGACACTTCATCAAGAGTCTCAGTCTGAATGTTTTCAGTCCTAAATGAGTTCTTGGCATGCTTCTGGGAGGGTTTCTAAGAGGTTTGATAAACACTGTAGGTTAATGTCTACAGCAGACATAATCACATCCAGCTGCTATCAGAAGACTTCAGTGCTCTGCCTGCCTCTCGGCCTGCCAGTTTAATGTAAACTTTATAGGAAATAAGCAGCAGTGGGTTAGAGTCCCTGACAGTCCTAATCTCCAACAACAACAGTACATCTGCCACCTTTGATGTTGTCACAGCATGCTGGAAGCAGCTGGGAGCCGAGGTGCTTTTATTAAAACACATTTTTAAAAGAAAGACATCTCTGAAAACTTGAGTCCTGTTTTACATCTGCAGCTAACATAAGAAAACAATAGTAGTCAGAGCCTACTGCTTTGTTAATTATTCTTAAATCATCTCAAAATCTTCTACTTGTACCATTTTTCATTCAGCTCTTGAACTTACGGCTTAATCTTTCACTACAATATCTGAGCTACAAATATTTATCCTAATAATTTTTAGGAAAAATGAATTGATTACAGAGCATTCATATTATCTATGATCAGTTGTTATTGACACTTTGGTTCTTCGTTACAAAGGCACCTGAAGTTTTAATTTGTTGCTGACTGTTTTTGAATTTTGAAAAATCTCTGTTAAACGACAGGTTCACTGTCATTCACCTGTGTCTTAAATCAACAGTCAGGAACCAAAGGAACAGTGAACATGTGTTTCTCGCTGTAATCATCCTCCTGTTCATACTGTTTTGGCCTCCATCACTGACACTGAAAGCATATTTGAAGCACATTTGAAGGTTTTGTCTGAATTAAGGGCAGATTCATATAAACATGAGTTTGTTTGAAGGAATTTAGAGATCAGCTTCATTTAGCAGAAACAAAGAGCGATTGTCCAGTGTTCTCCAGGCAATTTGAGTTTTTTGCGTTGTGGTTTAGTTGATGTAAACGCTGGGTTTTCTCCTCTTCTCTAGACTGTGACAAAGCTCATCATCATCACATGCTCTTTGCTCTTTATAATGTAGTGAAGTGATAATTTGACGGCCGCTCTCTCTGACACTGTCTCTGTTTGAACAACAACAGGTGTCAAGTCCTGGTAATCCTGCCCTCACAGCTCTGCGTGGAGACAAAGGCTGGATTTGTTTCGGTCGGCGCTCCGCCCACACAGCCACGGTGAGGACGGGGGGTTGAGTTCGCCCAGAACACCGTGTTCTGGAAATCTGTGTCACATTCTCTGCTGCAGCGTAAATAATGGAGATCTGCCAACAGAGCTGACACCTCGGAGCAGCACGATGACACTACCAGGAACACAGTTTACAGAGCTGCAAGAACACAGATATCCCAAAATGTCCTTCAATTCACTGTAAATATGTTGTTTATGCATACAACATGTTAGAACAAAAAAAAAAAAATCACAAAATACATTTGTCTCAGAGGGCTTTACAATCTGTACAGGGAGTGACACCCTCTGTCCTTAGACCCTCGATTAGTGAGGAAAAACTTGCCCACCAAAAAACCTTTTAACAGGGAAAAAGGTGGAAGAAACCTCAGGAAGAGCCACAGAGGAGGGATCCCTCTCCCAGGACGGACAGACGAGCAATGATGTCACATGTACAGAACAATCAACACACACATATTGTACACTCACAATGAATAATAATGAATTACAATGGATGATAAAAATAGTGTGATGGCTCGCTGGTAGTGGACCCAAAAATGCAGAGGAGCAGGGTTTTGCGAAATAAGCAGCCGTTTATTGGAGCACGGGAAAAGGGGGGCTGGGGGCTGCCACGGGCCTCAGGAAGGCAGCAGGAGCAGGGGAGTTCACGGAGGAAGCTTGAGCCAGGGACGAGGTAGGGAGAGGCCGTCGAGGGGTTTAGGCTGGGGCACACTGGTGCTGAAGCCTGGTGGTTAGGAGGGCGGAGAGCTGGAGTCAAGATGCGGTGGCAATTTGGCACCCGAGTGGTGGAAAAGCCAGTGCTGATATACTGCAGAGGGGATGAGCTGATGGATGGCAGGTGTGGAAGCTGAGAGAGTTGAGCTGATGGCAGGCAGGTGTGGAGGAATCCAGGAGCTGAGAGTGAGTGACAAGGTGGCCACGCCCACGCCAGCACACAGACAAACAAACACGGGGAGAGACAGGGAAACACAAGGGAGAAGGGGGAAGACAAAAGAGGGAGGCACAGCCACAGCTGTGACAAATAGGTTACAATGAATGATGAATTATTACAGTAGCAGCAAATCATTACATAACTATAAACTGTAATGGGGATATGGCAACAATGATGACGGCGACAACACATGCAGTAGACGCCACGCAGGACCACAGCAGCAGACACAGTCCACAAGAACCTGCTGGACGAGAGAGCACAGAAACTCTGGGGAAGAAGTTTAATTAGTAACATGATAGATAGATGGATTAGATAGATGGATAGATAAGGAGAGAGAGAGAATGAGAGAGAGAGAGCGAGAGAGTATGTGAATCCCCCAGCAGTCTAGTTCTATGGCAGCATAACTAAGGGATGGTAAGGTACTATGAGCTCTTTTAAATATGATGGTGCCTGACCATGAAGAGCTTTGTAAGTTAGTAGAAGAATTTTAAATTCTATTCTAGATTTAACGGGTAGCCAGTGCAAGGAAGCCAAAATGGGAGAGATGTGATCTCTGATTTTGGTTCCTGTCAGAACACGTGCAGCAGCGTTCTGAATCAGCTGCAAACTCTTAAGAGACTTATTAGAGCAGCCTGATAGCAAAGAGTTACAATAGTCCAGCCTAGAAGTAACAAATGCATGGACTAGTTTTTCTGCATCCACTTGAGAAATGATGCGTCTGATTTTGGCAATGTTACGTAAGTGGAAGAGTGCAGTCCTCGAAAGTTGTTTTATATAGTCATTAAAGGACAAGTCTTGATCAAAAACAACGGCAAGATTTTTTACGGTGGAGCTGGTGGCCAGGGTGATCCCATCTAAGGCTAAATCTCTGGAATGATAGTTTCTAAGGTGTTTGGGTCCTATTACGAGAACTTCAGTTTTATCTGAATTTAGCATCAGAAAATTGTGGGTCATCCAATTTTTTATGTCCTTAATGCATGCTTGAAGTCTAGTCAAGTGATTGGTTTCATCAGGCTTGATCGATAAATATAATTGGGTGTCGTCGGCATAACAGTGAAAGTTAATTGAATGATTCCTAATAATGTTCCCTAAAGGAAGCATATATAAACTGAAAAGAAGTGGCCCTAATACAGAACAATGATGACGGTGACAACACATGCAGAAGACGCCACGCAGGACCACAGCAGCAGACACAGTCCACAAGAACCTGCTGGACGAGAGAGCACAGAAACTCTGAGGAAGAAGTTTAGTTAGTAACATGATAGATAGATAGTGTGACGGTTTCTCCGTCTCGTGGGTTCTCTCAGCACAGATTAGACGGAACCACAGCTTGTTCACAGTTTAGACGCTTTATTTAACACATATATCAACCAACACGGCAGCCGATCGCAGGCGTTTTGCTGCCGTCTGCCGTGTGTCCTTGTCCTTGTCTGTCTCTGTGTCCGTGTCTGTGTCCAGGTGGCTTGGCTCGTGCTTCTCTGCTCATTCCCTGTCCAGCACGCCACTATATCGGGAGGTGAGAGTGATTAACCACCTGGGAACCGGTGTGGCAATCACTCTCACCTGGGGCTGCTCTCCCGAGCCCTCTCCACACCTCTCTCCCGCAGCTGATGCACCACGCCCCCTCCACATATCCCCACCGCCCGATTTAGGCCGGGGAGCCGTCCGGCCTAACCTACTCCCCCCCGCCTCCCCCAAGGGAGCGGGAGCGGAAGTCGTCCACAGGCATCTGCTCCCCCGGCCTGCGGTGGAGTCACCTGAGGGGAATGGGCGCCTCCGCCCGATGCATCAGTCTGCAAGACAAAAAGGGAGAGAGAGAAGTTAAGGGTGCGGAGAAAGGGCTCCCCACAGAGGGCCTGCTTTACCCTCCTCGCCCTTCTCCCTTTCCCGTCTAGGGGGTAAAGAAGACAGGGAAGAGGAAGAGTTACGTCTGGTCCTCGAGCGCCTCCCTTCCTCCAGGTCTCTGCTGCTCGAGGGCCTCCCTTTCGCCAAGTCTCTGGTCCTCTCTTCCTCCCTGTCTCCTTGACGTCTGTTGCCAGCAGGGGAACGAGAGGCGGGGGACATGGAAGCTCGGGACAGGTGCGCGTCCCTCCCTCTGCAGTTTTCTTGTTGAGGCGGCGACGCCGGCCTCTTCTCCGTCTCCGTCCTTTAGTCTTTACTGGACTGGGGAAGGGCGCCGAAGGGCCGGCAACCCGGATCACCTGCCCGACCTCCCTTACTGGACATTCGCGGCGGAAGTGTCCGGGCCGCCTGCACCTCCAGCACTCCTGTCCTGCCGCCCGAGGGACCTTCCGTGGGCTAGGAGCAGCGCCCCCAGCGGCAGGACCCTGTGGCGGAAGAGAAGGAGAAGAAGAAGGGATGTTAGTGCGGGGCGGGGGCGTCGGTCGAGCCGGTGTGTGTCTCTGGGGAACGGGAGCAGGTCTTCTCCGGGGCGCCGGCGCGGGGCAGGCGGGAGCGGATGGCTGAACCTCCTGCGCCCGGGCTCTGGAGACGATGACCAGGTGGTCCTCCGCCAGGGTGATGGCCGCGGCCAGGTCCGCCGGGCGGTGCCCGCGCACCCAGTCCGACATCGCCGCAGGGAGCCCCTCCAAGAACTGCTCCGCCACGATCTGCCCCATCAGCCGTTCCTCGCCAGCGGAGTCCCCCGGTCGCAGCCATCGCGTCGCTGCGTCCTTCAGCTCCCGGGCGAAGATGAACGGCCGATCAGCGGGCCCCAGCCTGGCTCCCCGAAACCGGCGGCGGTGGTCCTCCGCCGAGGAGCCCATCCGATCCAGGATGGCTCCCTTGATGTCCCCGTACCGATCCCGGGAGGGCCCCGGCAGTCCGAGCGCCGCCGTCTGGGCATCCCCCGACAGCAGGGGGAGCAGCCGCACGGCCCACTCCGCCTCCGGCCAGCCGCACGCCGACGCCGTTGCCTCGAACGCCTCCAGGTATGACTGGGCATCATCGCTCCCAGTCATCCTGTGCAGGGTCATGCCGGAGAGCGAGGGACCCGGCGACGTTGTCCCCGCCCGGCCCAACATCGCCTCCAGCAGCTGCGTCTGCCTCTCCCTCTGCTCCTGTAGCGCCGCGAGCTGTTCCCTGGTGAGCACGGCCTCGTCCCGCCTCACCGCGGTGACCTCCGCCACCATCTGGGCCAGCGCCGTCGCTTGCTGCGGCTCCGCCATTCCCTCTGTGCTGAGCCACATTGGGTGCCAAAATGTGACGGTTTCTCCGTCTCGTGGGTTCTCTCAGCACAGATTAGACGGAACCACAGCTTGTTCACAGTTTAGACGCTTTATTTAACACATATATCAACCAACACGGCAGCCGATCGCAGGCGTTTTGCTGCCGTCTGCCGTGTGTCCTTGTCCTTGTCTGTCTCTGTGTCCGTGTCTGTGTCCAGGTGGCTTGGCTCGTGCTTCTCTGCTCATTCCCTGTCCAGCACGCCACTATATCGGGAGGTGAGAGTGATTAACCACCTGGGAACCGGTGTGGCAATCACTCTCACCTGGGGCTGCTCTCCCGAGCCCTCTCCACACCTCTCTCCCGCAGCTGATGCACCACGCCCCCTCCACAGATAGATAGATAGATAGATAGATAGATAGATAGATAGATAGATAGATAGATAGATAGATAGATAGATAGATAGATAGATAGATAGATAGATAGATAGATAGATAGATAGATAGATAGATAGATAGATAGATAGATAGATAGATAGATAGATAGATAGATAGATAGATAGATAGATAGATAGATAGATAGATAGATAGATAGATAGATAGATAGATAGATAGATAGATAGATTAGATAGATAGATAGATAAAATAGATTAGATAACATCGTGCCCTCCATACAGGTCAGGAAGTTTCCTAATCAGAAGCCCTGGATAAACAGTCCAGGTTTGGCATGTCACCAAAGATCCTGAGCAACTTCTACAGCTGCGTTGTCAAGTCCATCCTCACCAGCTGCATCACTGTGTGGTACGCCCACCTGCAGTTTGCCTACTGGCCTGGCATCAGGGTGGTTGACACTGTCATTTACCTGCTGCACAGATCCCTCTCTCACCTGGAGCACTGTGAGAGTCATGTGTTTGACTTCTCCAGTGATTTGAACACCATTCAGCTTCCACTGTTGAAAGGGAAGCTGGAGACAGCTGGAGTGGACAAGCAGCTGACACCCTGGACCATTGACTACCTCACCAACAGACCACAGTATGTGAGACTCGACTGTGTGTCTGATGTGGTAGTCTGCAGCACACCACAGTCCTCTCACCCTTTCTATTCAACCTGTACACTTCAGACTTGACCTACAACTCAGACCACTGCCACATATGAATGATCATGAATACAGGGAGGTCATCAATGACTTTGTCGACTGGTGTGAGATCAGTGCTCTGCAAATCAACGCCAGTGAGAGAGAGATGGTTATAGACTTCAGAAAGAAGTCACCGCCTACCACAATGGTACACATCCAAGGAAAGGCAGTGGATTCATACAAGTACCTGGGGGTTCACCTCAACAATAAACTGGACTGGATGACAAACAAGTTTGTATAAGAAGGGCCAGAGTCAACCCCACCTCCTGAGGAGAATGAGCTCCTTTGGAGTCTGCAGGACTCTGTTAAAAACATTTTATGATTCTGTTGTGGGATCCATCATTTTCTATTCAGTGATCTGCTGATGAACAAACTGGTACGGAGGTCTATTTCTTTGCTGGACCTTTTCTTAGTTTTTTGCTGAATTATTGGATCGTTTGAACATTTATTGAAATGAAACCATGTGAGGTCAGCATACCACCCTGAACACGCCCGATCTCGTCTGATCTCGGAAGCTAAGCAGGGTCGGGCCTGGTTAGTACTTGGATGGGAGACCGCCTGGGAATACCACGTGCTGTACCCCCTTCCCATGGGCCCACCACCCATGGGAGAGGTCTAACGGTGCAAAGAGAGATGGGCGGCAGTCGGAGGCGGGGACCCTGGTGCTCTGACCCCCGGTTCCCTGCTGAAGCTGCTGCCCCCGCGACCCGACAAACGGATAAGCGGAAGAAGATGAATGAATGAATGAAACCATGTGAGAAGTTTAGAGGTAAAAATCACTATTTGGTGGAGCTGTTAACAACTCATAGACATCTGAAATGTGACCCGACTACACACTGCTTTTAGTAAGACGTCAAAAGACTAAAAGGTTGAAACCACTGGTTTCATCTTTAACAATGTGTTTTGAAATTTAAAAGCTTCTTATATTATCCATTGAGTCAAATCTACATGTGAAGTAGTCGAGTAGAAAGTACAAGATTTACCTCTGAGATGTGTGATATGTGTGGTATGATATGTGACCCGACTGCACACTGCTTTTAGTAAGACGTCAAAAGACTAAAAGCCAGGTGAAATGTCTCTGCCGGGATAAACGAGGAACAGTCACAATTTTATTGTCTGTTTTTGGGACTGTTTTTGGGAAGTTCTGCTCAATAAAACTCTCTTTTTAACCCAAATGAAATAATAAAGAAGCAAAAGTTTTATTTGAAAAAGTCTTTACATGCATCATTTAAACAGAAACCTTCAGAGTAAGTAAACTGAATCCTGCTGTTGCGCTCATCATTCTCTCTCCGCTGTTTCTCATTTTCTCTGCTGTTAAAAAACTTCTTTATGACTCAGTTAAAGGTCAGAGATTCAGACTGTAAATGTTCCAGACGAGTCAAGTAAGCGCCCAAGCCAGGCGTTTTACCGTGACATATGTGTCTCCATAATGTTGTTTTTTCTTGCAGGAGTGTTGTTTGAAAGCTACAGGGGGCTATAGAAGCTTTACTGACAAAGAACTGAGTTTAAAAACTTTTTTAAAAAGTTATAAGACGTAAAATGAAAATGACCTGAGTATTGTTTGTATTTGTGACAGACGTCCAGTCCTAGTTAAAAACAAATCGATAATTCAAATGACCTCCAGATAACATGCAAAAACACGGCTGCCACGGCAACAGGCAGGTTAACCAGGAGACAGCAGAGAAGGTAACAATGGAAACCTCACAGTTTCACAGAGAGAATACAGCAGAGCAGCCTCTTTAATAAAAATAAGATCATTTAATGATGCCAACAAAACAATTTCAACAACTGGAACACTTAAAAACATATGAAGGCACCTCTGCCATTTCACTGCTAATTAGGAAAAACTCACCTACTGAGCTTCAATAAATATAATTAAATGTTGTTTAATTTGTTTTGTGTTGAGATGTTTGACTAGAAAGCAAAACAGTTTTATTTTCCTGTAAATTAATCCAGGTTGTAGGCAGAGGTAAACATGCTTCCATCACAGTAAACAGCAGCTGCTCCAACAGCAAACTGACAGAATGAGGCTCTGCTCCATTAAATCTAAATAAATATCTGACTTTCAGAAATCTCCAGATCCTCTTGTTTCATTCTGTGCTGCATGCTTAACAAACATTTAATCACATTAAAAAATTAGGCAGCATTGACATTAGCAAATATTATTTAATGATTTCAAATATAAGCAACAGACATCCACGGAAGCTTAAAAACATAGTTAAATGTGCAGTATCACTGCAGCTACAGCTCAAGCAACACACTTGGTGGCACTTTTTCTGAGTGCACAGCAGTCTGAGTGTTTGGTTGGAAAAGTTTGACATTATGTTTTTTATGCATAGCAGTCAGAAAAAGCGATGGAAAGATTTGTGATGGTACATAAAGCTCAATCTGAATGTGAGCAAGCCAAAAGAACTAAAATCAGAGCTACATGGTTTGCATTTTTTGTGGATAGGTGAAGCTAGCCATCCCACACCAGAGCTCCTCATCTGCAGAGAAAAACTGTCAAAGAAAGTATCTAAATCTTGCACCATTGATTGAACCACAATTTCAGGTGCCAAAAATTAGAAATGTTAATTTGAAGGCAACATTAGACTTGACAGAGTTTAAAGTCTCCGGGAAAAACAGTAATTTTTGGCTGTCCCAATGTATCATCACTGATTAACACTGCATCAGGATCATCTTTGGGGTCTGTGGAGCAAAATGAGTGAATGAAGGGCAGGAAAGCAGCAACAGAGCAGGTGGACTAGAGCAGGCACTCAAAATCCAAAATGCAGACAGAATCTACAAACATAAAACTACAAATCAAATCAAATTATATTTATATAGCCCAAAATCACAAAATACATTTGTCTCAGAGGGCTTTACAATCTGTACATTGAACAAAAGTAAACTGAAGAGATATCTAGAGCAGGTGGCAGTTTTGCTATGTAAACAGAAGCGTTGTCATGAAGGCAATGACCCCAGATCATACTGCAGTATTAGAACAAGGAGTTTTCATGTAGTGTATGCTTCCTTTAGGTAATATTATTAGGAAACACTCCATAAAATGTCATTGCTAATCAGATGATCACAAACCCAATTATATCTATCAATGAAGCCGCATTGAAACCAAGCAGGTAACTAAACTAAGCATATCTTAAGGGCATAAAGGCCTGGATGACCCTGAATTTTTCAGCTACTTAGTCAAAACTGAAGTTATTATTCTTAGCCCTAAACACCTTAGAAACACATTATATAATTATATAGCTACTCTTCGGCCTCCAGTACCACTGTAAGGAATCTGTTATATTTGTTCCACCAACATAAAAAAACAAAAAAAACAATTTTCGCTTGTCCTTAGGCAGCATTTTTAAGTTGGAGTCAATGTCGCCTGCTCTACATTGGCTATAGTTGTTGGTGTCACTAACTTCACGTTTCTGTCTATAGAGCTGCCAATGATCAGAGTTCCCTTCTCAGTGGGTCTGTTGCTGAGTGGGGAAAGACATGAACTGGTTGGTGGTGAACCATGGGCTCCAGGTTAGGGCTATGCTTCATTCAGACAGTGACCCAGCTGGCCTTGTATCACCTACACCGGGTTGGTCCAACTGGCTACTAGAGGTTGGCAAACTACAGCAGCTAACAACACTTTACCGATTGCCTCAGACTTTGGCTCGGTTTCAATATTGGTGCTACCAAGTCTCAGCGCAACTTTTGACAAAATTGATCACCACACTTTATTAAATCGCCAAGAAAGCTATATCAGGCTCACTGACTATACACTCTCGTGGTTCAGATCATAACCAACAGATCTCAATTTATTTTTTCACAATAAGTAGTCATCTGTACACAAGAAGGTCAATTATGGTATGCCACAAGGATCTGTTCTTCTTGGTATTTACATGCTACCCCTCAGTACATCAATCAATAATTGCAAATTAGGTTTCCACTTTTACGCAGATGATTCCCAACTTTACATATTCATCAAACCTGATGCCTCTCATCAACTGTATATTCCAGATCAGACAGTGGATGTCATGTAACTTCCTTCTTTTAAATGTTGAGAAAACTGAAATTCTAATTCTTGGTCCAAAGCATATAAGAAATAAATTCTGCGACCTAGCTCTAAGCATAGCTAGTTCTATAATGTGACTGTATCATATCAACCATTAGTGGACTACAACCTGAACAAAATTCTGCTGCCAGGATATTAACCAAGCCTAGAAATTCTGATCATATCACCTGTTCTCATTTCATTACATTGGCTTCCTGTGTATGCTTCAAGATTCCACTTTTAGCTTATAAGCTATTACACATCCTTGCACCATCCAATTTATTGTCTAGTGACCCCACATGTACCTGGGGTCTACGATCCATTGTTGGTCTCCTGTCCATCCCAAAAATGAATAAATCCTCAGTAGGAGGTAGAGCCTTCCCCTACCTACCTATCATACCCCCCCCCCCCCCCCCCCCCCCCCAATCCAAATTTGCAAGGCTAGCTCAAAACACATCTTTTTGCATCTGCTTTTAACCTCACCTAGCTGATTTCCTAAATACTACATATTGTGATTGTGTGCATGATTTTATGTTGGGTTCTACTGTAGATACATATGGTAATTATATGTATGCTTTATTACTGTTCATATCATCATATGCATTGTATGTCAAATTTTCACAATACTCTATATATTTTAGGTTTTGCTAATGTTGTCATTACTGCCGGGGACTTTCTCTCTCCCTCTCTCTCTCTCTCTATCTCTTCTTCGCTCCCCTCTGCTTGTTACTAACTAAACTTTTTCCCCAGAGTTTCTGTGCTCTCTCGTCCAGCAGGTTCTTGTGGACTGTGTCTGCTGCTGTGGTCCTGCGTGGCGTCTACTGCATGTGTTGTCACCGTCATCATTGTTACCATATCCCCATTACAGTTTATAGTTAGTTAATGATTTGCTACTGTGCATCTGTCTCTCTATCACAGGTTCCACTGCTACTGTAATAATTCATCATTCATTGTAACCCATTCTCATTTTATCATCCATTGTAATTCATTGTGATTGTACAATATGTGTGTGTTGATTGTTCTGTACATGTGACATCATTGTACGTCTGTCCGTCCTGGGAGAGGGATCCCTCCTCTGTGGCTCTTCCTGAGGTTTCTTCCACCTTTTTCCCTGTTAAAAGGTTTTTTGGTGGGCATGTTTTTTTTTTCGAATCGAGAGTCTAAGGACAATCTGTCACTCCCTGTGCAGTTTTTTTCCCAGATAATGCACCAAACAGGAAGTAGTAAACCGGGCAATAAATAAATAAATTTTATTTCACTTAATGCCCAAATGGCCTTGTCCCTACAATGATCTATTATCAATACTGAATCAGCAATTATCGGGTGTTAAAAATACAAGCACATTGCTCCAGACGGAATTTAAATGACAGCAGGAGTACTGAGTTCACTGGCCAACAGCCACTCATTGCAGCTGGAAATATGACAGACTACAGATTAGTTTTATGATGAAGCTAACATGGTGACCTGCGTCCACATACATAACACTGTCTTCCTGTTTCTCATGGTGGGCTTATCTGTTCTTAACACGCAGCTTTCAAACTGTCTTTTGGAAAGGTGCTTCTCAATCCTGCTGAAGCTGTCTACTATCTTGGTACACTTCGCCTCTGTTTGGACTCCTGTCGCAATGAGCTTCAATTGCCAATCTGCTTATAGGATCACCTACTACCGCCCCATCAGAAACATTAGATTTAGAATGAGAGGTAGTAATTTCACCTCCATCCAAACAACAACAACACAGCTGGCCCTTTATGTAACGTTCATATTGTCCCGGCTTTTTAATCTGGCTCTCTGTTTGGGAACTTGTTTTCACAGCAGTTTATCCAAAACTGAGACCTGAAAATGAACACAAGCTGCCTCCCTTTTTCTGCCAGTTTGTTGTGAATAGTAAAAGTTTGTTTACCTTTATAAAGAGACAGATATTTTCCTCAGGAGTTGGTAAAGAGCAAGCAGAGCAACAAGAAAGTGAATATTGGACAGAAGCACAAACTCCAAATGAATGTTGCTCTGTAACTGTTGGATGTGGAAATAAGCAACTGTTTTCATATTCTTTGAAACATTTCCTATGTTTGTTGTGATTGAAGTTGCAAATAACACATGTCATATTCTGACCCATAAGTGTATAACTCAATTCATTAAAGTTGTGTGTTAAACATACAGGAAGCTATGAACCTATGTTCATATATGCTAGAAACAAAATGCTGCCAAATCATGTTTTCAGTTAGTGTATTTAATTAGTTGGCACTGAATGTATAAGTGAAATGTTTAGAGACAATGTACCTGGTTGTTTGATGTTGTTGTCTTTCAAAATATATGATATAAAATATCTGCTGGTAATAAATTAATTATTATGAAACACACAGTTAAGTCATCCACATACCTGTGTATTGATTGTTGTGTTTGTGTATATTTGTGTCAGCATGTGTACAGAGAACAGGTGACCAAGGATGGATCCTTGATGAACACCACACATCAGAGTCATCACCAGCGACTACTGATGGAGTGGTTTAAACAGTTTCCCTGATACCAGCCTGCTTTTTAAAAATGATTTAACAAAACTGAACAGAATCAAAGGGAACCAATTGAACCATTCATACATTTTCTGATAGATGTACTCATGAATTCCCTACCTTTGTGTATGACACTGAAGTTACAAGCTACAAGTTTCAAGTTATGAGCGTGAATTTTGACATTGTGTTTACACCTCAGCTGACTAGCCAATCAGCGCATTGTAATCAGCCTATCAGGGATTGATTGTGTTTGCACATATCTAACCTATTTACTGAACCCAAATGGGCCCCATTTGTGTTGCCCATTCTGAACCCATGCACTTATTTCCCATCAGTGACCCAACAAAAACCCAGACAGGGTGTCCATCTGGGTTATCCCATATGGAACTTACTTTGTTGAACCAAGTGATAACCAGATAAGATGCCCATTTTTGGTCCTATGCCTACAGGTAGCCCAAGCATAACTAATGTGGGGCCCACTTCCTACATATATACCAGCTGGAGGGTACAGATTTTCAGGACACAGGTAGTAATGCCGTCCGAGCTGATGGGTTGATCCACATGCACGACTGGTGAAATCAGCCTCAGTGATGGAGCATGGTTGGTTGTGTCAGGTGGATCTCAAACTCGAAAAGTGAGTAGATTGAAATCCTCCTGTGAACCTCGAAACATTCAATCCACAACAGACAAAAACAGATGGAGTGAGACACACAAGGTGGCCAAACAGTAGTGTAAATAACCAGGCTTGTGGTTTGGGAAAGGTATTAGTGTCCCAGTCATGGACAGTAATGGTCTCAGGCAGAGGCTTTGAGGCTCAGCTGATGCCAGCAGGCCTGTGACTGCAGATTAACTGTTAAGTAACCTCGCAGCACAGGGTCAGCACAATCTGACCCTTATCTCTGCCTGACAGGATGTTCAGTATTGTTTATCATAAGGACAGGTCTGATCCCTACGAGGACACCAAAACAGACATGTTGCTGACCCCAGTGAGAAAAAGTCAGGAGATTTTATTATACATTTAGCTGCCCTGCCGTCCATAAACCAGAAACACTGTGAGAGCTACAGACAAATAATATACATTTCACAAAAAATGACCAAAGAATGAATTAACCAAATACGTCATAATGTGCACAAAAAATAAAATAAAGAAAACTAAAACAATACCTTGTTTTGGCGTTCCCGCCCCGACTGGGCGCTTAGCTGTTGCTAATTAGCACCGTAACTTGTGATCGGGTGACAGAACCTTTCACATGAAGCTTAACAAGTATGCACTTAACCCTCGTTAGCTCATTATGTCCCAACAAGATGATCCTACACACACTCCAGCTATAAGTACACTGTAAAAAAAAAAGTAAAATACAAAAAAATATTTAAATGTAATTTAAATAATATGCAAAAAAATTAAATTAAACTCATTAAATTTACAGAAATTTTCATTAAAATCTTTACAGAAAAATACCATTATTTTACATTTATTTTACATTTACAGATTTTTACCCAAATAATCATGATTAACCACCTTCAATAAAGGGTCAATCCTAAAAATCTGCAGAAAAATACCATTATTTTACAGATTTTTACCAAAAAATTATTAGCAATTACCTTCAATAAAGATTCAGAGATTCAAGATTCAAAGCGTTTCAAGATTCAAGATTCAAAGTGTTTATTGTCACGTGCACAGTATAGTTAAAGCTTAAAGGGACGATCCTTAAAGTTCTGCAGGAAAATACCATTATTTTACAGATTTTTACCAAATATTTATCATCAATCACCTTCAATAAAAATACAATACTAAACATTGTGGGAAATGAATTACAAATAAATAATAATAATAACATAGAAATGTGTCATATTTAGCCTGTGCAAGGTGTACATACATACACAACTGCAATATATAACATGTAGGGGACACTCTTATATATTTCTTGGAATCAATACAATATCATATAAAAAAATGTGTACCAAAATGAAAGACCAAAGTCTCAGGTATATATTTTGTATTCATGTCATTTTCATATCTTGTGTCAGTGCGGAGTTATAGGCAATCAAATAGAGAGTGTGAACATGTGACATGTTGCCCCGTCATCGGGTAAGATGTCTCACAGGATTTTGCAACTAATAAATAAGGATAGAATTGTTGTTGTTCTTTTTTTACTTGAAAGTGAACATTGAAGTCAGGCACAGAAAATGGTTATTATTAAGTTTAAAAGAGTAATTTAACATTAGCCACCGAACAAACTTTCACACAAAATATTGTTATTATGTAATATGCACTGGATTGAAGTCCTTAGGAACTGCTGTTATGTATGGCTCTCAGTCTCAAATACCTGTATTACCTTTCTTATACTCAAAATTTCAGATTGAATTGAACTACAAAATAGAAAGCTTAGGCATTATGAAACTTAAACCAGTCCTGAAATGTGGCCATAATTCCAACAACAACTGGAAGATCCATTCGTAAAAACTCAAACAAAACCTGACAAACAAATTTCCTCACTAGTCAGACTCATCATCAGAATCGCAGTTCTGGCATACTTAGACTGATTTGCCAGGTATGCACTTTTCATAGGCCCATTCTTTGCATATTACGCACCACACCCAGGTTTCTCCTAGCTGGCTGTTTCCAAATGGCTCTACACAGACCAGGCACAGGGACTCCTCTTCTTCTGATGAGGAGTCGTCTGGAGTTTTTCTTTTTGTTTCTTCCCTTTGCTTTGCTTCTTTGGTAATTTGGATTTGGTTACATTGCATTTCTTTTTTGAATAGCCTCGCTTTTCCTTGTACCCGCCTTTCAGTTTCAAGTGCCTCCTTCACAGGTGTGTTGGTGAGAATAGCAGTTTTTCTCTTTTTTCTCTGCTGATGAACTTTTTTTCTTAGACCAGCTTTTAGGTAAGGCCTAATATCCTTTGGAGTTAATGTGTTGGAAGTGGTGGCATGACTACAAAAGGGTGAGGTGATGGCTGGAATAGCTTGGTTGGTGCTTGGGCCTGGAGTAGTTGGGTCAGTGCTAGGTCCTTGAATGGCCTGTTTGGTGCTTGGGCCTAGAATGGATGGGTTCGTTTTGGGGCCTGGAGAAGATGGGTCAGTTTTAGAATCTGGAAAGGCTGGGTTGGTGCTTGAGCTTGGAGAGGATGGGTTAATGTCAAAGTCTGGAACGGTATGGTTGGTACTTGGGCCTGTTAGGGCTGGGTCCTGATAGGGGTGATCTGAGACATAAGATGGTGCAAATTCTGTCTCCAAGAACACATCCACATGTTGTAAGGTTGAACCCCTGTCACAAACCAACCTGAATATTCAAGAAGGTTGCAGCCAGAGGATAAGCAATTGCCACAATCCCGGGGATGTCATAGATGGTGTTGCTTGCACAATGCAGCTGTTGCTTGCACAATGCAGCTGTTTGCACAACCTGGACATTTCACCATGGTGTTATACTGTTGTTGTTTTTCTTTTTCTATTTCATTGTATATACTTTGTCTTAAATTTAAATTTGGCTTTACTTTTATATTTTATGTTCTATATATACAGATGTGTATATATATATATTTTATTTTTTATTCTATATTTTATTCTATATTTGATATTGGGCTGCTCCAGGACCAGGGAAACCAATTTCGTTGCATCCCATGTTTACATGTGTTGCAATGACAAATAAAAATCCTTGAATCCTTGAATCCTTTTTAAGCGGCCCATAAACTCTTCTGTCCAAAGGCTGCAGCCTGTGTGAGCAGTGGGGTGGGAAGGACAACAGGAAATCAAGAAAATGTGGTTCTTTCATCCACCCTGTGGGATTTGCTCCTCTTTTGCTGCCAGGCGGCCCATTGCTGACGAAGTGATCACAAAAGTGCACCCGAGGGAAAATTAAGTAAGGGGGGGGGGGGTACTGTTCCTTGTAGCTGAGACTGCGCAAGCAAGAGGGTACCAGGGTACCCTTTCACCAGATGTCAGTGACCCCACCTGCTTGAACCCATGCCCAACCCTTAAAGAAGCTTATGTTGAAATATATCAAGTTGATATTTTTTACTTTGGGTTGTGCAAAATGGTTAATTGGTGCTCACCTCAGCTCACAATGTGCTAAACTTTTCTCAGACAGGGCACCTGACCATGTAAAGGAGAATAACTAGTATTCCACTTTTTTAGAGCACAAGCCCCAGTCTGCCCTACACATGTATACATATGTGTATATATATATATATATACACACAAGATATATGATATATAGTATATGTATATATGCTATAAATAATATACTATGAATATGTAAATAGAATGTGCAAAAAGACAAGAATATGATATGATAAATATGATATATAAGTTAGAATTAACACGTAACACATATGATGTGAAGCATATGTTCCAGTATTTGGAGTGTTATCCATGTTAGGATTGGTGCTTTCTAGCAGATGCTGATCCTCTGTATTGTTCATGCATCTCACGCTGCGCCCTGTATGTGGACTTCTGGGTTGGAGAGGAGTCCACTAAATCACATAAAGAAAAAAATATTCTGCTGCACTGCTTTCTTACTCCACAGAGCTATGATGTCTGTCTCTATCTCCCCATCGCTTTTTAAAAAATCGGAAAACACTGTAAAAATGTAGGGTAATTTACTTTAAAATTAAGTTTTTTACAGTATATATATATATATATATATGTGTGTGTGTGTAATACTAACAAGTATTAACATATAACAAATAACCAATAACTCGGTAAATTTGTTTGCATTTATGTATGCAGAGACCCGAGTGAACCAAAGCTGGTCCAGGCAGGGGAGAAGGTTAAGACTGGGAGAAAATAGAGAGCTGAGGAGGCCATGGGATCAGTGACCAGGGAATGTTCCTAACTCCTTTTATTTGACCAAACCAAGAGGAAGGAGGTTGGTTCAGGAGAAAGTGAGCTGCAGATATGTTAGCAGGGGGTCTGGACAAGGTAAGAGGAGGTCATGGATAAGGGCCGTACTCATAGAAGATCGTATGCTATTGTAGGAGTTCTGAATACCGTAGCTAAAAAGTTTCAGGTAAGAATTTCCTCATAAAATCTTCTAATAAAGCCGCTGAGAGTCGAGTCAATTCTGTTTTATTTATACAGAATCACAATAAAAGTTGTCTCATGACACTTTACATGTAGAGCAAGTCTAGAGTGTATTCTTTAATTTACAGAGACCCAGCAATTACCACATGTGCAACCACTTGGAGATGGTGGCAAAGAAAAACTTAACAGGAAGAAATGGGGGCAGAACCGGGCTCTAGGTGGGTACTATCCGGCTAGGTTGAGAGAGAAAAGAGGGAGGGAAGAAGGGAAACAGCAGCAACAATAACAATTATAATAAGAGTTAAAATATGGATAATAAATAATAATAATAATAGAAATACTGGGTTAATGTTGTTCTGAGCCAGTTTTAGTGTTGTGTTTTATTTTATTGTTAGGTTATTTACCCAAACTAAAGCTTGTTATAATCTATTCATCTCTTTTAAAACTGAAATGCCATGGTTTGTTATTGATTGTTGTGTATAACAAACCATAAAACCATATAATAACTTATGCATATTTTAAATGTCATATGTACAATGTTTTGCCAAGAAACAAAACATTTGCAACAGGTTTTAACAATAGTCTGTTGTGTGTAATGCTGGGGCAAAAGTTAACAGTTAAAGTTAACCTAGTGTTGTGCTATATTGATCTAAAACTTTAACTCAGTGATCTTTAGTGTTCAAGGGCCTGTAAGAAGAGATGGGGTTGACCTGTTGCTATCGATTATATCATGTCTCTTCAATGAAACATGATATTGCTATATCCACAGTGATTGGTTAACAGGTATTTGTGTTTGTGAATGTGAAAGCAAATATTCATCAGTGACAAAGAACATAAATAGATCAATAGACAAATGGATAAACAGAAATATTTAATGTTTTAAAAACAAACCTCAGCACCACCTGTGTGTTGATACTGGGATAGTTTTTTTAATTTTACTTTTAATCCACCAAACGACATGGATCATTTAATCTTTAACAAACTAGTGTCTGAAGAGCATGTTTGGTTTCATCAGCACTGCAAACTGTCCAAAGCCATAGTAGTGCAGAGTTGTGTGTTTTATTAACTCAAACTATTAAAATAATCTGTTTTTAAGTTTTGACTTAGGATCCTCTGGACTTCCTCTAAGCTTCCTCTGGCAGGCCTTTGCAGTCCTTCAGCTCCTTTCAGGAGGGTCGAAGGAAGGGCTGTTTCAGCTGCAGCCACAATCAGGTGCTGAAACACATTGCAGAAGACATCTCCCCCACACCGATGATCACAGCTACAGACAGGACCCAAGAAACGATCAGGGATCCTGAGAACTGCACAAGACCCTCAGTTATCTTTAGACCACTGCTATGTGAAATGGCCTACAAGCATGATTTATAACAGCACAAATAGTTTGGAGCCATCTTATTAAGACATGTTATATATATATACTTATATAATGTGGACACTTGTTTTTATTATTTTTACATTATTTTTTGCATCACTGTAATCCTGCTTCGTCTGATACAAACAAAGTTAAACATGAGTTTACATGTGAACATCGAGGCTCTCACAAACAATATGTTGTTTACTGCTGAAGCACTAATTGTTAAATGAAGCATGCAGAACTTGCTATTGTTGCTGTTCCTGTTTACTGCAGACCTGCAGTGTTTTGACATCCTCTGAATCAGGTTTGTACCCATGTTGGAGGTCCTTGTGTCACGCCATCCTCTAATGAGTTTCTCAATGTTTAGGTCCTGCAGCAGTGCAGGCGACACGTCGACCACTACAAAGAGTGCATTCTTCAGCCGGAGCGGGAAGTTGACTTTTCATTGTAGCTGAGATCTGACTGTTCTAATCATCTATCCATTCACATGTTCAGCCACATTATCCCTGAGGCACAGTGGTCACAGTGTTCATCATGAGATTCCTGACCCCCATGTTCCTGCTTCTCACTGGAATCATGTCTCTGTCTCTTCTTTGCACTTTAAACACTGAGATTCTCTTTGTGTGGACACCTCAGTGTAAAATAAGAGATGTAGGTTTGTTTCCGACCTTATGTTCACGTCCCAGATAAGATGTGTAATCCTTGGTCTGCCTAAACAACCTCAGCTGGCTCATTTCCACATGAAGAAGCAGTAGTTCCACTCAGAGCTTCTCACTCTGGGAGTCTGGAGTCCCTACAGACGAGACTAATTTCAGTAGAGATGCAACTATTCATCTGTTAGTTGTCAACTGTTAAATTATTGCAAACTATTTTGATAAACAATTAATTGTTTTTTTTTATAATTTTTTAAGAAGAAAATGTCCAAATTCTCTCATTCCAGCTTCTTCAGTATGAATAATTTCCGGTTTATTTGGTCTAAGAAACAACATAGTCATTCCATATGTATCTGGGGTATCAGAGAAACTCAGGAGGATCTTTAACAAGCACCGTATCCCTGTGTATTTCAAACCCAGCAACACACTCAGACAGAGACTGGTTCACCCCAAAGACAGAATACCACACACTCAGAAAAACAACCTGGTGTATGCAATACAGTGCAATGAGGAATGCAAAGACCTCTACATTGGGGAAACTAAGCAACCATTGCACAAGTGCATGTACCAACACCGGAGGTCCAACTCCTCAGGCCTAGACTCTGCTGTCTACTTACACCTCAAGGAGAAAGCTCACTCCTTTGATGACAACAATGTTCACATCCTGGACAGAGAGGATAGATGGTTTGAAAGAGGGGTAAAAGAAGCCATCTATGTGAAATTAGAAAAACCATCCCTAAACAGAGGAGGAGGTCTGAGACACCATCTATCTCCAATTTACAATGCTACCCTTTCATCTCTTCCCAGGAGATTCAGGAACTTAGCCTCTAAGAACAACAGCCATTCACAAAAGACCCCATGTGACTCTAACGACTGTCGTTATAACACAATAGAACACTAACGAAGTCGAAACTAACTTTCACCATCCCCAACGACTGGCACTAAACGACTGTCGTTGGACACATGGAGTGTGAATGAGCCAATGACATCACTGGCCATGTGACTGCCTCCACAGAGGTTAAATACCTGGGTTTCTACACCAGCTAGTTGGACTAGTCCCAGCCTAGTCAAGCTAGCATGAACTGATGAAGCCTCTTGGATGAGAGGTGAAACGTCTTCAAAGACAAATAACCAAGTCCAGTTGCGATCGATTTGATCTACTTGAGATAACTATGACCTGGATGAATGAGAATATTCACAGGCCTAATATCTTTGGGTTGTGGACAAAACAAGACATCTGAAGTCACCATCTTGGTCTTCTGGAAGCACTAATGGACATTTTTCTGGATCAGACAACTAATTGATTAATCAAGGAAAGAATCAGCAGATTAATTGATAATGAAAATAATCATTAGTTGCAGTCCTATGCTTTTAGTGCTTTTCTGTTTATTTATAACCTGTTCTGATGTTGGATGTTGAACATGGTCAGAGATCCAGCTCCTTCACCCCAAAGGTGGTCTGATATAAAATTAAACAAGAACAGAATAAAAGTCAATACAGCCACACAATACAGGAGACATCAACAAACACAATTAAAGCCATAAAGTAAAAAAAACATTTCAACTGGATCCAAATACTAATAAATAAAAGTGTGACAAGAGAGAAGTGGAAATAATACCAGGGGGTCAGGTTGCAGGTTTTATGAAAATCTTTAGTAATTAGATGGGTTGAAAGCTAATGCAAGGTGGGTGAACAGATGAATGAGACAGCTAGGTCAAGGGTGGAGGGGGAAATATTTAATCTGATGTCTTCAACTTTAGATATAAAAATTAAAAAGATTCCTTCCATTTAGCTGGTTACACAGTTAGGCTGGTACTGGGGGAAGAGAAGTTTTTAACCTAATATGCTCATATATTATTTTACAAAAACTACATGAATCTGATTTATTTTAAGAATTATTTTAAGTAAACAAATACATATGAATCCAAATATAAAGAACTGGGACCTACTAACCAAAACCAACTACACACTTTTCATTTTTTCTTATAATTTGCACCAGATTACACCTCTCAGTATAAAATGAATGGATCTGTGAAATAAAACACACAGTTACCACAGTAACAGTCAGCTGTGGTTATTATTGTAGCCATGACAGAGGTCACTAACTACTACTAGGTTAAGTAGTAAGTTTAACCTTTAACAAGGATCACCTTA
This sequence comes from Pampus argenteus, assembly GCA_036937835.1. Lineage (NCBI taxonomy): Eukaryota > Metazoa > Chordata > Actinopteri > Scombriformes > Stromateidae > Pampus > Pampus argenteus. The sequence continues at coordinate 27,433,153 of CM072862.1, forward strand.
ACCCAAACTATGATCTTTGGTCACCCGATGACATCAAAGCCAAAGACTGGATGCCAAATAATGACCTCTCTAGCTTCTCATCGCAGCTGGAGGCTAGCAGCTCCAGGCTACATTAGCTGCTACTAGCATAACATACCACAACACAACAGGTGTGCTGGGTAATTTTGTGAAGAAAAAAAAACATACAACATACAAAATCTAGTTTAATCATACATTCTGTGTATGGAGGGAGGGATATTATGATTAAATATGTGTACACCTTTTAAACTGAACATCTGCATTTGGACTGATGGGATGGCTCCAGAGGCAAGTCCAGAAAATTTGCATGATTCAAGTGAGATGGTTGTGGGAAGATAGAACAATGGCGTGGCGGTGAGTTAACCACACATACACACCTCCACCATGTAGAGAAGAGCATGTTCAACCTGTCAAAGCTCAAGATACCTAAACACAAAGCACCTTGGATGTGTTGGGAAGCCAAAAGCCAAAATCAATTCTGTGTAAAACTCCAGGATCTGTGAATCTGTAAATATTGCTAAAGTTTTCTGGAGTCTTCAGGTTTTCACATCTCACTTGTGTCTGTTGCATACTGAACCACGACCAAACTAGTGGTGATATCATAAATCCTGCAGGTATAGGTATATCCTGTAGGTCCAGGTGTTAAGATGAGATTTAAGGTGAGCTCAGAGACACTTTTTGCTGTGTCTCAGTGTGTCAGATAGTATAATGAACCTCAGCAGGTATGTCTGCTCCAAGAAACCACATAGGACACTGTTTCCCTCATAATATTCACTAGTTTCCATGGAGACCAGTTGGTGTAGAGTGGCCTGCAGAGACTTGAGCTCTGTGACACACTGACCTAAATCTGCAGCTCCATTGTTCAGTATGTCCTGCTAAGTAGACCGGAGCAGAGGCTCTGTGTGCAGAGCACCTCCAACCACTTTGTCTTCACGCTCTGCAGGACGTCACATGATGTGTTGCTTCCTGTTTGTTCTTTCCGGGTCCTCACTGTGGAATCTAACATGAAGATAAACATGCTCTTCACTGTCCATATTTTAAATCTAAGATCCTTTTAGTTCTGCAATCAAACCAGCACTGTCAGAAAACAGACCGGACTACTACAGATCGGCTCTCTGAGATAAGTTCTTATAAACTCTATAAAGGTTTGCAAAAACTGTATTAGTAAAAACAAGTTTAATCTTAAAATAACTTTTTAGCAGTTTAAAATAAAAATATAGAAGATTATTAATATTACTAATAATCATAATAATATTGTGCATATATTTACAGTAAATGCTAGCACAAACCCGGTTCAGGCTGTAAAGCAGAGAGTAAACAGGTCTGTGTTTTGTTCTTAAGTCCCGGTTCAGCTTTCAGTTCCCAAATCCAGTTTGTCACGTCCAGGCCTGGAATTTAATATTTTAGAGGCAAGGTCACTTTGGTGTTTGGTGTTTTTTGTCAAACAATGATTTTAAGTCCATGGAAATAATAAATTCAACTTAAGGGTTAAGGATGGATTTATTTTTAATGCATAGTATAAGTATCAGTGAATTAAAAAAATAAAACAATGTTTATTTCAAACTAATACTTCATTAGTTTCTACAAATATATGCTTACAAACTCCTGAGTCAAAAGCTCATGCATACTCAGCCCTGGACTAATCAGTCACTGAACTAGTTAGAGAGTCAAGGGGAGTTGAAGTGTATGTTTTGGGGTTCCCTGGACCATATTGATGAATTTTTAGCCTCGTTTTGGTAATAACAGCTATCAACAATTTTGCCACTGCTTCTTTGCTTTTATAATCTGCAGAGCACAACCCTATGACTTGATGAGGAGGAGGTCTTCAATGGTTGAAAGTTTGACCCTTGTAGTGCACTATGTCAACTTTTTCTTATACAGGCAATGCATAATATTATATTTTAAATTTAGTCTAAGGTAATTTTTTTACCTTTGCAGGTAACGTGGCACATCAGGATGAGTTTGGTTAAGTCTCCTGATTTGGCTGTTGCTACATTTGTGTCAAATTATAAATAGACTAGTTTTCTAGTGGTTCATGCTGGGCTGGTTATGTGCAGCATTTTATTTGATAGAAATCCAGAGAATTAAGAATCTCAACAAAAGACACGGATGTCTTTTTAGGTACTAACAGAACAGAGACAGAGGAGAAAATGACCAAATCTGCCGGTACAGTGCAGGTGGGGCATCAAGGCCACTGTGGTGGCATAGCATTTCACTTTTTGAGGGGCCCTCATAGGGCCTGTGAAATTACTGCCCTGGTCACGCTGTTCTGCAGCTGGAAACAGACACCAACTGTTTTGTGCTTTATGTGATAGAGAAAGAGGGAACAGGAGGAGAGAGAAACTAAAAACACCTGTGAATTTGCTGCAGGTGATCATGCTTTAAAGCAAGTGAGGAACAAAAAAATAAATAAATCAACAATAAAGTCAAAGATCCAGTTTATATGACTCAGCTGTCATCTGTCTATAAACAGTCAGGACCCGGCCCTGCTGTCCTGGTGTGGCCCTTTACAGTCACAGTGTGGCCCTGTACAGTCAGGCCCCATCCCTCGCTCGGCCCCTGCATGACCTGGCTGCCCTTTGTGTAAGCCTGTGAGGTCACAGAGAATATGCAAGCAGCTACACGTCCACCAAACATCCGGTTGAGTCACAGTCTGAATCAGAGCAGTTCTCTGAAATGCGGTGCACTGGATTCTTGGAGTCCAGCAGATTGAAAATGTGAAGCTGTCAGCAGCCAGCGGGCTGTTGGCTCACAGAGCTGGAGACATGTTTGGCACCAACAACTACAGTCACAGCAAGCTTGACTGGGCAGTTGAGAGGACAAATGTTTCTCTGGTTGGCTGTGGGAAGAGGACAGAGACGCTGATCTTCATTAGTTTAATTAATTAAATTCAATTCAAATTCAAACCAGCCAAACCTTGCAGTTCAGCAAGGGGCTTTTTTTGGGGGGGAGGGGGGGGGGGGGGGGGGGGTACCAGTGCTAAGGGTGAGTGAGTGGTCAGAAAATCCAGGTGCACACAAAGTTATTGGTCAATTCAGTGGCCAGCCTGGATGGTACAATAGTGTTGGACGCCAAGCTAAAGTCTATGAACAGCAATCTAACATAGTCACCCTTGCTGTCAAGGTAAGGTAAGAGTGTGATGTGCAGTACCTAGGGGATGGTGTCATCCGTGGATTAGTTTGGGTGGGAGGTTTTGGGTGCTTGGTAGAGAGGAGCACATGTAACCCTCAAAACACTCCATTGCTACTGAGATGGTGTCATTCAGGCAGGCATGGGAGGCCACTTGAAGCATGTGGGGATCATGGACTGGGCCAGAGAGAGGTTAGAGATGGTTGTGAACACTGGAGCCAGGATTTGAGAACCCACCCAGAGATACTATATAACAATGTTATGTTCTGAGCACAGTTCTGCCCAAGTTTGCCTTGTTGTACCCAGCCTATAACAGTAAACACGTTGTATGCCAACGTTAAATAACAATGTAACAATGTCACAGTTCATAGCACATCTCATCAACATTTCTGATTGTCTTTGTTATGTTATGGGTAGTGTTTTCAGGCTTAAGGCAGACCAGAAGAGGCTCACATTTCTAACCTACTTACATTTCCAACTGATTGACTCAGCTGGAAGTGTCAGGTTTGTGAATTAAAAACACCAGATTGTATGTTACCTTCAAAAGAAGAATGAGCTGTGAACTGTTCATGTTCTGGAAACGTCTGACACAGATCAGGCTTAAGCTGTTCTAATGATCTAATTCTAATGAAAGCTTTTCAGGAAAAGAACAAGTTCTCCAGGACTTGTCGGACAGACTGTTGTGTGTTTTGGCAGCAGGATGAAGCTGCAGCAGAGGGAAAAACGTAGAGCCAAACTAAAGGTGAATTAATCAGATTCAGTTGGAAACAATAAATACACACTTGGATGCTTGATTTCTACAGAGACAAACAATTTGGACTGGAAATAGCAAATTCATTGATGATGCATGTTTTATAGTTTATAGAGTCATGTTATAGTTACACCAGTTAATTTTTTGTTTTTCTATCATGGAAGAAGACCAGCATATATTCACACTTCAAAAGTTGGAACCAAAAACTTTCTGGTATTTGGTGGTAATGTTGCTTGGTGACATTTGAATGACAAAGAACACAAAACTATATTTAGGGATCTTTATCACTCTACAACTCTCACAATGGGAGAGTAGTATTATATTAATTAGGAGTGTGTGTGTGTGTGTGTGTGTATGTGTATACTGTATATATAGAGATATATTAGTGGTGGGTTGTTAACGGCGTTAACGCGCTGCGATAATGTGAGACTCTTAAGCGATATAAAAAATACCGCCGTTAATCTGTTATCAAAATTGGGTTTGGAGCTGGGTCCTATAATAAGCAAACTGATGACTTTCACCGTGATATTTTAGCGCGGATGTATAAATATCCGAATTGCACTGTAGGGGGCAATTCGGTTTTTGAACCTCTACGCGCCTGTGAATTACCGAACTACCACACCAAACGTGATAGTCTATCATGATGCAGCCACGAAGCCGCAAAGCTTGCTTCAGGGAAAATCCATTTTAAGAAGCTTCCCGATGGTGGCATCAACAAGACTAAGGTTGTGTTCACCTTATGCAATGCAGAATTGGTTTACTGTAGGAGTTCTTCCAGTCTCAAATACCACCTGAACACAAAGCATCCCTTTGCTATAAAGGTTTAATAAACCCAACATACAAACATAAATGAGCCTGTGAATATTCTCATTCATCCAGGTCATGGTTATCTCAAGGAATTCAACTAATGCAACTGGACTTGGTTATTTGTCTTTGAAGATGTTTCACCTCTTATCCAGAGGCTTCACCAGTTAATGCTAGCTTGACTAGGCTGGGACTAGTCCGACTAGCTGGTGTAGAATCTTGTTTAATTGAGGACATCAGATAAGATGCATAAAACATATTTTATTATTTACGACATAGCTCAGAGTACATTCTGATGTTAAAAGTCTGAAAGTCATCGCTGCAGGTAGTTACAGGCTTTGTTCTGCTGAATAACCATGTTTACTACAGACTTGTATTCCTGATAAATCCATCTTCAAACTCTATCCAAGTGTTTCTGTGAATGCTCTTAAATTTCTCTGCTTCAGAGCATGCTGTTAACCCTAACCCTAACATCGACTGATGATGATGAAGGCATTTTAAAGTAACTTATTTCACTGTTTGTAAAATGCTATTTCATTAAAATGAATACTTTATAAATAAGTAAATACATGTTTCATACTTGAAAGGAAGCCTCATGTGCACTAAACAGTCTTCAGGATTTATTTAACTCATGTTAGTGGGTGGAAGGTGGTTTAAGAAAGTAAACTTTGATTTATCTACTGCTGGTGGCAGATGAATAAAATAAAAAAAGAATAAAATAATTTAAAAATGAAGCAGTAACTGATTCTTCGACACAAACTGGCAGACCAATTGTTGAATTAATTTTATGCGTGTTGGTTTAGTTTTACTTTCTAATATAATTTATTTCAATTTATTTATCAAAGGATAACCCCTTGAGATGTACCATCTCATTTTTGAGGGGGTCCTTATTGCCAACAAAGAGATATACAATGTTTACAAAGACGATACAAAGACGCAGACACCCATTCACCACAATGCTCCACTAGCCCCCTCCCCCATACATATACATAGACAAAATAAGAATGATATAAACAACATCATCACTCATTTTACATCAAAAAAGAACATCAATGTTAATGAAAAAAACAGAAATAAAAATGTACAATACACAAACAATGAAAACTTCAATGTTGGTTCCTCCTGCAGTTTTTTCAGATGCTCTCGGCCTCCTGTGAGTGTTTAGGGGCAAGAGTCTTCAGTTACGATACTGCTGGGAAACACCTCTTAAGATTACGAAGGTTTATAAGATGGATTTTACCATCATCTTATCTTTAAGATGCTTTGGGAACCATCAGTTCAATTACCATGATGTTCATCCTGAAGCAGATGAAGAGTCTTCTCAATGTTGTTAAAGGAGCTGTGTGACCCGAGTGTTAAGAAACAACTAAAGGTCACCTGGCAGCGTCTTCCAGGGGTCACTATGTAATCGGTAAAGCTGATGTGGGACACGTGAGGAGCAGCTTCTGTGTCTGTGCGGGATGTGATGCGTATCAAGTCGCTGGGATTAAGGGAATGAGGTCAGAGCTGCTGTGTGACAGTGCAGATCATTCACAGCAGATAATCATGTCAGACAGGTAAAGGTGCTGACCTGATCCTGATTGCTGAACATCACCTGTTCATTAGGAGCTGAAAGTTCCTGAGATTTCATCATTAATGCACCTAAAATGTCCATATAAGGCAACCTGTTCCGCTCCATTTGAGGGCAAGTCTCATTCACAAAAACGTTCCCAGAGAGAAAGAAGCCACAGATCAAACAATGACATGTTCAAACACAAATCCATCAGATAAGAGCATCATATTTTTGACTCACGTGACTGAAAAACTGAATCCAAGAAAATTGTTGAATGGGGGTCCCAAGGCGTTCCCAGACTAGAAGAAATATGTAGTTTGTCGATCCCCAATTTTAACACTGGTCCAGCTCTCCAGCTAAAGGGTCCGAAGTCAATCGATATAGAGTATTGCTCTGATAGAACAGATCGACTTATTTAAGCTAGTGTTGAGGAGACTCGCCTAGCTTCTCACTGCCTTAGCGTTCGGATGTCTTACCCTGCTTCCACTGACCTTATGGCTAACTGAATAGCCCCTGAGTTAGTCCAACAAAATCAGCCACACCCGTTATGGCAGCTCCCCTCTCATGATCGTTGCACTTGGTAACAGCTAGGTATTTTTTAGTGACTAGGAATACAAGCCACAAGGATATTGTTTCATATATTTAGGAGCTAGAGAACCTTTCAGAACCTTTAGATTTAGGCACACTTCAATCCTAACTTTTTACCATCATGGAAATACATATAATTCAATGTCCACTACTTCTCTTTGATTCAATCTATAAATTTATTGAGCATATTTTAGCAGGGAAGCATCAGCAATACATTGACTAAAACATGATTCAAAATAATAATAATAGAATTATGATCAACTAAATATTAATTTTACTGAGGCAAAATATTACTTATCGATTTTAGATGAAGATGGATAAGCTGGACTCTGTGGCCACAAAGTCCTTTGCTTCAACACTCAAAGTCAAAATCCAACAAGAGTAATCCAATGAGCATGGGAAAGCTCAAATATTCCTGTAGTTATTTCCTTTAGTGTTGGTGAGTTATAGGATCATAAAGTTCAATTCATACTCCAAGGGCTGCCGTTCATGGTTGGTTCCCTCTGTGTCATCATAGTCCAAATCAGTAACTTGAAGTATCCTTTATAGATCCTTTTTTATATGCTCACAAGTCCAATCTTCTTTATAGGGAAGAAACTTGTTGAAAAATATCCATACAATCCGGTTAGTATGATCTGTCTAGTTAGAGTCCTTCAAAAGTTCTTCTTCCAGGTATCCGCATCAGGGGTAGTGGCAGCTACTGCAGCCACAGCGACGACAGCGACAGCCCCAATCTCTTCTGTGTACCCCCTTTTATACAATTTTGCTGTATCTTTGACATTAGGTCACCATCATCAAGTCGAATTTTATTTATATAGCCCAAAATCACAAAATACATTTGTCTCAGAGGGCATCATGTGCCCTACTTCCTCTTTTTCGGCTGCACCCAATGTTGCAACAATCTGCTCTTTCTTACAGTTATGCTTAAAACATTTTGATTAATACATTTCAATCATGTTACTTCTTAACTCATTAATTGCATTCTCTGATTTCTTTATCATGATCAACAGTAATCAACATACACAATCACAGTTATAATCACTAATGCTTATATATCGTATAACTATGATGCCATAGAACTAGACTGCTGGGGGACTCACATACTCTCTCGCTCTCTCTCTCTCATTTTCTCTCTCTCCTTATCTATCCATCTATCTAATCCATCTATCTATCATGTTACTAATTAAACTTCTTCCCCGGAGTTTCTGTGCTCTCTCGTCCAGCAGGTTCTTGTGGACTGTGTCTGCTGCTGTGGTTCTGCGTGGCGTCTACTGCATGTGTTGTCGCCGTCATCATTGTTGCCATATCCCCATTACAGTTTATAAACTATTTTGTGATTTTGGGCTATATAAATAAAATTTGATTTGATTTGATTTGATTTGATAACTATCATTTTAATACGTGACATATTAGCCACAGGCTAGTTCTCTGAAGTCCAACAGTGACAGCAGCTCACTCTGCCCCCACCTTCTCGTCCATGTGACCAGACCTGACCTGACTTAACGTAACAATATTTGACTCAACCTGACTCAACTCTATGACTCGACTTCTTGACCTAAACTGACCTGGATGACTTGACCCCTCTCGCCCTGGTTTTGTGTGACTTATGTTTCCTCTTTTTGGGAGCTTCGGTACTTTCCACTCTTCTAATCTTAACTTTACTGGGGACTAATTCATACTTGGTATTATAACTTGTTTTACGGCTTATCTTTCTTCTCTGAGACATATCTGATCCCTTCTTTGGTTTACCACTGTTGTGGCTTGAGCTGGGCCTCGTATTACTTGACAAGTTGGATGTGCCTGGGATAGCTCTAGAGCTAACCCTAACCAGGTGTTGGCTTCTTTCAAAGCAAAGGAGCAGCAGCTCCAGTCCATGCTCCTCTCAGGATGAACCCAGACACCCTCAACTCACGTTTGCCCCATGTATCCACAATCTCTGTCTGTATCTGCAGACCTGTCCACATGGCCAGCTTTTATTATGATTTCATCAGATCAAACAGATGTCCCACACAGCTTTGGTTTGCATAGAAATGACACCACATTTATACTTTTTAAAAGGAATAAGGTGATTAATGTAATTTACCTTTAACAGTATATAACTTTATTTAACATTAGTTGACGTTAGCTAATATTATTTAACTTTATAAATAATGTGATATTCATATTTCAGAAATTAAATAAATACACCACATCACATTATAAAATGTCACTTGTTCTGTATCATTCTCATGAAGTGGGAAGTGTATGTCCAGGTAATTCTATATTCTGTATATTTTAACAGCATTGTATAAAACCAGCATTGATTATTGTTAGGTGTCTGTTCTCCTAACAGTGTACAGGAGTAGAGAAATGAATCATCTCTGTCAGTTGGGTATGAGAGCCTCCATATGTCTACTAAGTTTAAACTACCCATCAATGTTTTTAGTTGAATGCTGGAGTTTGATTGTTTAAGTGTTTTTGAAAATTGTTTATCCATAATTTTCCTAATTTTGGTATAGTACTGTAAAATCTTTTGAAAGAAAATTAGGTTAAGGTCACGGTTAGGGTCATATACATTCACAAGTGTAATTGGTATAGTCTAAAGTACCAGAAACAACAAGAAACCTCCCTTCAGGGTCAGAAATTGTGGATGAATGAATACATTTTTTCCTAAACAATATTGATGCTCTCCTTGCCTTGGCATCAAAGTTAGTCTGATATATCTGAATTATCCTGTTGACCTTTAATTTATCTTTACATTTATGTTTCACATGTGTTTCTAGTAGAAACACTATGTCTGCTGACAAAGCTTTTAAACGTGAAAATACTCCGGCACATTTCATTATATGGCCCAGACCTCTCACATTCCAGACCCCTCCAACTGCATTTGGGTTGCTGGTACATTGGCATCCCTAAATAAGTACTGAGTTCGTACAGAAGTTGATTGTATTTCTAACTCAGAGCTTTGAATGTATTAATGTATATAATAATTTATGAGGCATATAGTCTATTTAATAATGTGTAAACTCCCATCTAAGGTGAGAAAATGCTCAGCCACAGCTGGGTTGGTGAATGTGCTGGACGAGCCATCATCTTGAAGCAAGCTGGGTGCCTTAAACAGCGCCGTAGAAACATCTCTGCTGCTGCCAGGTTCATATCGTGGGTTTCAGCTAGCTTGCCAGCCTTTTCGTCCAAGCAAAAGTCTGATGTTATATTTTTCGGTACAGTTTTCTTCTTGGTTATAGGTTTTGGAGCCATAGTGTAGAAATTTTAGGATGGAAAGTGAAAGAAAAACTGTGTGTAATTTTTTTTTATTTGTTATCATTTTATTTTATGTTATTTACTTTAATCAAAGTTATTGCACATTATTAAGTTAACATTTAAGTTTAACGTAATATAAGTAGGGGCTGTGTCTAAGTAATTTAATTATATTTAACACTATTTAAGTTAAATTAGTTTTATTTAACATTATTTAATGTTAATCAATTTTAACATTATTTCTTTACTTATGTTTTACTTTTGTTTATTTTAAGTCTTATTAGGGACTAAAGTCCAATGTTGACCTATAGAAATTGAAATAAATCCCAATTTAAATTCCTTTTACTAACTTCACTCCAGAGTGCAGTATTGTCAGTGAACAGAGTGAAATCAATCACCAAGTGGACCTGCTCACGAAGACCATGTGATATGGATAAAAACTCTGACCAATCTTTTTCATGGACTGTTTTCTCACAAATATAAAAAACAAAATAATAAGAACATTTATTTAATCATCAAAGTTAATCATTGACTTTGGAAATACAAATGTAGGCCCTTTACGTTTGATGCTTTTCTTAAATAAATAAATAAAGTCATGTCTAACTTTGACTTCAGGATGGGAGAATTTTAACCCTATAAAAACCTTGTATATATTTCCTCCACATCAATAATCCTCAAACAACATTTAATAGTAAACACAACAATCCTCCAGTTAAGACACCAATGATACAAGGTCCTCATTCTGTTGGTTTAAGACACTTTTGATGAAGTTTCAGTGATTACAAACTCTGACAATCCATACTGATGGTTATTCATTAGTGTGTGTGTGTGTGTGTGTGTGTGTGTGTTAGCCTGCAGCCTGTAGTCCCTCCTCCCCTGCAGCTCGGCTCTATATATACTCAGAGTGATCCTGAGAGAGAGGAGCTGCACCGGCTTCACTCCACTGACCAGTCAGTGTTTAACGACACAGACAGACTCAGAGAGGAGATCAGTGGCTTGAGTTTGACCTGAAGCAAAAGGCAGACAGACAGATAAACTCTCCTCTGATGATGGAGGTCTTCAGTCTTCCCTTCTGGATTTACTTCTGTATTCTCACCGTGTTGGTCGGCGGGCTCATGAAAAAGATTTTGGGGTCCCACCTGAGCGCCGCCCCTACCCTGGTGGCCTGGCTGGGGGCCACAGTACTAGTGGAGCGGCTTTGGGCGCTCTGCCTGCCGGCCGTGCTCCTGCTGGCGCTGCCCGTTCTCGCCTGCTGCCTCTACTCCGCTGCCAGGACCGGCACGCCGCCAGCTGCCCTGCTCCCCAAGGACAAGGCCGTACTCATCACAGGTAAGAGGAGGCTCCTCCCACTCACAGGTGTCTGCGCGCTTATTTTCACTGGGTTAAATGCTTCGTTGCTGAAATTAAGATTTCAATGGGTTTCAGAGAAAAAGCAGCCACATGATTTCCGTTTTTAATATGTTGTTTTATGAGTGTGAAAGTGGTTTTGGTGCTTCAAATGATCTAGATGTAGATGTACAAGGTTTATGCACCGTGTCAGGAGTCACACTGTGTATAAACCTTGTACATCTACATCTAGATCTAGATCAGATTAAAGCTGAACACACTATTTGTAAAACATGTTCGCTTTGTCCCTGAGTAAAGTTCACATTCTTCCTAAAACTGGAAAAGACCTTCAGTCCTTCACAGTTATTTAAAACTCGTGATGTTTTTTCTGGTGGAGATATTTCCCACAAACTTTCCAAATCTGTCAGTTCTGTGGGGGGGCTGGAAGAGGTCAAAGGGAGGAAAAGTTTCGTAATCTCTTGTTGTGAGTGTAAATGATCTCAGACTAGCTCCCGCTGCACCCAGGACACTTAAGATCAGATCAGGGAGACTAAAGAGGGAGAGAGACAAAAACAGAGATAGAGTGTGTGTGAAAAGTTATGAACAATAGCCTGCGGTGCGGGGGGTGGGGTGGGCGTTCCCTTCACAATGAGAGTCAGTTTCAGGTCGCAGTGTTCACAGGTTACTGATGAGTGTGTTTGTCCCACAATCATCTCCACGTTATCAGAGGAGATGATTGTGATAAGAGGACTGATCAGTTTATAGATGTGTGTGGGTTTGGATCGGCCTCCGTCTCCGTTAATCTTTGTGTTGTAGCTAACGAGATAATCAGATCTGAGTGTTTTAATAACGGCACACTCTGCCTTTGTGTAACTATACACTCCTGTAACCCGCTTATAAAGACTCTTGTAGTGGCAACTTTCCTCTGACTGCCCTACAGGTAGAGCAGCCATCACCATGACAACCAACAGATGCTCAGCGGTCGTGTTATTTGCTGTAGTTGTAGCTGTACAGTTGGTGTTTTAATGAAAACATTGTCACCTTAATATTTTAAACAGCACTTCAGTTTGAGTTTGATGAGTTGCGACTTTGTTCTTTGTGTGCAGTTTGATAAAGTGCAGACTTGTTGTTGGAGAGTTTTATTGCTGGTGAAAACATTAACTTGTTTTTTTATAAGTCTGTACTCCTTTGTTCTTTCTCCAGGAAGTAGCCACAGGCTAGTTCTCTGAAGTCCAACAGTGACAGCAGCTCACTCTGCCCCCACCTTCTCGTCCATGTGACCAGACCTGACCTTACTTAACGTAACAATATTTGACTCAACCTGACTCAACTCTATGACTCGACTTCTTGACCTAAACTGACCTGGATGACTTGAACCCTCTCGCCCTGGTTTTGTGTGATGTGATTTTGGACTTCAGGATTTTATTGTTTAATTTTGTTTAATGAATCATGGGAGCAAGTTGTTAATAAGTATTTTTACTGTAACATGTTATCCCTGTAATTCATAAATAAATCACAGTACCTAATACTCAAACCCCAGAAACTGAAGCTGGAACGTATACACTTTCTTCTGATAAGAAGATGTAACAGAAGTATATCTATATGTCTATAACTGTTGATGGAAATGATTTGATGCTACTGAATGTCACATTAATACACATTCACTAGCTGACGCTGACCATGAAGCACAATATCATCGATTTGAGTCCAGCCGTGGACATTTGTTGAATCTCTTACTCACTTCTGTCATCTCTCAGCTGTCTGTAAAGTTCACCTCAAACACCTACTTTCTGTGTTTTAAATAATACCATCCAAGAACAAATACTAATTCTATGAGTCTTTAATCTGGTGTGTAATCTTGTAAAGATAGATAGATATACTTTATTAATCCCAAAAACTGGGAAATTAGCAGTATATGACGTGTATATGCAGCTATACCTTCTCTGTCTAGCAGCAATTTTCATGTCTCAAATTGCTCATGTACAAACATTTTTCAGGCTTCACTTGGACTTTGAACTAAGGTGTGGTCCACACCTCCACCAGCCCAGCTGCCTCCTACACAGGAAGGAGTGCTCATTTGATCTGAGGAAAGAAATCTAGGTTACACAAATATCACTCAACTGTTCAGACAGTAAAGCCAGAGGTGAAGTCTGAGAGCATAAATGTCAATAAGTATATCACATTTGGTAAAACCTAGACTTTAACTATATTTAAATGTCCTCACAGTCTCATGTAACCTCAGTGGGAAGGAACAAAGATTCAGAAATATGTTTTACTATAAATGTTGCAGCACAGCTCTGTGGATGGAAATACTTGTCTAGTTCAGACCCAAGTATCTCAACTGTTAGCTGGATTGACACATTCATTGCTTGGCTCAGGCGGTGGGGTAGCTGCTATTTATATCTATATGTTGATTGTATTGTGTTAATTTGCTGTCAAGCTGGTTTGTGGTGTGTTGAGTATTACACAAATGTAAATGTGGCAGATATCCACCTGATATAAAGCCTCATATAAGCTGACTGTGTGGACACACTGGATTCTGACCTCTATCACTTCAAACGAGTTTCATGATAATGAAGCTGCAGAAGAGGGAGAAAAGTCAATGGCGTTGTCATAAATGAGACTTCATCCTCACAACTGTTTCCTTTTGAATTTTTCTAGAAAGAACTGTCTCTTTATAATATTATTTTGAAGTTTTTTGAATTTCAGTTAAACAACTCAAGAAGAAATAGGAGTCAGGCAAAAAAAATGAGTAAGAAATTTATTAAACTGAAATAGGCTGTTCATCAGCTGATCAAGACCACAGCCTTCAAAATCCCAAATCTTCACAAAAATGTGGATTAGTGTCATTTTCTGTCAGGTATCCACACTGTCACGACCTCCTGATGGCAATGACAGAAAACCTTTCTCTCTTTGAAGGCGGTCGGATTGTTGAGCTGCATCAGCAAGGCCTCTCACAACGTGTCATTGCTGCTGAGGTTGGATGCAGTAAGACAGTCATTTTAAACTTCTTAAAAGATCTGCAAAATTATGGGGAAAAAAGTCAAGTGGTAGACCCAAACAATTTCACCGGCCCTGAGCGGCCCAAATTAAGCTGGTCACTGGTGCCAACTTCAGTCCCATAATCATTAGAATGCATTTGTTAGAGAAGGGCTTTACAAACAAAAAACATCTAAAAAGACATTGTCTCCTTTAACGGCACAAAACAGGACAGCGCTGCAGTTCACAATGCCCGCCGCCTTCCAGAGAAATAAAATAATTCTTTTGAACTGTCCTGCGTGTTCCTCTGATCTAAACTTATTACTGAGTTCTTTTTTGAAATTTTTATTTCTATTTTAGGTTTTTTTGAAATGTGGTCTTAAACTTGTGATCAGCTGATGAATAGCCTATTTCAGTTTAATGGTGATTTGCAATAAATTACGTACTCAATTTTTTTTATTGTCTCACTCCCATTTCATGTTTTTGCATTTTGAACTTAGAACCTTCTTAAGATCCGACAGTGCAAAATGTAAATTCTTGCAGTTTTTCAACTTCTGGTTGCAAATGTTGTCATGTTGAATTCCAAATCACATCAGTTTTCTGCAGACTAAGCTGTCTGTGAGCTTCAGGAGGTTGTCTAGCGTCATGGCAACACGGTTCAAAATCCCTGAGGCTCGCATACAACTGTGTCCGAACGTCACCTCACTCCATCATAAGCTGCAGGCTTTCACCTTTACAGGTATGCAAACACAGATAGGAGAGCTTGTTCCTGCTACCCTGAATTCACGTTTCAGGCAGCAGCCCCACCACATTTGCTTTGATGCAGCAAAACCTTGCAGGCGATTTCAAAGAGATTTAATGAACTCCAAGGCCGAGCCCTCAATCAACAGCACCATCTTAATTGGCTCTCCTGAAAGCTGGTAAAGGTCACTGTGGGGTCACTCTGGAAATAAGAGCAGAAGATGGAAAAATAGGAGCCAGTAAACCTCTTAGAAAGTGATTTGAAGTGTTGTACAAAGAGGCACATTCTTCAAAGGATGAAGGTTGCAGTCACAGGGCTTGCTGACCGGGCAGCGCCACAGGCTGGCGTCCTGCCGCCTCGCTGAGGAAACCTCACAGCTTTCTGCTGACATGAACATGACCGACTTTATTAAATCTATCACAAGTGACCCATCAGATACTAAATATATTTACTCAAGTACTGCACTTAAGTAAAATTTTCACTACCTCCACTACATCTAAGAGGAAAATATACTTTCTGCTCCAGTACATTTGACAGCTTTAGTAACTAGTTACTAAGTATTCAGATCAGCAATGCAAACATACTTCATTCTAAGTAAAAGTCTTGCATAAAAATAATCCAAACTCATAATTATTGTGATCTTGATGTCAAATGAGAAGTGATGTCAAGGAATGAGCAGTAAGAATAATGCAATAAAAGTCAGGAGTAAGGTGCATGTTCTTGACACAGTCACATCTGTGTGAGGTAGTTGAGTGATATTAGTTTAAGTTATATTGTTGCAGACTCCTGTCGGCTGTTGAGGAGTCTGATGCCAGAGGAGAAGAAAGAGTTTCTGAGTCTGGTGGTTCTGCATTTCACGCTCCTATACCTCCGGCCTGAGGGGAGGAGAGTGAACAGTCTGTGTTGGGGATGGGTGGGGTCCTTGATGATGGAGGCAGCTCTCCTGCGGACTCTACACTGGTAGATGCTAGATGCTCTGCAGAGAGGGCAGGGGAGTCCAGGTGATCTTGGAGGCTGTCTTCACCACTCTCTGCAGGTGTTTGTGGTCCATGACAGTAGAGCTGCCGTACCATACAGTGATGCAGCTGGTGAGGATGGACTCGACAACGCAGCTGTAGAAGTTGCTGAGGATCTTTGGTGACATGCCAAACCTCCTCAGCCTCCTCAGGAAGTACAGACGCTGCTGAGCTTTCTTCACCAGCTGTGTGGTGTTCAGTGTCCAGGTGAGGTCCGCTCTGATGTGGACCAGATATTTAAAGCTGCACCATCTCCACTTTCTGACAGTGGATGAGCAGTGGCTGATGAGTCCATCTCTCCTTCCTCATGTCCACTATCATCACCTTGGTCTTGTTCCTGTCGAGGGTGAGGTTGTTGACCTCACACCACGTCACCAGACTGGCCACCTCCATCCTGTAGGCTGCTTCAACACTGCCAGTGATGCGTCCTATCACGGCGGTGTTGTCAGCAAACTTCAGGATGACATTGTCCCTGTGGAGGCAAGGGTGTAGAGGATGGGACTGAGGACACACCTCTGTGGTGTTCCTGTGTTGGTGACAATCCTGGCTGAGGTCCTCTTTCCTATCCTGACAGACTGAGGCCTGCCAGTCAGAAAGTCCTGCAGCCAGTCACAGAGGGTGGGTTGTAGTCCAATGGAGAGCAGTTTATCAGTGAGTTTGTGGGGAATGACTGTATTTAACACAGTGCAATAATCAATAAAGAGCATCCTGATGTAGGAATCTTTATTCTCCAGGTGCGTGAGTGAGGTGTGAATGTGTGCCGCTCTGAATGTGCGTCAGCATCACTCTCTCGAAGCACTTCATAATGATTGGAGTGAGTGCTACTGGCCGGTAGTCATTCAGGCAGGTGGGGGGGGGCTCTTCTTGGGGAGGGGCATGATGGTAGTGTTCTTGAAACAGGAGGGGACAGTTCTCTGGCTGAGGGAGTGGTTAAATATGGAGGTGAGCACATGTTCTGAGGGCTCGTCTGGTGGTCTCGAACCGGGTGTAAAATGTGTTGAGGTCGTCGGGCAAGCTGTCTGTGGCACTGATGGTACTGGTGCTACTCCTGTAACCTGTGATGTGCTGCAAACCCTGCCACATGCACCCTGGGTCAGCAGTGGAATAGAAGCCATCCAGCTTCTCTCTGTACTGCTTCTTGGCTGCTGTGATAGCCTTTCTCAGTCCGTACTTTGCAGCTTTGTACTCGGTCTCACTGCCAGATATAAACGCAGTGGAGCGAGCTCGCAGCATACATCGTACCTGACTGTTTATCCAGGGCTTCTGGTTAGGAAACCTCCTGACCTGTATAGAGGGCACGATGTTCTCCACACAGGTGCTGATGTACCCAGTCACATAGTCAGCGTAGTCCTGTGCACTGACAGAAGAATCCTCCAGAGTGGCTGCAGCTTTGAACACATCCCAGTCTGTGGTAGCGAAACAGTCCTGCAGTGTGTCTATGGTCTCAACACAGATGTAAATTCCCTTGATAGGTAATAGGGACAGCACTTGATCATTAAAAACTCCACATCAGGCGAACAGTGCTTATGAACAGTCTGTACGTCGCCACACCAAGAGTTGTTGACAAACACACATACAGAAACCTCCCCCTTTAGTTTTACCGGAAGCTGCTGTCCGGTCTTCTTGGTGAATGGAATGTGTCTGTAGTTGAACGGTGAACTCTGGGACGTTCTCTGAAAGCCAGGTTTCGGTGAAAATTATTTCCCTCTGTGTTGTGATCCTGGCTCTCAGTTCGTCTAGTTTGTTTTCCAGAGACTGCATATTAGCCAGCAAGAGACTGGGTAGCGGAGGTCGGCTAGCTCGGGCTTTTAGTCTAGCATGGAGACCTCGCCTCTTGCCTCTCTTCCGGCGCCACCTCCTAAGCACTCTCCTCGGGTCCGCTGGCTCACTTGAGGTCGGTGTGTCGGGGCCTTCCTGGTGGTGGCGGGGGGGCTCACGTGATCGCACAATAAGTTGTAGGTGAGAGCGGAACGAACAAACACGTCTGCCACAGGGGACGCCATGTTGTAACAAGGCAGTTAAAGTACTGCAGTAACAGTACATAAGTACTGTGATCTTGATGTAGTTAAAGTACTGCAGTAACAGTACATAAGTACTGTGATCTTGATGTAGTTAAAGTACTGCAGTAACAGTACATAAGTACTGTGATCTTGATGTAGTTAAAGTACTGCAGTAACAGTAGTGTTTTGGTCCCTCTGACTGATATATTATTTTGTTTAGTTTTCTCTTTCGTATTTTATCTGGAAATGTTTCAGTTGGCCTTTGAAGGAGATGATCTTGGGCTGGCAGCCAGGATTTTGGTCCAAAGGTTTCAGCTCCACAGCTGCAGGAAAACTCGTCAGAGAAACAGACAAGACGAGAACAGAGTTTCTACGGCTGTGGTGCTTTTACACCTCGTATCTGTTGGGTCATTGTGTCATCATTTTACTTTCCTTCCTTTCATTCTCCCTCCATTTTACCTTTTTTATTTTGTCCTATTTTACTTACTTTCAAATTTTTTTATCTTTCTTTTTTTTTTACTCTTTCTTCTTCTTCTTTTTGTCTTCATTTCAGCCCTTCTTTCCTCGTTTCTGTTTTCTTCTTTTTTCTTTCTTCATTCCTTTCCTTTATTTTTTCCGACCTTACTTACTCAACTATCATATCTTCCTCCTTCTTTGCTTCCCTATTTTGTTTGCTTCTCCCTTCTCATTTTCATACTTTCACTTTTCTACTTCTGTCCTCTCCTCTTGACATTTTGTACACTATTTTCTCTCTTATCTTTCAATACTTCTTTTCTTCCTTTGTTTCTTCCCTTCTTCTTTTCCTCTCTACCTGTTTTAACCTTTTTTTGTTTTTACAACCCTAACGTATTTATTTTCTTTTGTTTTCTTACCTCCTCTCATATCTCTCCTTCCTCTCCTGATGATCACCATCAGCCTCTGAATAATTGTTATTTAAAGGTTTGCCTCTCCCGTCATATGAGCTCCACTCACAGTTAGATGATAGTTTGGTAGCAGAGAGTTTCCAAGGGATGAAGCAATGGCAGGCTTCAGCATGAGGCCATGTGCTTTTCACACACAGAACATGGTTTTACTTTCAAGCAACAGAACAAACGGAGAACACAGAGGACAAAATGTTGCAGGATTTATGACTTTATCATTCTGTGTTCTGGGCTCTCTTGTAGTGTAGAGTCTGCAACCTTTACTACCTCTACACTGTCTTAAAAGGATGGATATTGTGTATTCTAAAATCATCATATATTATATTTTTTCCATTTTTCTTTTCTTGTTTCAAAATGTTCTTTAAACATTTCAGTAAAATGTGCAATGCAGTAACAGAATCTTGATCCATATTTCATATCCATATCAGCACTGGTTTGATTTCAGATTCATGAGCTGTGTGTTCAGGTGCTGCTATATTTTTTTCCCATCTTTATTGAGTAAATTATATTTACAATTATACTATAGTTCTGTGTGAACTCCAAATCACGATTACCTGTCGAGGATCATTTCTGTCAGGTCAAGACAGAAAAATCAGCCTACAGTCAGTTAAATATAGATACTTTAATACTAAAAACCTTCAATTCATATATAATATTGTTTTGACATTTTTCTCATACATTTTCTTTTTTACTTTTTTTGTCATAGACTTTAACTTACTGGCATTATATATTAAATAACGTGTGGAGGAAGGAGACAAACTCATGCTGTGACTTGTTTGCATCAGTTTAGTTTCCTGCCCTCCTCTGCTGTACGTGTACAGTAAAAACACTGCTCGATCCTTTGCTGTTGAAAATGCTTTCACGCAGAGTTCGCTTTCAATAAATCCTGACTCAAAAACATTTGTCAGATTTTTGTTTCACACATGAATGTTTTACATTTGTAAAATTAATGAAGTGTTGTTATTACATTCTTGAACAACAGGAAATTGAATCACTTCAGACCACCTGTGAATCATTTCATCCCCATATGTGAAGGACTTGTGCAGATGTTAAGGCGTCCACCCCAGAGACAGATGTGTGTCTT
The DNA here is from genome assembly GCA_036937835.1 of Pampus argenteus. Lineage (NCBI taxonomy): Eukaryota > Metazoa > Chordata > Actinopteri > Scombriformes > Stromateidae > Pampus > Pampus argenteus. The sequence goes on from CM072862.1 coordinate 27,453,299, forward strand.
GACCTCAGACATCACTCAGCACTCCCTGTTTCAGCACATACATTTATTTCTTCATCTGAGGGGCCCCTCGGTGCACTGGCCCTGTTACGTAACACTGCTCCTCCTCAGAGCCAAATCAATCTCCTGCCGCGATATCACGCCTGCAACCCCAAACTGTTGGCTTTATGTAGATAAACATTCTGCTTTAACAGTCTCTGGATGTTGATATGAGCTTGTGTTTCACACAGAAACCCTCATTTGGCCTTATAGGGTGGGGTTTGTTGAGTGGGGGACACATCTGAAACTCAAGTTGCCCTCAGTGGAAACATGGAGGCTCGCTGTGCGGGGTCATTGCTGGACAGGATGACTAATGTGTGACAGTGTGTGGTCTGAGCCAGAGCTGCTATCTGAATGCCATCCGACACCCTCCTTCCAACAAAGATAGCTTCAGTATTTTTAGGGAACTATTAAAACGCTATTAACTGTCTTTATTAACTATCTATTAACTGATGTTTAGTTTTCTCTGACTCATCATCATCTTTAAGTTGATGTGTTGAACTTGTTAGTAAACAGTTGTTTATTTCCACATTCAGCAGTTACGCAGCAACATTATCATCACGTGGAGTTGTGTTTGTGTCCAGCTGGTGAATCTGTTCAGTGGCTTTTTACAGGTTTTTCTCTGAAAACAGCTGCCTGCTGCGGCTAAAAATGATGCTATGAGAGTGAACAAGAACAGTAAAGTTACAGCCGGACAGATCCTCTGTAGGTTCATCATAATGAGACCAACACATTAACACTGACAGATCAGACTATGGAGAGACATAAATATTTATTGCACAAAGTACAAAATGCAGTTTTTGCGGTAACAAACACTGTACTGCATGGTGTAAATATATAAATGACAAAGTAAAGTTCAGGCCCAGAATCATGGCTGAATTTTCCTTACAGCATCATCATCGTCAGTTATTTAAACTTGAAGCTAGCAGGCTCCTGAGAAGGATGATAAAACCTGACCGTTTTACCAAATTTGATGAAATATTTACAGCCACAGATGAACAGAATCCTCATCAAACACAAATGTTTGATTTTCAGTTTTCACAGAACAACATGAGAACAGGATCTGTTGCTAATTCTTCTCTATCTCTTGTGACATGTAAATTTAAAACAAACAGAAATTATTAAAATTTTTATTCTGCAGTTTGATTCAGAAACTGAACTTAGTTATAATGCACATATTAACGGTTATTCAGGTGTGTCAACTTGAAATATGGAAATAGAAACGATCAAAGGAATAAAAAAAACAATGTTCAGCTGAGAGTTTAAAACATTTCTTCAATTGTAAAAAAAAATTGCTCCACAAACCTATTTCATTTTAAATATCATGAAACTGGATCCACCCACATACAAATTCTTCACATGTCTGTGTTGCGTTGCTGTGAGCCATTTGATAAGTGTGTGTGTGTGTGTGTGCGTGTGTGTGTGTGTGTGTGTGTGTGTGTGTGTGTGCGCGCGCGCACACAGAAGTGCAATGGTATTTATTTCTGGAGCCAGCGTTCACTCCATCTTTCTTCTCGGGATGTGACTCTGGAAATCTTCCAAGGACATGGAGTGATGGAGCGTGCCAACGCCCCGACACTCTTGCCAAAAGTGCACTTTCAGACACCCGCCACACAAAAGAAGAGACAGAACAGCGAGTCCTGCCACGGATCAGGTTGTAGGAGCTGGGACTTCTGGGAAACTGGGGGTGCTGCAGCGGAGGAGTTTCCCTTCTAGGAAAGCATACTGTATGTATCAGGCTGAGATGTGATCTGTGGGAGCAGGAAGAAGTATTTCTCAGGATGTTTTTATGTTTAAATCGAAGCTCAAACAATGGAAAACATGACATTTGTGAATTTCATGTATTTATTTGAGGAGCGTTACTCCTCATTGCACAGATTTAATGTTTTCAGCTCTTCAGTCTTGTGTCACATGCTTCCACACATCTACTCTTACACCTCAGACTAAAAACATTTTTGCACAATTGAAAGTAAAACATGGATTGAAACACACTTTAAGTCACACAGAAAATAATTCACTTGTCTGAGACAGAACAGTGAATTTAGGTGAACAGTCATCCATATAAGCCAGATCAGAGTGGTGCATCTACTGTTTCATTTTGAAATTAGCCAAGTTTGTAAAATGAATATGTTCTGGTTTTATGGTATTTGTGTAGTATCTTTATATATTTTCAAGTTACAGGGGTCATATGCTGCTGTGGTCCTGCGTGGCGTCTACTGCATGCGTTGTCACCATCATCATTGTTACCATATCTCTATTACAGTTAGTTAATGATTTTCTCATTTCATTATCCATTGTAATTCATTGTAATTTTACAATATGTTTGTGTTGATTGTTGTGTACATGTGACATCATTGCACGTCTGTCCGTCCTGGGAGAGGGATCCCTCCTCTGTGGCTCTTCCTGAGGTTTCTTCCACCTTTTTCCCTGTTAAAAGGTTTTTTGGTGGGCAAGTTTTTCCTCACTAATCGAGGGTCTAAGGACAGAGGGTGTCACTCCCTGTACAGATTGTAAAGCCCTCTGAGATAAATGTATTTTGTGATTTTGGGCTATATAAATAAAATTTGATTTAATTTGATTCATATTCTGGTTTTTCTGTTATCTAGTATTTTCTGTATTTCTCGTCCCTTGTGTTGTTTTCTTGTTTTTATCTGTTTTCTTTTACTTTCCTGTGGGGTATGGTGGCGCCGTGGGAGAAAGCCCAAATTTTGTTGTACCCCCCAGTACAATGACAATAAAAATTATTCTGATAGAAACAATGTTTACCATCATGGACAATGATCAGCACCCTCTCCATCACACAGTGGACAGACAGAGGAGCACTTTCTCCCACAGACTGCTCCAGCTCCGCTGTCGTAGGGAAAGATACAGGAAATCTTTCCTGCCACAGGCCATCAGCATGTATAATAATAGCTAAAATCCGGTCATATATATATTATATTATAATTTATTTTTACTTATTCTTATTTAATTATTATCTTAATTTTCTTATTCTTTTTTAATTATCTTATTCTTATTGAATTATTAATTATTATCTTAATTGTTGGTTGTTCTGTTTACTTCATTGTGTTGTATTGTGTTATGCTGCTGCTACACCCCAATTTCCCCAAAGTATCTATCTATCTATCTATCTATCTATCTATCTATCTATCTATCTATCTATCTATCTATCTATCTATCTATCTAATAGTACAATCGAATAGGAGAGAATTTTAATATATATATATATATATATATATATATATGTATATATATATATATATATATATATATCCTGCCATTAAATGCTCAATAAATGTCATCTTCATAAGTGTCATGATACAGCTTGATATCATTAGTAAAAGTTCTTCAGGATGTAAAATTTGTACCTACTAAGAAACAAACCCATTATCCTGTTTTCAGAATAAATTGTGATAATGTTTTTTGTAGCGTGAAAACATGTGGTGATAATCCCATTGCTGTGTCCCTGCAGGCTGTGACTCTGGCTTCGGGAAAGTGACAGCGAAGCGTTTGGACACTCTGGGCTTTGAGGTGTTTGCCACAGTGCTGGACCTGACAGGTGACGGAGCCCGTGAGCTGCAGAGAACTTGCTCAGATCGTCTCACACTCCTGCAGGTGGACATCACCCAACCACAGCAGGTCCAACAGGCCCTGCTGGACATCAAGGCCAAGCTGGGCCTCAAAGGTAAAAGCTGCTGCTATAAAAAATCCAAGAAACTTGCCTTATGTACAATAAGGTCTTGCATATTACATTCAGATACATTTAAAAAAATAAAATCATTGCAATATATTTATACAAATATGATAATTTTCATTATTGAAAGCATGATTGTTCTCTTGGGGGTGGGTTTTTTTTTGGTTCATTCTACACTGTGTGCATAATTATTAAGCAAGTGATTATTTTAACCATATAATCATTTTATCCATAATTTCCATCTCCAAGCTGTATAAACTTGAATGCTTATTGGATTTAATGCATATCAGGCAATGTGTATTTGTGTAACAAGGGAGGGTGTGGCCTAAGGGGATCAACACCCTATATCAATGTGTGCATAATTATTAGGCAGATTCTTCTCCTCAGGAAAAATGGGCCAAAAAAGAGATTTAACTGACTCTGAAAAGTCAAAAATTGTAAAAAAAAATAAATAAATAAAAAAAAATAAATCTTTCAGAAGGGTGCAGCTGTCTTGTAATATCTAAGATATTGGGCATGATCACAGAACAATAGTCCACAGGGTCACAAGAAACGTGTCACAAAGAATCATGAAGTTACCAGGAACCCATTATTCTGCAGTGCTGCCATATTCCACAACTACAACCTACCTGGAGTGTCAAGATGTACGAGGTGTTCAGTTCTCAGAGATAGGTAAGGGGCCAAGGTAAGAAAGGCTGAAACCTGACCACCTCTGAACAAGACAGATACGTTAAAATGTCTAGACTAGAAGAATGGGCCAAGAAATATCTGAAGACAGATTTTTCAAAGGTTTTGTGGACTTATGATATGAGAGCCACTCTTGACCAGGCCCACCCAGGCCTGTGGTTGGATCAGTAAAAAAATCAACTCTCAGACCTACTACCAGTTTTTAGAAGACTCTTTCTTCAAGCAGTGGGACTGGAAGAAGTCTGCATCTTTCAAAAAGACTTTGATTTTTATGGAAGACAATGCTTCATCACATGCATCAAAGTACTCCACTGTGAGACTGCCCAGTAAAGGCACCCTTCTTCACCCGATTTAAACCCTATTGACAACTTTTGGGCCCTTGTTAAGCAGGACATTTACAGTGAAGGTAAACAGTACACCTCTAATAATGGTGTACATTTAGATATTAAGAATGCCAACACTTCACTTTTACTACGTAAATGTTCATGTTTGAGGGTTTGTTAACATTTTGGATTGACCAAGAGCACTGCAGTTGTACAATAACAAAATTAATCCTCAAAAATGCAGCTTGACTAATAATGTTGCACGCAGTGTACACACAGTTGTTTTGCGCTCATTACTTTGAATAAAAATCGTATTGGCAGAAAACAACATAAAAGGGGATGTAAAGAAATGTTGGAACATTCCCTTGAAATGCTCTTTGCTGATGTGACTGAGTTCACGCTCCATCTTTCTTTTCAACTAATGTGCCTTCTAGGAAATCGCCAACCACAAGATCTTTAACAGAACAAGTGAACAGCTGTAAGTGATTTAAAGACAGTGGAGGAAGACTGATATAAAGACTGTTCACCACACAAATCAGAGCAGAAACTCAAACCTGCAGCTTCATTACAAGACTTCACCCCGAGTCACTTCAGGAGACTGTGTGTGTGTGTGTGTGTGTGTGTGTGTGTGTGTGTGTGCGCGTGTGCGAGTGTGTGCGTGCATGGATGGGTGGGTGGATGTAATAAAAGAAGTCTAAGGAAAGGTCATTGGCACACTCTCTCCCTGGAATGGTGTGTGTGTATATGTGTGTGTTCTCTGGTGGAGCCTGTGACTGCTTGAAACTGAGACTACATCTAAAATGCTGTTGACGATTTGTATCCACCGAGCTTTTTAAGGTGGTTTCCATAGAGACTCACAAACACCTGAACAGCATAAAACAGCAAAATCTCTTCTGCTTCATCCTTTTTTCAGTTTGCAAACAACAAAACTGCATCAAAAAAGGAGGGACAGGCAGCACAGCAGCAGTCATCATTTTATGACCTGATAAAATCACCATAAATATAGAATAACTTAATTTGTGTTATCAGCACATTCCTGGAGTATTTGGCTCAACTACAGCAGCTGATGTCAGAAGATTAAACCTTCTAAAGTTCAATTTAGCTTAAATTTTGTCTGTCTAAAAATGTCTCCAAACGTTGTGCATGGTTCGGGTTTCAGTGACTTTAAAGTTTTTTATTTTTTATTTTTTAGTTCTGGAAAAACAACACACACACACACACACACACACACACAGAGGTTTCACTCCTGTGACATAATCAGACTCATGATGGAAAGGTTAGGGGTTAAATATACAGATGTGACAATGTCACATCTGTCTAACTCCACACCCCCAGATTTTTTTTCATTGGCCTACTACTAGTACTACATGTTTATAGTAGCTTTTATACAACAAATGCAGTTAAATGCTTAACAAATTAAAAAAGAGCAGATCATTTAAACAACTTAATTATAACATTCCTTTGTAGTTGACACAACTGTACAAGGTAAACATCTTTTAATTTAATTAAAGTTGTTGATGACCTCGTCCGTATGTGGCTCTATACTAACATCATCTGATCTCCACCTAAATGGCAAGAAAGTCTCAGATTTTTTTCTTTATTACATTTAGAAAGCAAACATTTTGCTATGCTGTATCAGGTACAGATGGTGATGAATCTGAAATATTATTATGTGTATTATGTCTGATTGTGATTTTTTTTTTTTCTGAATGACACTGAACAAAGTTACATAAAAACACAATATATCAGACTGACAGACTTTTGTGCTTTTTCAGACTCTGGTTTCTATTGATTGTAAATGATCACTGAATATACAGGGCAGCCTTTGATCTGTGTGTGTGTGTGTGTGTGTGTGTGTGTGTGTGTGTGTGTGTGCGTGTGGCAGGTCTGTGGGGTTTGGTGAACAATGCCGGGGTGTGTGTGAATTTTGGAGACGCAGAGCTGTCGCTGATGTCCAACTTTCGTGGCTGCATGGAGGTCAACTTCTTTGGCACACTGAACGTCACCAAGAGTTTCCTGCCGCTGCTGCGACAGGCGAAAGGACGCATCGTCACCATTTCCAGCCCCGCCGGTGTGTATCATCCACAAACACAGATACTGTTGTAAATCAAATGTTCCAGCTGAGTCTCAGATGAACTGACTGCTGCTTTCAAACTGCCAAAGTATACAAACTGCTGCTGCTCGATTCTGTGCCATCTGTTGGTTCACATGAACTTTATCGCTTTGCCAAAACAACCACATACATCAAAAAGGTTCATCCTCCCTAAAGAAAGAGTGCACTCAGCACATTCAAGCTCATCAGTTATTTTAGACCAGTTTTTTTACTGTGACCACATCTCAGGGCCTTAGGGGCATACTAAAGAAATCTGTCTTTATGTAAATGTGAATCTACCGTCAGCACAGTCAGCTATGCATTATAACTGCATTGTAGTTTCATGTTCTGAGCCACACAGTGACGTCATCTGACAAGCACACCTTTTACAGGTGCTGATGGGCTTTCAGGAAACAATACAACATGCACCTATCATCATCCAAAGCACAACATGTGACAAATTTCACTCTAAGCAACGACTTTTTTCTTGAAATATTACAACTTTTCTTTCTCTCTAATCTTTTCGTATTTTATGAATGACTTGCTGTAGGGGTAACTGGTTTGTCTGTCTGTGTGTTGTCATGATGATGGTCTACCTGTGTTGTTAGGTGATCAGCCATTTCCATGCCTGTCAGCGTACGGAGCATCTAAAGCAGCTCTCAATCTTTTCATGAGCACTCTACGACACGAGCTGGAGCTCTGGGGCGTCCAAGTTTCCACCATCCTGCCCTCCTCCTATAAGACAGGTAGAATGCCAAACACAGCAACACGCAGCTCTGTAACGTAACACGCAGCTCTGTAACGTAACACGCAGCTCTGTAACGTAACACACCACTCTGTAACGTAACACACCGCTCTGTAACGTAACACACCACTCTGTAACGTAACACACCTCTTTGTAACGTAACACACCGCTCTGTAACGTAACACACAGCTCTGTAACGTAACACACCACTCTGTAACGTAACACGCAGCTCTGTAACGTAACACACCACTCTGTAACGTAACACACCACTCTGTAACGTAACACACCGCTCTGTAACGTAACACACCACTCTGTAACGTAACACACCTCTTTGTAACGTAACACACCGCTCTGTAACGTAACACACCTCTTTGTAACTATTGTGTATGCAACACACCACTCTGTAACCACCCTGTAACACCACACACCGCTCTGTAACACATTTTTTAACACACGTGCCACTGTGTGTGACAGTCTCAGTGTTTTGCTCAAAAACACATCAGCAGTAGTTGAAGAACTAGCAAAATATGGAGAACACGCAGCAGAGCGAGTGGTGAGATGAGGATCCGGACTGAGCATCTTTTCTCTGCAGTCAGTCAGTCCTCTAAAACATTTTTGTGGCTGTTGTTTCCACCATGCAGACCTTGTATATTGTGGTTTGGCCTCATGTTGAACATGATGACAAGCCTCCCACTAAAGAAAATACTCTCATAATGAGGACCACATGTAGGATGGACCATCTGCTTTCACACACAGTTTTTACAAATTGCTGACTTATGATTTTGCAACTGGTGCGGAATGGATGGATTTGATTTTAGGTTTGGAGCTGAGAGGAGAACAAGCCACATGTTGGCCAATAACACCACTGACCTCAAAGTTTTTCCCAGTTCTTCCTAAATACAGACTGTAAATACACTGAGTGCAGTGAATGCATCAAAAACAGCTTGATTTTCCTGAAAATGTGAAATATTAAACGTTAAAGGAAAAACATGATGACGTAACTTTTTTAGCTCTTGAGGACATCTATACAATGTGCTAACATCGGCTAATGAATTTAACACTGTGCTGCATATCTGTCAACTTAAAGCGCTCTGCTTTCAGTCTCAAACACTGATTTTTCCATGTGGAACTGCAGAACATGTTTTATGTTTATGAGCTAGTCGGTCTGTTCAACATGAAGTCTACACAAAGTTCAACCAACAAACCGGCCGTCAGCCAGAATGAGTGACTGCAGGATTAGAGCTGAAATACAAACCTGTTTCTTCAGGATTATAGCGTGAACAGTAGGATAAAGTGTGCCATGCTCGCTGTTTACACCACTGCTGCATCCAATCAGACAGCTTTTATCCAAACACACAAGAGACATAATTTGGGGAAAGTGGGGGCGGGGGTAATTAATGTTTGCCCTTTGTGTTGATTTCTGGCAGAAAGAACAACTACATGTTTGAATCTGTCACAGTTACGAGTAATTGGTTTACAAGCTCCTTCAGTTTTCTCTTTAAGCATGAAGAACTGTTGGATGTATTAGTGACAGTGTGTACACTTCTCACTTTGTTGTATATTATAACAAACATGACCTATTAATTTCTAAATTAAACAACTAAAACAGGAGAAAAACACTCAAACTACTTGTTAAAATTCCCTGTTGAGTTTCTCACTAAAATGTTCCTTGTTCTTTGAATATATATATGTCGAATGTATTTGCAACCCCAACACTCAAATGTCTCCTAACTAGTGGTGGGCATAGATTCATTTTTTAAATCTAGATTAATCTCACTGAAATCTTGAAATGAATCTATATTAATCTAGATTAAAATGGCTCGTTCAGAATGTGAAATACCTAAGTACTGACCAAAAGTAAGTCTTTGAGAACGGGTTTCTTAATCCAGAGGATGCATTAGAACAGGAGCCAAAATGAGGGATGCTTTGTGTTCAGGTGGTATTTGAGACTGGAAGAACTGGTGTGGTAGTTCGGGTAATTCACAGGCGCGTAGAGGTTTGAAAACTATTTAGCTATTTATACATCCGCGCTAAAATATCACGATGAAAGTCATCAGTTTGCTCATTATAGGACCCAGCTCCAAACCCAATTTTGATAACAGATTAACAGCAGTATTTTTTATATTGCTTAATAAGAGTCTCACATTATCACAGTGCGTTAACGCCGATAACGGCCCACCACTACTCCTAAATATAAAAATAAGTATTGATTTCTCAGGATTTAATCTGGATTACTCCAAATTTAATCTAGATTACTCAGAATTTAGTCTGAATTTAGTTAGGTCAGGATTAAGTCAATCAGGGTTTAGTAAAGATTAATCTAGATTACATCTAGATTTAGTCATGATTAAATGACAATTTACTTGGGTTTAATCAGGATTTATTCCAGATTTAGTATTTCATATGAATGTAAAGGCATTGACCAACTAGTTTAGTTTGGTTAGTTTGTCTTTTCATGCTCACAGTTGCAATGTAACAAATAAGACTCAACAATTGTTGCCATGGTAATGCTGAGTTGTTGTATCCACAGGTCAGTCCTGTAACCATAGCTACTGGGAGCAGCAGCACAAGCAGCTGCTGCAGAGTCTATCTCCGGCTTTGCTCGAAGAGTATGGTGAGGACTATGTGACTGAGACCAAGGAGCTATTTCATAGCTACGCCTGCAAAGCCAACCCCGATCTCAGCCCTGTTGTCAACACCATCATCCAGGCGCTACTGTCGCCACAGCCGCAGGCCCGTTACTTTGCAGGGCCTGGTGTTGGCCTCATGTACTTCATCCACACCTACTGCCCCTTCAGCATCAGCAACCGCTTCCTCCAGAAACTTTTTGTGAAGAAGAAGCTGATGCCGTGCGCTCTGAGGAAGCAGTCAGGCTTTGAGCTCAGCCTCCACAACAACAACAACGAGGAGAAGTTGCCGCAACTGTGAGACAATAAGGGAGTCATCTGGCAGCAGTAGAGGACCACGTCTGTAATGCACTTATAGAGCTATAATCAGTCCTTTTTATATGTGCTGTTTTAAACTGTTGAAGGGATCATAGGGATGCATCAAAATGGCTTCTGATGGTTTCTGTTTTGTCTGACCTGGCCATGCCTTCAACTTTGGTTGAAGCAGTTTGGCAGCGGCAGGCACAGTTTAATCAGAAAATTCCTGTCCATTGTCATCGAGATCAGCTATACTGTACATGCAGCAAGTCACATGTGCCTTCATCACAAACCCAAAAACCAACAGAAGAGACGTAATAAGGTCAAACGTCAGCAAAGCAGTGAGGACACTGCAGCATCTTAATAACAGATACTATTAGTCAGGATTAACTCTTCAATCACTCTGGAAACTAAAAGTGCAATTTGTCTTGCTTTGGACAGTTTATAATTGGTTTGATTAATCAATAAAATGACAGATGAACTAATACGAACAATCATTTTTAGGTGTAATCCAGACTTGCAGCTGGGCTTTGAATCCTTATTTTGATACTTGGACCAATGAATTGTTGTGTCATCGGCACTAACACCAGCTGTGTGGCACGTCTGGAGCACTGAATGGAGCACACCCAGTCAAACAAGTTGCTATAGTGACAGCACATCTCCGTCCACCACTCGAACATATTGAATATATTTCAGATGTTGAGAACAACATATTTAAAGATGTAATGCTTTAAACTTTGTTTTCTGCATCAGAGTGACAGGAACAGGAATCAGAGCTTTGAGCTTTCAGAGGGGGAGGCCTGCTGATCAGGAGTTTGTACACCTACCTGCCAAAATAAAAGCACACAAGTATAGAATAGTTGAATAGGAAATAAATCTTAAAATCTTTTTTATGTCAATAACAATACCAACAACAAAAACACTGTTGTAATCTTTATCAGACATTATAAATATTATGTTATAGAAGTCTTTGTGTAGCTCTGCAACATTTGTTTGTTTATTCATGAATAAAACAAACAAGGATGAAATGATCTTCATGATTAAAATTTATGAAAGTCAGTTTTGTTTTTCCATATTTAATGTCTATATATACAGTGTATACAGTACATAGTATGCTGTATACAGCATATATGGTCAATACTTAAAGCACCAGACCATTTTCATTCATATTATTTAAATTTGTTGTGTTTCAACTTTATAATAGGAAGGTTAGACATTTAACACCAACTCGTTATTTTCTGCTTTCACAACAAAACATAAAATCAGATAATGAGGTTATATTTTAATATTGCCTCATTTCTACATCTTGATGCCAATGAAACTGGACTGGTCTGTCTGTCTGCTGCAGAAACGCAAACCGCTCTAATGGTTCTCTTATAAACACTGAGTTTAACGTCATATTCAGGATTTGTTAATGTTACCTAAACCTTTTATGATTAAATGTATGAAATAAATAAAGCATGTAGCAGTGAGTGAATTCAACAACAACTCTCCTCAATCTCACAACTAAATAGACAGAAAACATTTACAGAACAAGTATACTTTTTGTGATGTAAATATGAGTGATAAATGCATAATGTTAAAAAGGAGAATATTTTGTGAATATATATGTACATATGTGCACATTTTCTTTGAGTATGATGTATATCTGAGGTCTGTGGAAACAGTCGTCATTCACTTCTTCTTGCGTTGGAATCAAACTATTTATGTTTCTTTTATCATCACTCAAATGGTGAATTTTGTATGAATGTAAAAATGAAAAACTAAAGCAATATAATGTAAATGTTCACTTAGTTCATTCTTTGATAGAATTAAAGTTAAACTTTTTCAGGCAACGTTTCCTCAGATTTTTGTTCTATTGTTGCAGAATATAAACAGTTGTTTATGTTTTATAATGGAGTTATAAGCAGATATAAGGACATACATTTTAACGTATTTCTTATAGTCTAACCTATGAAGACATTGTGTGTTTCAGATTTGTCAAATGGCCTCCTAATGGCATTGGACAAAGGACTCATCTCTGTACTTGTCCTATTAGATCTTAGTGACATATAGGGCTGGCTCAGGTCATCCCTTAGTTATGCTGCCATAGGACTAGACTGCTGGGGGACTCTCTCTCTCTCTCTTTGTGTCTCTCTCTGTCTCTCTCTCTCCACTGCTACTGTAATAATTATCATTCATTGTAACCATTCTCATTTTAACATTGATGTAATGCATTGTAATTCACTATAATTCATTGTGAGTGTACAATATGTGTGTGTTGATTGTTCTGTACATGTGACATCATTGCACGTCTGTCCGTCCTGGGAGAGGGATCCCTCCTCTGTGGCTTTTCCTGAGGTTTCTTCCACCTTTTTCCCTGTTAAAAGGTTTTTTGGTGGACAAGTCTTTCCTCACTAATCGAGGGTCTAAGGACAGAGGGTGTCACTCCCTGTACAGATTGTAAAGCCCTCTGAGACACATGTATTTTGTGATTTTGGGCTATATAAATAAAATTTGATTTGATTTGATTTGATTTGATATGGACCTTGAAGGTAGCACCCCTGTGGTTTAGGGTTGTGCATCCCAGGGGAACAGCAGTCGGACCTTGCCGTCTACCTGGTAGGTGCACGCGCTGTGAGCTCTATTGCTACACATGGTTAGGTAACCTGCACTTTCTTTTCGGTAACATTTTATGTACATTTACATGTGTATGTACGTGTGTGAGAAAACCAGGACTGACTGTATATTAGTTCTTCTGCCAGGTATATTATGTTCTGTTCTTTATGTATGTTAATTTTAATACTAAAAGCAGTCAGACCTTGCTGTCTACCTGATATGTGTATGTGCGTGTGTGAGAAAACCAGGACTGACTGTATATTAATTCTTCTGCCAGAGTTATGTTCGCGATAAATGGCAAGTTGCCAACAGTGACTGTCTTCGTCTGTGAAATACACAACGCAACGAGAGTACAAAAGCCGCTACACATGATCATCTCTCTATTCATGATACTTCAGTTACAGAGTTGATACAACAGCCTGCATAAAACAGTTTTTTTTTAATATAAGAGGCAGATTTAGATACATATTGAGTAGCATCTAATTCCTACTGAACACAGAGTAAAAATAAATAATTTTATTTCACAGTAATTCAAATCAATTTAAACAATTGTTAAAACCACAGATATGACAAATAAATGTTGCTAATTTCTAACTAGCTATCTAAATGGTAAGCTTTGGTATGGGTGGAAGAAGTCATGGGAAATGGTGATGTGGGGTGGAGAGCGGGTCCTGCTGTCAGTATGGCATGGTCACTGGTCACTCCTGCATCACCGTGGTGTGCACATTCAGTGTAATATGTTGTGAGGTGAGACATGATGGAGGTGGCAATGCTTTTACTGAAACATGTCAGAGCTGAAACACTGGAACGCCCTGTCAATAGCAGGTCAAGTAAGTCAAGCTAGCTGTAAAAGCTAATCAACCAATAATGTTAATCTTATGCAGTAAATAAAACAAATACACAACTTGCCACGCTCTGCTAATTAAAAATGTGTATGCCCTGCTAATGAGATTACTGTTCCACATTCTGAACCACAATCTTTCTAACCTCCTGTCTGTTTGTTCTACAAGCACATGAATGTTCGATTTATCTCTCTCCCTCTCTTGTCTCTCTGACATCTCTGGCTGGAGCACCCATCCTGGATTTGGATCCGATTCCCCATCCTGCAGGAGTTCACGCAGCAGCAATTTTCTGTTTCTGGACAGACTTAATTTCATTTAATCATTTTAAAAACAGCTGATATATATAGCTGTATATCTTTAAAAAAAAACAATAAATATTGCATATAAAGACAAGAATCAGTGTTGGTACACCTAAGGACATCACATTGTCCATGTGTTTGAGAACCTCAGGAGCGTCCCAGAGCCGCTGCATTTCACAGTGTTGGTGTGTTTGAGGACTTCAGGACTCCATGCTATTAGCAGCACTCAGTAAAGATGTGAACCATGAGTTAGGCCTTTGTTTTAACACGTCTGGATTATTGAACTCCACAACCTGTTAGACAACAGACAGCAGCGTTCACACAGAGAATCAGGAACATTATTGGCTTCTGTTAAAGACATACATATTCCAGAAGGACTCTACTGATGTATACAGTGTGTGTTTGTGTCTATGTTTACTTCTCCTTGGTCCAGCACCAGGATGCGGTCAGCCTGCAGCACTGTGTTGATGCGATGAGCGATGGTCAGCACGGTGCAGTTCTGAAATGCCTCTCTGATGGTGATCTGGATCAGAGCCTCCGTTTCTGCATCCACAGATGCTGTCGCCTCATCCAAAAGGATGATCTGATGGACAGAGAGACAGAGTGATTAATCTCTAGTCTCTTAGTAACACACAGAAGATATATACATTTCAGTCAGGAATACTCTCTTCAAAGATATAAACATTTGTTGTGACAAATGGAAATACAATTCTGCTTGGCACTGATGTCAGCGTGCTAAGCCAAAACAGAGAGCACAATGTGAAAACCCCCAAAACAACAGAACCCAATGACAAGCCTAGAATAATGTCCATGCTAGCATTAGACAGACTATGATAAATGTCTATGTGTAGCAGCAAGCCTGCTGCAGACCTCAAAAATCTCTTATCTCAGAACAAGGATGCAAACATGTGTCATGTGAAAGGTCATCCTGAAAAATATCTATGTGGAGCAGCAAGCATGCTGCAAACTGGGGAATGGTGCCGGCATGCGCCGCGTGTGGTGTTCGGACCTAAAACAGAGCAGAGAAACTCGGCCCACCTTTTTAAATGCAGCATCTTTATTAACCATGTGGTAGACACTAATGTCCTTTTCTTAAAGTATAAGCACTCATAGCCTTTTGAGCTGAGATTATCTCATTTATTCCCGGGTGAATGCAACATTCATAGGCTGCTGAAGACCAGCGACCCATTGCTTTCAGAATGGATGCTGGGCCCAAGGAAGCTGCAGAGGTAGCTGTACCGATACAGAATGAGTGAGATGGGTATAGCTGAGAGGGGAGCCTACATCGTTTGCAGAGAAGACGGAGGCATGTTGCGAACCATGACCTTAACATGGCCTTTCCTTTGTTGGTCAGGAACAAGGGTTGCCTCGCAAGTGGATGCCGGTGCAGGTATCGGGTCACAGAAAGCAGTGTTACCTTCCCTTTCTGTTTTACAATGTTTAAGATGTACATGTGAGCATCTATGGTGATATTAGAAATAGAAAGATCGAAAAAGTCAGAGCTAGTTGTATATTCACTATAGCCGAGGAAAGGCAGTGAAGAAAACAGCTTCCAGTAATAAATTTAAATGTGATCCAAAACACCCATGGGACGCCAGTTTGTGCACTAGAGATAATGAAAAGGGAAGACACTTATTGCTTCCTGGATCTCTCTTTTTAGGTTGTTGAAAAGGAGGGGAATTCGAGGCTTTCCCAAGAAGGCTACATACTGAAGGATCTCCTCATCTTAAATGAAAGTGAATACCTGCTACGAATGCTTTGATGGAAGAAGGTTGCATTTTACATGATTTAAAACAGTAAACAATAAAAGCACAAATCAAAGGGATGTTAACATGCATGAGAAAGAATAGAGAAGAGTGCACAGGAGGAAGTGAAATAGGCCCATGCAGAGTCATACATTTGGCCATTTCATGTATGATTGAAGAGTCCCATCTATTCTAAGACAGTTTGGGTAAATGCTAGGCAAAGCAGGCTTTGAGGTGCAGCATGAGGACAGTGGACTCTGAATTCCTGGAATTTAAATGGCCACACATAAGCAAACTATTGATCATTGTGGATCCCCTCAAAACCAATAGAGGGAGCCGCATCAGTAAACAATTTGAGGGCAACTGACATTTCTGCATTATCATTGTAAAAAAAGATATGTCATTCCAATGACCGCACAGCAATGAGCAGAATTTTAGATCAGATCTACATCGTTTGTCTATAGCAATAACATCATACAGTTTATCTATTGTTTAGAAAAATCTAGATATAAATCTAGGATAATCCACCAGCAGGAAATTTTATTGAAAATATAGGCGCTACTATGACAGCTGAAAGTTAGTCTTGCCGAAAAATACTTTGTTTCACCATTTGACACAAAAAAGGCATCTGTTATATCAGTCTTCCCAAACCATGCACCTTTGCCGGCTAGCTTGACAAATTGAATCACATTACACATCCACTATTACATAGAATAGGGGAAAATGGTGCAAGTGGTATAAGGCTATTAATGCTTGGAGCAGACAGGTCTATTATGAAATGCTTTTTTCCTGAACATTTCCGAGTTGCTATGCTGATAGGATTAATGCGAAATTTGGAAAAGGGGGGACTACCATAAGGCCCAATCATGTAGCGTTTCTTGACCTCCTTAGCCAATAACTTGTCCACTACCTCTGGTTCTGCTGGGACTGCAGTTCCTGGAGTGGGCCAACTGCTGTGGTCACAGCTGCAGCAGTTAAAGGCACTAAAGCTGAAGTTGTGGTAAGCAGTTGGCTTTTTTAATGAAGCAGTTGATTTTCTAAAACTTGAAGTCCGATGTCAATCTCACTGAGGGATGACTGAATATTCATTAGCGTGGTGAGGGTCTTCATCCTGATAGTTGGCGTATAGTTGAAAAAGCCCTTCATGACTGGCCCCAAAGGTGCAGGGGTAATGTGGGTATATAAAACTTCAAGGAGAACGAGAGCTGCAGCGGATATGACAGCTGTGTTAGGAACTTTCTTCTGTCCCTTCCTCATCATCTTGAGTTTCAAGGATGCAATCTTTGTTTATGTTGGGTTCATCATACATCTTGAGATGTGACATGATGAGAACATGATGGTAAGTAATGTGAATAACCATTAGAAGCCTATAGTTTTTATACTTTGATTTCCAAACCTTTGTCAGCAGCAGTGTGAGACAGCATAAATTTCATCTTTAAATGGACCGCCTTGATGTAAGAATGGCTGTGATTGGTGCTGGGGCATATGACTTCCATGTCCTGCATTAACTAACACAATGCTTTATGTAGGAAGCATTCTTAGACAAAACAACTGTACTGGCTGAAGACATGGCATCAGATACAATTCTGAACATTGTTGGAAATCTGTTGTCATTGAATTCAATGTGATAAATTGAACATACAGGTCTGAGTTACTGCAACATCCTGACAGCATTGCTGGATGCCTACCTTACTGTTTCGTAGCAGTGCTCTGCTGAGACACATCAGCTGTCTCTGCCCCACAGAGAGGTTTCCTCCGTTTGCTGTCAGCTCAGCCTGCAACTTCCCTTCCAGACAGAAGATCTGACAAGACAAGTTCAGTCCATCAGAGAAGAGCAGCACATCGCTCATCTGGACTGACAATAACGATCAGGATAATAATAATGACAATAATAATAATAATATTAATAATAACAATAATAATAATAATAATTATAGCAGTAACCGTATAGACACATACTGTCTCCTTCAAGTAGGTCTTCTCCAGTGTCACCCAGATCTCTTCATCACTGTAGCTATTGAAGGGGTCCAGATTGAACCTGCAGTCAAACAATAACTGACACACCTGTCTGTTGCCTGCAGCTGTTCCAATGGAAACAGGTATTGTTTGAAACATGTGTTCCCATGTACTTAGTCCACACAGGAACATTGAGCAAACTTAGGAACACAAAAGTTCCCCAGTGTTCAGCTGATATTCTTCAAACAAAATATGATGATGGCAGGAAGCAGCTGAGGTTACCTGACAGTTCCGGTAAACAGCACAGGGTGCTGGGGAATGAAGGACAGGTTCTTGCGAAGGTCAAACAGGCTGATGGATGTGATGTCCACTCCGTCTATCAAGATGCTACCTGCAGCCGGTTCAACCAGCCGGAACAGAGCCACTGCCAGAGATGACTTCCCTGTACACACAGGTAACACCTTAGACCTTTATCAAGTAAAACTGTTTACCTAAGTATCTTATAATCTATAATAAAGTTTATTACAGATATTTCCTCATATGCACTGAAGGTGGACACAAGTCTTTACAGTTAACAACTGCAAAGCTGTATTCACACCAAATCATGCAATGTGGGAAAAAACAGTAGTCCTCCTACTTATTTATATGAGGGTAGAGCATTTAGGCTGTGGAAGTGGGGACCGCATGGTTCAGCAAAAAAAAAAAACGAAGCGGCCATCTTGAACCAGAACCAGCTTTTGCCAGTAGCCAATCACTTAAGTTGTGGAGCCAACCGAAGACGGTCACACACAGAGAGAGAACAGTGGTGGCCAACCAAACTAGAGAGTGAATGCTGAGAAGGAGTGGGGGTTAGCGATAACAAAGCAATGAATCAGAGAAATAAGACATTATTTTCTGATTGTTTCCTGGCAGTTATATTTTGCAATAAACATGCACACACCTCTGCACAACCCTGTGGAAATGTACCAGATTTGATGTAAATGCAGCTTAACAGCTGACAACAGCTGAACCAACCTCCATCATCGCTCTGCTGCTCATCAGGTCCAGGTCACAGTGTCTACGAGCAAACAAAGAACCCCAGCTGTTACTTTCTGCAGGACAGTACTGCTGCCCGCCACTGTGACCTGGACCTGAGTAAGAGACAGAAGCTGGATGGATGGACACTTAATGCGCTTCAGGTTCCTTCCATAGCCTGCATGTTTTACCAGAGCCTGTCCTTCCCACGATGCCCAGCTTTTCCTTGGCTTTGATGTGGAACTGGAGGTCATTGAGGACAATAGGCAAGTTGTCCCTGTACCTCATCTTATAATCCAGGAAGGTGATGGCTCCGTCCTGAGGCCAGTTCTCCTGGACTTGATCCACCTGAAGCTGCCCCATGGCCTCAGACTCACAGCCCTGAAACACAACACAACAATGACCGAGACTGCAGTGTGCAGGCACGAGACCAGAAGATACCAGCATTTATCTCAGTCTGACCGTGATGTAGTCTAGCAGCCGCTCCACGGAGAGGAACCTTGCCACTACCTCCATCAGAGCCTGGATCATGTACTGGGAGTTGCTTGTCAGCTGGGAAACAACAATTTAAATATCATATACAACTGGCATATAAGATTAGACTTTTATATTGGAAACTCACACAATCCCTGATTGATTATCAATTATTCACACCAAGTGTATTTTAGATCATCACATATGTTTACATGTAAAATCATGTGTGATGACGTCATGAACGTCCAAATTCATAAAACATCTATGGGTTTCAAATTTCTCCCAACTGGTCAAGACTTCAGTGATCCTCCCTGATGACTTGTGCTCCAGCACCTCAATGAGTTCGACTTTTTAGTCTTTAGTGAAATATCTTAACTTATATTGGGTGGACTGGCTGTGACATTTAGTTCAGAAATTTCTGTTCTGTTCAGGATGAATCATAATAACTCTAACTATCCTATGACGTCTGCTGCAAATTCCTGTCACTTTAGTCAAAAAGTCTCTTTTGAATTCATAAAACAAGAGCAAAAGGAGAGACTTGAAGGAAACAACAGGAAAAACCGGAATTTCAGATGGGATCATTCAGAGGCTGAGCTGAGTGTACATTGCCGGCTACGTTACAGGCAATGTTCAAACAGTGTTTTGCACGGATGTGTAATGAATATGTGTGTGTTGTGTCAGGTGACAGGTTGACAGGTATACCTGCATGATCAAGACTAGAGCGAGGGCTTTCATAGGGGTGCTGCTGAAATCATTAGAGCTGAAAATGACCAGAAGACAGACCGGCAGCGTCATGATGGCACACAGAGCATCCACCACGATACATAGCCATCGCATCCCATAGTTAAACAGTAAGAAGTGGTTAGCGTTGGTATCAGACAGGCTCTTAAACCTGCAACACAAACAGGACCAGTCAGGACTGACTTCTGACTGACAAAAAAATCAGCTCAGAAAACAGCAAAAACTATTGACTATTATCATATCCTATTGACTGAATCTTAACATGTGTCCAAAGCCATGTAAACTGAAGGTCGACATAATCAAAGATACACTGTGACACTTTGTGTGACAGGTGTTTGGACTGCAGGGAAGACCGGCCTGTTTCCCTGACGTCCCCACAGATGTAGTTTACATGAATTAATACGTTTCTGGAAGTAAAGATTGATTTGGAAAAACATGTGAAACATCTTAAAGGAGATCTCTGAGTCTGTTAGTCTGCAACTAAAACCCAGTGCCAATTGGGTTCAACTTCGAACTTCAACTCAGTGTAAAGTATATGATGGATGAGCTGATGTCTCTGTGTTTTAAATGCTGCTGTGAGTTGGCCTTTATGCAAATACACTGATTGACAGACACAAAATTATTTGATATATGCCATATGAGAAGTAGCAGGTATTTCAGGTAAAATATGATTATACACTGAGGCAAAGGCATTTCATTCCAGTGTAATGTACAGCTCTGTGAGCTGCATTGTTATGTTGTTTACTGGTATGAAGAGCTGTCAGACAGTGATGGAGGACAGGAGGAGTCTTACAGCTGAGTGTACTCGTCAGTCTTGTTGTAGGCATGGATGGTGCTGAGGCCCTGAGCGATGGAGGTGCAGAGAGAGACACAAGTAGAGCGACTGATGTTCTCCATCTCCTTCAAGCAACAGATGTTCCTCAGAAACGTCCTGCAGAGAAAAATACAATAATCCCTGTGAGCTTTACGTTTAATCATCAGTTTAGTCACCAAACAGGGAACTGATGCCACTAATGTCAATACTAAAATGCAAAGATCCTTTGGTCCAGCACATTTCCTCTTCTGCCTTTTATGTAACTGTGATTTTCTTGCTCAATTTGTAGACTCACCAGAGGAGGAGAGCAAAGACAGCGACAAGGACAAATACTGGCAGCAGCATGATGGGGAAGATGATGGAGTTGATGATGCAGATGCAGACAGCAATCAGACAGAAGATGAGCAGGATGTTCAGATGATGAGGCAGCGAACAGTCTATCTCGTCTTGATATCTGGAGAAACAGTTGAGGACATGGCCAGTCGGTGTCATGTCGAAGAAACTCATTGGACTCACCAGGATCTGAAGGATACATGAACCAACCAGTTAGCTGTTTTAAAGTATTTTATGTGTTCCTTTGAAAGTGTGCTCTGCTTGTAGCTGTTAGACCCAGGGAATGCAGTTGAAAATTTGCCAAGATGGCACATTTACAAAAATGTAATTAAGGTGCACTGTCCCTGTAACTACATAAAAATAAGGTCTTTTCTGTGACATTTACAGTAAACTAACAAAACAAATAATCTCCAAGTATTGTTTCTGTATCATTTTGTTCATTAATTGTAAATTGTTAATAAAACCTGATAATTACTGAGTTTGTTACAATGTTTATATTTGTGTGATAAAAAGTGAAAACCTTCTTCAGGAGGCGGTGATGCAATGTGGTGGAGGCGTGGAACGTCATCTTGACATAGCAGAAACATTTGATCATGCAAATGATCAGCAGGAGGACAATCAGCAGACCGAACATCAGCTGGTAGAAGGGAAGGTCTACATTCAGAGAGACGTTTCCTTGTTCTGATGACGTCACGTTACCTGTCTGAATAACAACAACAAGCTGAGTGCTTCACCTGACACATGTTCTCCATCTGTGTAGCTATATCATTAGATGGTGTGTTTCTAAGGTGTTTAGAGCCAAGCACAATAACTTCAGTTTTGTCTAAGTTTAGTGACAGAGAATTGCTGTTTCCAGGTCTTTTTGTCCTTAAGACATGCTTGAGGTTTAGTTAACTGATCTGGCTTCATCTAGCTTCACTGATTGATTTAATTGGGTATCATTTGCATAACAATGCAATCCTAACAATATTACCTAAAGGAAGCATATATAAAGGTGAATAGGATTGATCCAAGCACAGAACCTTGTGTAATTCCGGGTCAAACATTTGCACTCAGGGATGAGTCATCATCAACATGTACAAACCTAAATAGATCTGATAAATAGGATTTAAACCAGCTTAATGCAGTTCCTTTAATGCCAATTACATGTTCTGGTATCAGCAGCAGTAGTAGTAGTAGATGCAGTATTAGGTAATTTGCACTTTTCACCACTGCTGTCTTAGTGCTATGATGCTTTCTAAATCCTGACTGAAAACCCTCAAACTATTATTATGTAGCTGACTTGCAACTGCTTTCCCAAGGATCTTAGAGAGAAAGGGAAGGTTAGATATAGGTCTATTGATGGCTAAAACACCTGAGTCAAAGTAGGCTTAATTAAAGCTACTTTAAATGTGCGTGGTACATAGCCTGTTAATAAAGAAAGATTGATCATAACTAGTAAAGAAGTGCTAATTAAGAGTAATACTTCAATAAGCAGCCCAGTTGGGATAGGGTCGAAGAGACAGAATGATGGATGAAGAAATTGTTGAAGTGAAGTGGAGAAAAACAGTCTAAATATATATCAGGTTTTACAGCTGTTTCTAAGGTTCCTATGTAATAGAAATTTAAAAGTTCTTAAAATAATGGTCCGATAAAAGAGGATTCTGTGGAAAGATTATTAAATGTTCAATGCCATACGACATCTGTACCTAAACTTGACAAAAAAGTTAAAAATTCAGAGTTTGATCCAAGAGGGTGAAGTGTGTCTGACCCCGTGTCCCTGCTTCAGCCAGTAGATGAGCCACCAGTAGCTTAAAAACTTGCTGACAATCATAACAGTGAAGATGAGAAAGATGAAGAAGCTCACACAGTATCCTGCAGGAAAAGAAGATCATAAACATTTAACATGGTTCATATTTTGTTTTACAATCAATTAGTAAAATGCTGATTTTCAGTGCTCAGTGTTTACGATTAGGCAAGTAGTTGTTATCATTAGTTAGTGTAAATCTCTAGGAAATCAATACCCCAAAAGTGACTGAAGGAAAATTGTGTGGGTGTGTGCTGACCTCCAGCTGCCTGACAGTATTGCTGAAATGTTCTCCATGAGGCCAAACTGTCCCCGTTTCTTTTCTGATCGATCAGCTGAGTGTCCACAGCAGCTTCACAGACAACAAACACATTATTATTGATCCAGTATAAACTACTCCACACACACACACACTAACTAACAAACCACCTATTTAGCTATATTGAAGCTGTGTACCGAGTTTGACACATGTATTGTATTCAGCACTTGGGATATTAAAATGAATAAGTCTGTGGTGTTCAAGTTTTCTATTGATCCTTACAAACCAAAATTCACCATCTGTGTGATTCAGTACCAAGTCTCAAAA
This sequence comes from Pampus argenteus, assembly GCA_036937835.1. Classification (NCBI taxonomy): domain Eukaryota; kingdom Metazoa; phylum Chordata; class Actinopteri; order Scombriformes; family Stromateidae; genus Pampus; species Pampus argenteus. Next base: position 27,476,988 of record CM072862.1, read on the forward strand.
AGTGTCTGCCATTCTTCAGATAATTATGTCGTGCACACAGGTCGCCATGAGTTGGATACTAAACCAGAGCGGACGTTTGTTGTTGGCATAAACAGGTTGACACAACATGTGGAGATATTTGAAGCTCTTTGTTCAGGGGATCAGTTATGAATACTGCAGGGAGGACGAGAAGGAATACTGGGCATTTCTCTAGTCTTTATTCAACAGCATGTCTCCTGAGAGTGTAATGTACGCCTATACAGGATGTTCTAAATTGGTTTGGGGATTTTTGACAGGTTTATTTCACAAATAATCTGAGAGCAGAGCAGAAATCTGAGAGTAGATGTTATACAAGCACACAGAAGTAGCCTGAGTGCAAGGAGAAGATGAAGATGGAGTGAAGCTACAGTCTGTGCAGAAGCAGAGCACATCTAAGCACAAGCAGGTGCTATTTAAGTGTGAGGGCAGGGTTTGAGGGACAGCATAACAAAATCTCAACATGAAATGAATAAATCATGCTCAAATTGAAAGACCGTGCTCTTGAATAAAGATAGCAAAAGAGCTCTACAGGTAAATAGCTTCTTTCACCTGCTACACTGTGTGAGTGAAAAATACTAGCAGTGTGCAGCTCCAATCCGTGCAAGACACTAAACTTTTGGTGTGAACCATCACATCAATGAGCAGATGTTTTTGTAGGTGTTCAGACTCACATTTGCAGAGAGATGAAGCTGTGTCTATGTTCTCGTCTGACATGCCGAACACTGTGATGACAAGCATTTATATTCATGTTACTTCAAACAGCACAAAGTTTCTTCATATCGAGTGGTGAAAACAGCTTTATTCTACTTGTTTGTGTTTAAACTCGGCTTTGATTAAGTGAAGTGATGAACCTGGATTCACAATCCCTCTTTTTAGCTCCACCTTCTTCTTCTCTTTTTTCCCAGGCTATAAAGGAGAAACAGCAGCACAATGTTACACTTTCTCTTTCTAATACACTTGTCATTCACTGCTCAGTCCCTCAAGGAAATGTTTGATTTTGCAACAGTTTATCTCAACTCTTACTAAGTGCTGCTCTGTCAGGTGTTTGCTGAACAGCTTGGTGTAGTGTTGCTCTGCCTGCAACAGCTCCTCATGGCTCCCTGCTTCCAGAACCACCCCGTTCTTCAGCACCAGAACCTCATCACAGAATTTCATGTACTGATGACACAGATAGATAAAACAGACACAGACAGAGAAAAGACACATAGACAGTAAACAGACAGAAACAGACAGAACAGACAGTGCACAGACATAGAAAGAGAACAGACAGATAACAGACGGACACAGAAAACAAACAGACAGGAAACAGACAGACATAGAACAGACAGAGAACATGTTTTTTACAGCTCATAGTGATGTTTTCAAATGTCTTATTTTCTTTGAAAAGCATCAAATCCTCACATTTTATGAGGTAGAGCTAGCTGATATTCGGCATTTTTCACTTAAACACTGAAACAATTACCAAAATATTTTGATTCATGTTTGTTTCGAGCTCAACTGGGCTCATCAACTTAATTTGTTTATCAGAAAAAAAATGTCATCATTCATCAAACACAAAGGCAGTGTGTCGACAATAATGCTACTGCAGTCACAAATACAGGAGACACAGCAGTGTGTCCATTTGTTGTTGTTGTTAGAGATGATCAATAACATTACATAGTTAATATGACCGCTTAGGTGGAAATATAAGGAAAAACATTCAAAGATAAAAACAACACTCTTACTCTTACATCGCTCATCCGGTTCCACAGTGGAACCATGGAGCCATTTTAACCCACAGTGTGGGTTAAAATAAAAACAACATTTCATTTTGTTTTTATTGTAAAGTTCTATTTTATATGAGTTAGTTGAAAGTGAAATGACCTGGTAATGTTAGTTTAAAGAGGCTGATCTGCAAGAAGCTGATCAGACTGTTTGATGCTCTGTACACCCAGGCTGTGGACTGTCAGCAGCATCTAGTGGTCATCAGAGCAAGAGTAGTGTGTGTGTGTGTGTGCAGTACTGCCTGCAAGTGTCCCACCTGCAGCTGGTGAGTCACAAATATGATAGATTTCCCCTGCAGCTCCTTCCTGATGCATTCCTCAAACAGATGTTTTCCCACATGAGCGTCCACAGCAGACAGCGGGTCATCCAGCAGGTAAACTTCCCTGTCGGAGTACACAGCTCGAGCCAGACTGATCCTCTGTTTCTGCCCCCCCGACAGGTTCACCCCCTGCTCCCCTAGCTGCAAACGCACACACATATACACATATACATGTCTCTGAGGATTCTGATACACATGGAGTCTCTGATATCCACACAGAGACAGTTTCTCACCATGGTCTGGTCTCCATATGGCAGGATGGCCAGATCTTTCTCCAGGCAGCAGCAGCTGAGGACTCTGTTGTACCTGCAGAGACATCACTCTGTCGCTATAAAAACACACAGATGCCATCAGCCCAGGTGGACAGTTGTCATGTGTCAGTTTACCTCAAATCAAATTGTATGTGTATAACCCAAAATCCACAAAATACATTTATCTCGGAGGGCTTTACAATCTGTACAGGGAGTGACACCCTCTGTCCTTAGACCCTCGATTCGAGTGAGGAAAAACTTGCCCACCAAAAAACCTTTTAACAGGGAAAAAGGTGGAAGAAACCTCAGGAAGAGCCACAGAGGAGGGATCCCTCTCCCAGGACGGACAGACGTGCAATGATGTCACATGTACAGAACAATCAACACAAACATATTGTACAATCACAATGAATTACATGAATGGTAAAATGAGAATGGGTTACAATGAATGATAATTGTAACTGTAGCAGTGGAACCTGTGAAAGAGAGACACAGATGCACAGCAGCAAATCATTAACTAATTATAAACTGTAATGGAGATATGGTAACAATGATGACGGTGACAACACATGCAGAAGACGCCACGCAGCAGGCATGAGAACCTGCTGGACGAGAGAACACAGAAACTCCGGGGAAGAAGTTTAGTTAGAGATAGATAGATAGATAGATAGATTAAATAGATAGATAGATAGATAGATAGATAGATAGATAGATAGATAGATAGATAGATAGATAGATAGATAGATAGATAGATAGATAGATAGATAGATAGATAGATAGATAGATAGATAGATAGATAGATAGATAGATAGATAGATAGATAGATAGATAGATAGATAGATAGATAGATAGATAGATAGATCGATAGACAGATCGATAGATAGATAGACCCCCAAAAGTCTAGACCTATGGCAGCATAACTAAGGGATGACCAGAGCAAGCCCCAACTGTGGTAGTTTATTCCACAGAAGAGGAGCTTGATACCTGTGACGGTCCAAACGTTCCCCCATCAGGATGTTGTCTTGGACTGTCCCATAGAAGATCCAGGCTTGCTGGGAGGCATAAGCAATTGATCCATGGACAGAGACAGACCCTTGCTGCAGGTGCATCTGGGATACAAAGACCATGGAGTCTTTATCGTCTGCTTCATAGTTTAACAGAATGTACATTATACACTGAGGGCAGAACACTGAACCAAACAAACTCTCCACAGAGTTGGGTCTGGTGAAACCTACCTTATAACTGTTAGGATACAAGTGAGTTAGGGGTTTCAAATCCCAATAAGGTTCTCAAGACTGAGGTCACCAGGGCAGGTTAACTAAGGCTGTCAGTAAACTGGCAGCCGTAATGATGTTGAATGAATATTCAGTTTTACTTGTGTTTAAACACCAGACTCTGTTGTTACCTCTCTGTTGGTATCTTAATATGGGTTTGTAACCAACCAAAACACTTGCCTTTGAAGAGCACTGCATACAGTGGGGCAAAAAAGTATTTAGTCAGCAAAGATGAGAGAGGCCTGTAATTATCATATGTACTACTTCAACTATGAGACAAAAATCCAGAAAAATCGATTGTCTGATTTTTTATTATTGTTTTTCTGAGTGTGTGGTGTTCTGTCTTTGGGGTGAACCAGTCTGTCTGAGTGTGTTGCTGGGTTTGAAATACACAGGGATACGGTGCTTGTTAAAGATCCTCCTGAGTTTCTCTGATACCCCAGATACATATGGAATGACTATGTTGTTTCTTTTGTCTTGTTTTTCTTTCTCAACCCCCTTGTTGGTGTTTTTTCTGGAGCCAGCTGCAGTTTTCACAAAGGCCTAACTAGGATAACCACAAGTTATGAGGGCAAACAAAAAACAACTAAATTAATCTCAATACTTTGTTCTATACCCTTTATTGGCAGTGACAGAGGTCAAATGTTTTCTGTAAGTCTTTATGAGGTTTTCACACACTGTTGCTGGTATTTTGTGTGCACAATTGGGGGATGACTAAATAATTTTTTGTCCCACTGTATGATTGACCTTCTCCAACAGCACAGGCATCCAATACAGTATGATAGAGTCCAAGTCTTTAAACTAGAGTCCAAATAAAGTCTCAAGTGTTTGAGCTAGAGAGTGTGACTTTATCTTATCATCTTAGCATTACGTGACAGTCAGGAGAGCTCTGGCTCATCTATGAAGCTGCAGGTATGCACAGACCAACATTCTCCTACCTGTTCCAACAGACTGCAGATCAGAGATGTCTTCCCACTGCCGACATTCCCACACACACCCAGCAGCCTGCCCTGCATGCAAACACACACAGAATAATTTAATGAAAAAACTTCATTAAGGTCACTGCCAGGTAAAAACCCTTCTCCAGTGGTGGTAGGTAAAGCACTGAAAATCCTTACTCAAGTACAAGAACAATTACTCCCATAAAATTGCTCAAGCAAAAGAAAAACAAATACCATTTGAAAAACCTACTCAAGTAAAAGTATAAAAGTATTTGGTCAATAAACTATTCAAAGTACAAGTTCTGTTGTGTTTTAATATTTTTTAGTGTGTGCAGGCCAGATTTTATTCACGTCAAGTTTCAAGTCTTTAAGCTAGAGTCCACCTCAAGTCTCAAGCCTTCAGTCAAGACTCTGAGTCAAATCAACTCTTTTTGGAATAATAAGCATTACATCTGTTGGGCATCAGGTTAGAAACAGACACTGTGCATGTTTATTTCTAGGGAATGCACTTTGCTTTGCTTGTTGATTTTGTGTTGTTCTATGTTGTTGGTAGCATTTCTACATTTCAGCCAGACAATTTTGCTATATTCTTCAGGACTGTGGCTAATTATCCACTGGACATTTAAAAATACAGAGCACTTTTAGCTCTCATTCTTTTATCAACTTTCTAACTAATCTTACAGTTGTTTGTGATCTGTTAATCAATAAGCTTAGCTTAACAAACACCTTCTCTACTTTAAGAGTAGGTTTATAACTTTCCTTTTTGATTATGCTTATAGATAGGGCTGGCTCAGGCCTGCCTTGGACCAGCCCCTAGTTATGCTACTATAGGCCTTGACTGCCAGGGGAATTCCCATGATGCTCCTCTCTCCATTACTGTTACTAACCTGACCTATTCTCCAGAGTTTTTTTTGCTTTCTCATCTGTCCGGTTGCTGGTTGTCTTGCTTGACTTGTAAATAATTTGTAATCGTGCTGTTTATTATTATTCATGCAACTCTTCAGGGGGGAATTGCGGCCCTTTTCCATGAGTGAAAAGTTGATTTGTCCCATGCGCGAAAAGTTGATTTGTCATGGCAGGAACGTGCGACCTTTTCCAAATCGCAATTATGGCGGACGCTCACACCCCCCTCATGCAAGATGACTCTGTAGCGCCCCCTACAAAGCCCATGGGTGGCGCAAAATGCCTCCACAGCGCCCCCTGGAACATTTCAAAACCCATCCCCATAGGGGTTTTTATGGAGTTGGAACATGGAAATCGGTACACATGTGTAGGTTAAGGAGATGAACAAAAAAGTCTCTTGCACCAATGGTCAAATCCAAACAGGAAGTCGGCCATTTTTAAATAAATTTTGTCAACTGAAAGCCAACAGCTCCTAGGGATTACAAGAACTCTCAGCTGTGTGGTCCATCCTAGCGGCTTCGGATTTGCCCAGCGTGGTGGGGGCTCGGCCCTGAGCGTCTGTGCGTGTTAGGCGACAGCGCGTGTTAGGCGACAGCGCATGTTAGATGAGTTAGGAACCACCTCATGCTTATCCGAAATCAAATCCTGGTTCACCTCCAACTTCTTAAAACTTAACAGTGACAAAACAGAAGTCCTCCTTATAGGCACCAAATCCACCCTATCCAAAGCTAGCAATATCTCTTTTTCAATTGATGGATCCTCAGTTTCCCCCTCTCCCCAGGTCAAGAGCTTGGGTGTCATCCTAGACAGTTCTCTATCATTCCACTCCCACATTAACAACATCACTAGGTCCGCCTACTTTCACCTACGTAACATTAATCGTCTTCGCCCCTCCCTCTCCTCCCACACCTCTTCCATCCTTGTACACAGCCTTGTCACCTCCCGTCTTGACTACTGTAACTCCCTCCTCTTTGGTCTCCCTCACAAATCCCTTCACAAGCTGCAACTGGTCCAAAACTCAGCTGCCCGCATCATTACCAGAACCCCTTCATTTCACCATATTACCCCTGTACTACAGCATCTCCACTGGCCCCACATTAAGCACAGAATTCATTTTAAAGTTCTCCTCCATACTTTCAAAGCCATCCACAATGTTGCCCCTCCTTACCTGTCTAATCTTCTTCACACTACTATTCCCTCTCGCTCCCTACGTTCCTCCTCCTCCCTCCTCCTTACTGTCCCCACTGCCCGCCTCAGTACTATGGGGAGTAGAGCTTTCAGTTGCTCTGCTCCCCAACTCTGGAATGCATTACCCCCTGACATCGGTAATATCGACTCTTTACCCCTCTTCAAATCTAGACTAAAAACTCATTTTTTTCAGTTAGCCTATGCACTTTGACTTTTAATCATTTCTTTGTTTTATATTCTACAGCCTGTGCTTTTTATTGTGTATTGCCTTCTTTGTATTTCTATTGTTTTCTATCTTTGTATAGTGTCCTTGGGTGTTTTGAAAGGCGCTCTAAAATGCATTATTATTATTATTATTATCAACACTGCTTGAGGTTTTAATTATTTATTATTATATAACAACATGGGAGCAGTCCATTATTGAATAAGGGTAAAGGGAGACCTGTGTGTCACATGTAAAGCCCAACAGGACTGTTTTATACACTCATATTTGCTCTCTCCCTATGCTTCTCAAAAATGATAAATAGCTTACTGAATGAAAACCGAGGTCAGTTTCACTGGTGATTTTATTTTACCATGAGTCACCACAAAAAGCAACCAATGCGAACTTGCGAAATGAAATGGACTAATTTGTTTTTGAGAGGATTCTGTTCATATATCAGCATCAGGCCATCATCATGACTTTGACATTTATACAGTGTGTAGCCTACATTTGCTCTGCATAGACTAAATGCTCTTTTAATACGCCATTAATGGAAAGTGAAAGTATTTCAGACATCTTGTGAAAGGCCAATGCAGGCTGCTATCCAACAACCAATGACAGAGTTACTGGATTTGAGTTAAATTACAACTACTAAAAAGGTATTTTCCCAATTTTCTCTCTTTTCATTTGCCCAGCTATTTAATATCTGGCACAAGCAGAACACACAGTGATGGTTTGCACAGATCTGTGGGTAACCCATAACTCCTTGAACCTGTGTCTAGTCTCTCTGATGAATTCTGGTTCAGAGAGATTAGACCCCTGAACAGTAAAACTTGTCTCTGCATTGCATGATTACTGTTCGTTGTTAATTTTAATCTGGCTTGATATTCTATAATAAATTCCTTAAATCTGAGTCTGAGCTCAGCGTTAATAGTCTGTTATTTCTTATTCCTGACCACAGAGCAAAATACTTGTCAGTGTGTAGAAACACACAGTTCATTGTAGTAGAATAACAACCAGAGGTGAGCTGTGATGCAGCTTTTCTGTTTTCCAAAGAGGAAGTTTGAATCCTGCATTGTTACCGCCCATGTTTATATAATAACAGTCCTCTTCTTCATTGCTTGTGTGTTACAGTCAGCTGCAAATGAGTGTTGGTGAAGGCGATTACCCAAGCTGAGACTTGCAGATATGCAAGAACGTATATATATACTGGCAGTGGCGTGACAGCGGTGTATATCATAAAATATAAAAATTATCTAAAATTACGGTTGTTTGTTTGACACTTGTGTCAGGATTATCAGGTGTGTCACCTTTGGCAGGGTGAGGGAGATGTTCCTCAGGGTGGGCTTGGCCTCAGTGTGTCCCAGGTTTTCCCTGCCCTTTGTGCCGGTTGGACGGAGCGGTCTGGTCCAGGACAGGGTTGCGTTGTCCATGACAACAGCTGCTGACCTGTTGTATGTCTTCTGGACCACATAGGACTCTGGATTCTCTATCAGCAGCATTGTCTGCCGCGCACACACACACACACACACACACACACAGTTTGAAAAGCTATCCTTCTTAGGATATTGCATTGACTCCATTCAGAACACTAATCTTAACCAAGACCTCAGAAATGACGTTGACCAAGAGGTCAGGTCTCAGTTACCTTCAGGTGGTGCACTGACACAACAGCTTCTGCCAGGCACTTGACAGCAGTGGGTGCCATGGACAGGATGAACCTCATGCTGTTGAAGATGGTGACGACAGGAATCGCCTGATGAAGAAACAGACTAAAGCCTCAACAGCAGCAGACATCTGCAGCCAGACTGAAGCAGCAGCTGGGGGCGCTGTAACACCAGTTATTGATGTGCTACTAAGTCTCTGATTGGTCAAACACAGACAGTGTGGGTACTACAGTTTGTGTACTGCTTCAAACAAGGAAGGACTGTAATATGGCTGTTGAAACCGGACATTCATAGTAAATATTATCACATAAACAGATGTAAATATCACTTTTATGACTGTTAGGGTTAGTCAGGAAGCACGTACTTAGCTCCTGCTCAACTATAACTTGGCTTTTTTGTTGAAGAGCTGTCATTATTTGAACTGAAGCTCATACTAAACGTTCTCTGTGTGAAAGTAAACTAACATGAAATATTAAGTTTGATCATTTATTCATTTAATACTCATTCTTGTATTAATTTCTTTGCTATATGTTTTTGTTAGATGAAGTTGTGCAGAAAAAGGTCAAAACATCAGGGAGGAAGAGGTGATAACCTTACAGACTTTGCTTTAGCTGCCAGAGATTCAGAGCAAGCGACAGACAGACAGACAGACAGACAGACAGACAGACAGACAGACAGACAGACAGACAGACAGACAGACAGACAGACAGACAGACAGACAGACAGACAGACAGACAGACAGACAGACAGACAGACAGACAGACAGATAGATAGATAGATAGATAGATAGATAGATAGATAGATAGATAGATAGATAGATAGATAGATAGATAGATAGATAGATAGACAGATAGATAGACAGATAGACAGATAGATAGATAGATAGATAGATAGATAGATAGATAGATAGATAGATAGATAGATAGATAGATAGACAGATAGATAGACAGATAGACAGATAGATAGATAGACAGGAGAGGATGAGATTTACAGCTAGGAGTTTTATTATTTTTATTATAGCCAACTTCTGCCTGTATTCAGATCAGTGATGGATGTTTACTCACTGTGTCGATGCTGAGCGGTAAGCCTAGTCCTGTGTGAACAATGAAGGTGCACATAGCGGCAATGATGGGGACAAGGGGACTGATGGTCACACTGAAGTTCTGGATGAGAGCAGCTTTCTCCAACATCCTCTCCTCTATGCTCCTAATGTCTGACAAACAAGCACACCCTTTAATAAATCTGTTCCTGAAGTCCAAACTGATCAAAACAAAAATCGAATCTGTCGATTAAACATGTTCTGAGTTTAAAAGCCAGTCAGATACTCGATGACGATGATGCAGAAATCAGACTCAAACCCAAAGTTTCAGTCTTGTTTCCATCTAAAAATAAGTTTTACTTATCCAGGAACTATTTCACTCTGAAGTTTGATGAATACACATCATCTGGAGCTCTTTTCACAGTTACAGAAAGTTGGACTGATTTCTTTCTCTGAGACACTTAATGACATAAAACATGTGTTGTGTTTTGTGACTCATCTCTTAGTACCTGTAATCTTCTTCTCAAACGAGTCCTCCCACACGTACATCTTGATGAGTTTGATGCAGGTGAGAACCTCGTTTATGGTTCGGACTCGACTGTCTGTGATCGACACGGTTCTCTGCTGGCACATGTTGATGAGCCTAGCAAATACAAACTGACATATACACACACGGAGGACATGAGGTCTCTAAAACACGAGGACTCAACTCTAAAACCCAATCTGCCTGCTGAGGAAAGTGCAGCTATTTGACATCACATGGGGAAATGTTGACACTATACTGATAACAGATGGACATTGCTGCTCATATATGCTGATAAATCACAGAAAACCTTTACTGAGACACATCATAATATCTGAGTTGAATTTGAATTTGTTGAAACAGCCCTGTTTTACTTGCTAAACATTGATTAATGTGTGCATCACATTATTAACTCAAATGATAACTGGTGATGAGGTCAAAGTCTAGTTTTGTCATATGTTTCAGTGTGAGTCAGATGTTTACATTGCGTCCTCTCTCATGTATGTACACTACACATGATGTCGCTGAGCGTCCACAGACCTGCATCAGGATGAAGACAAGGAAGACGAGGAAGCCGATCAGGGCGGTATAGTGGAGGATGTAGCAGCTGTAGACGGAGCAGGTGATGAGCAGGAGGGGGAAGGGCAGCACTACAGGGCCCAACAGAACGGCCTCAAACAGCCGGTAGCTGTCACTGGTCAGCAAGTTTACCATCTGACATACAAACACATATGTTTTCCTTTAAGCTTTCAGTTGTCCTCCTCATGACATGGGCTTCATGCTCAAACATGGAAGAAGCAGTGACAAAACGTGTAAATATTACAAGAACAAATCAAACATTTCAGGGAAAAGTCATTTTCTCAAAAGTCATTTTGAGAATAAAGGTAATTTTACTAGAATAAAATTTCTAGATTTAAAGAAAAAAAACTAAATCTTGTGACTCCTGTTACTGATTAGAGCCCGCAGTGTCACTTTACAGCTCTGAAAACAATGTTATTGCATTATTAAGGTGTGAACATGTCATCAGCATTTAACCGTTAACTTGTTGAAATAATTTGCCATTTCCAATCTTTGTGCTAAGATGGGCTAGCAGTTTCCCCCTGCTTCCAGTCTTTGTGCTATGATAGGCTAGCAGTTTTGCCCTGTTTCCAGTCTTGGCTAAGCTCAGCGTAGCACAAATGCCTTCAGTGTAAAACATGATATTCATATAAACCTGTCCCACAGAGACGCCACTATGTGTCCTCAGAGAGATGATCTTATGGAAGCCCAGCATACAGTACGCTGTTTTCAGCCTAATTCCAGTCCTCAGGTTAACAGCCCAGCTCACGGTGAGACAGCCCACCCTAAACAGCTCCACAGACACCAGACCCAGGCACAAAGCAATGCCTCCCAGCATTGAGGACGTCTCCAGCTGGACAATGTAGCTGACCAACCCATGGATCAGGACACCCTGAGGACGGACAGATTTGTCAAACACCACATTATGAGGACATGAAATGAATGATTGATGGTCGCTATGAGGACATGAAATGAATGGAACTGTGACTCACTGAGCCAACAAACAGAGACGCCATGAAGAGGACATTAATTAAGAGGACCAGCAGCAGTCTGGATCTCTGGAAACGAAGCAGCACTCGAGTCAGAGATGCTTTTTGTAGACCAACTTTACACACTTCTTCCTCCCAAAGTCTCTGCAGCCTTCACAGACACATGAAGACATGTACATTAACACATGTACACTAACGCACTCATCAGGCTACTGGAAACACTGACAGCACTACAGTACACCTAAATACACTGAATAAACAGAAAAAAACAGAACAGAAAAGTGGAAATAATGTACAGTGCATATGCAATGTATTCATAGTCCTTCACCTTTTCCACATTTTGATATGCTAGAGCCTTATTCCAAAATGGGTCGATTTTTTTCTCAAAATCCCAAAAATAAATATTTAATTTAATATTTAATTCATTAAAAAAAAAAAAAAATCACTGTACATAAGCATTCTCAACACTGTCAATACATTTAACGAGATATAGTGTCTACTTGACACTTTGGGATTTTCAGTGTCTTATTCAGTGATTGATTTATTCATGTCATAATTAAATCATGTTATTATTGTTGTCTCACCCGTCTCCATTGACGTCAGCTCCATCCAAAGGAGACAGACTGAGGATGCTGAAGTCTAGCTTCTTCCTGGACATAGACCACATGACGGCAGACATCCAGGACATGGTGCTGAAGAAGCCTGCTCTGTCCAGGGGGCTGCACATGAACATAGAGCACCAGCAGATGTTTAATATCTGCAGCTCAGTTTCACAGGACTGAATCCTGTGTATCCTGTGTATATCCTAGCAGCAGTGGCGGTAGTTACAGTTGAACCTTCACACACACACACACTGATACAAAATGATGACCTTCCTGTTCTGACAAAGCTAAAGATGATGACTCACCTGGACTCTGTGTCCATCTCTGACTGGCTCGAGGAAAAGATGGGAGAGGGTTTCTCACCATTCATCCTCCTGAGAACACAGATCACAGATCAGTCTAACATGTGTAAACAAGTCCAGACATGTACATACATAAACTGGAGAGCAGAGAGCTTTTGAAAAAATGTGCATCTTAAAATCAAGTGGATCAATGATACTGGGCTCTGAGATGGTGAGATGTTTTCTGTAAATTTTCACAAGGTTTTCACACAAACAATATTGGAAATCGCCTTTTCCTTCTGTCACCACAACAAAATCTGCATCGCTGATGCCTGGTTTTCCCAGAAACAAATCCATCACCAGGCATGTTACAACCCAGATGGCAGAACCAGGAAAGTGCTGGTCCTCTTTTCTTGACACTGGAAATCGTTTGTCACCAACTGCCGGGTGTATAGAGGAGCAGCAACACACAGAGCTGTGCGTGTGAATGGCAGAGACTCCAAGTGGTTTCTCCAGTGGCGTTCGCCATGGCCATGTGGCTGCCTTTTAACTGCATCATTGACTATCTGATGTCCAAGGTCTGTGAGCGGGTCCCTGGAGTGTCCTTTGGCAGTTACCACCTGACTGATTTGGAGCACACTAATGACACCGTCCTGCTCAGCACAGCTAAGAGATGCTCTGGGCATATACGGTGAAGAGAACAAAGACAGAGAAGCTAGGCCTCCATGTGAGCTGGACAAAAAATGCATCCACCTCCCCTCCAGCTTGGCAATAATGTCATAGAGCTTTGTATATCTGAGACTTACTGTGATAGACAACCGGGACCTAAAACCAGAGATTCTCTGCAGAAGAGCCCTGGCAGTGTCGGCTCTGCAGTCTCTCAGGAAACGCAAGACGAACCTCCAGATTTACAACTCAGCCGTACTCTCCATTCTGCTGTACGGCTCGGAAACCTGACCCCTAAAAAGACTCTGGCTGCAAGAATTGATGGATTCGACAGCAGGGCTGGTTCATCTGGTCGGCTCAACGCACCGGGATGAGACGTCCCCCCCATTGCAGGAGCCTAACCAAATGACTAACTGAATTCCAGAATATCAGCCTTTATTAAAAAAATAAAATAAAAAAAAGGACCATCGTGGTTTGGACCATTTAGCAGCTCTGGGCCTCACACTCACAGATTAGATACCCGCTTTACACATGTGACCTCATTCCTCATTTCTTTTTTGTAAACTCCCTGCCAATGAAGAGTCCTATGTAATCACATCCTTGGATAAAAGGCATACTATGTATCACAGAAACTAAACTATATTTCAGTGCTAACGTTTTGATGTATTTTCTAAACATGAGAACCATGTGCTCAAAGTCATATAACAATTGCAGATCATGTTAATTTTGCAGAGAATTCTTGAATTTCTGTTATTTCCTGGAGGGACTGATAAATGATATATGATGTGAAGATATTTGGACATGGTCCCAACATGTTAAGACAAAAAAACATAAAATACACAGGATATTCAACATCAAATTAAACTGTAAATAATGTTTACTTTACAGTTTTATATTGAAGAAAACAACAAGGCTGCAAAGTTCTCTCTTTATGTAACATTGATATTTATCTGGTCAATGCTGATATCAGTCTCACCGGATCACCTGATCTCTTATTAACAGTTAGTTGTGTCAACAGTCACAACTGCCAGTTAGTCAGTAAATATTTATCAACAGCTCATCTCTAAATGACTCATGTTTTGAATTGAATTGAAGGTGAATACTTCTATTTGAATTTCCACTGAAAACTCTGGTTACCCGAGACAAAAATAAGCAAGTGTGCTGAAAATGTAATCACTGCCAAATGAATAAGGCCTTTGTTTTCTCCTCTCATTTTCCACAGACAGCAACATCACAAACATGGATACATTTAGCCGTTAGACATCTGTTAACACAGACAGAATGAAGCACCTTAAAGTGCAACACTGCTGACAGCCACTCGCTGCACCAACTGAGTCCCATTCAAACAACCTCAACTTCTCTAGAAATACTAGGTCAATCATTGTTTTCATTGTCATTCTGGTCTCAATCTCTAAATTCAGGCCCTCTAATACGTGTGCTGATGCTGCTGTGAGTGATTGACAGCTGTACTTGCACTGAATCAGACTATTAACACAATATTTCACTAAGTGTCATGTTAACAGGGCATATTTCCAGAGTGTAAAAGGTGACACCTCGCACTTATTTGGAAGCAACTGGCTCCAAACAGAAAAGATAGAACCTGCAACTCTGGGACATTACACCACACTTCATCAAGATGCATATATTGAGGTTAACATGGGACACACTTTGATCTGAAACAGCAGCCAGAAGGAGTTGGTTACTCACTCAGCAGCTCAGGTGGTCAGTTGTGTCCTCTGAAGATGACAGCTGTTGGCTCTTCTGTCAAACAGCTCCTGGGTGATATAATGGACTCTCTGGATATCCTTTAAAAGGGTGCTGGCTTAGAGCATGAGTCGACCACTGCTGGCATAGCTTCAAACTATGAAAATGTTCACTTCAGTCAGTCTGAATAATTACTATTAAACACACTGACAGTAGCTCCTGTTTAACACACTGACAGTAGAGGCTCCTGCAGACACACACTTGTTTATTCAGCCCAAAGTTGAGTTCCTTCCCCTGCCCAGACCAGGCAGATGAAATATTCCCTTTTAACTCATGATCATGAGTGACAAGGAAACAAACACAGTGAATAGAGTGGTTTTCTCTCCAAACTGACAGTAACTGCTGCTATCTGACATTTTTACCGTCACTTTGGGTTTTCCCTAAACCTAACCAAGTGGTTTTTGTGCCTAAACCTAATCAGACTGTAACCATAGCATTGTCACATCATAAAACATCATTATTGTTTAAGAGTGATGTATGACGGTTTTGGAAAGCATTCTATGGGTTGTGCATCAATTACCCAAGTCATAATTACTACAACAAATGAGCGTTTTAACTGCAAAAACATACCTACAGTTTGTTCTGGAATAATACACTTGGGCACCCTGTAGTATGCATCCTCTGAGGACACTGTCTGCAGTTCTGCACATAGCCCTTTCCTACATGGGTGTTCAGAGTGTTCAGACTATGTTCAAGTCAAATAAAGGGACATTCAGTTAAATCTTTACTCTTCAGGAAAGTTTGTTTGAAAACTCGTCTAACCTCAAACATGTCAGTTGGTTCATCAGCCTGAGGGTCCACGTGCTTCATCTCTCATCAGGATCAATGTAAGGTGTAGCCACACCCACCAGCAAGTGTGCAAACACATGATTGGCTGCTACTGCAAGCCCCACATTGATTGATAGTACACTGCTCACAAAAATTAAAGGAACACTTTTTTTATTGGGCCTGGCATGAATTGAATTAAACCTGTCTGATAATTTTCTGGTTGGTTTAGCAGCTTAGCAGCTCGTTAATCAATTTCAGCTGTATTGGTGTTCATGGAATTAACAACAGGTGCACTTCAGTGGCAACAATTGCAATACCCTCAAAACAGGACTGGTTTTACATGTGGAGGTCATTTCAAGTTTCTTTTTTGGCTGGTTTTCCACTCGTTCTGATTTTGACTTGCGTAATTATCTCTACTCGCAGTATGAGGCGATTCCTTAACCCTACAGACGTTGCACAGGTTGTCCAACTTCTCCAGGATGGCACATCCACACATGCTGCAGCAAGAAGGTTTAATGTGTCTCCCAGCACAATCTCCAGAACATGGAGGAGATTTCAGGAGACTGGTGGTTATTCTCAGAGAGCTGGACAGGGCCATAGAAGGTCCTCAAGCCCTCAGCAGGACCGATACCTGCTCCTTTGTGCAAGGCGGAACAGGCTGAGCACTGATCGTGCCCTACAGAATGACCTCCAAAGGGCCACTGGTGTAAATGTCTCTACCCAAACAATCAGGAACAGACTTCATGAAGGTGGCCTGAGGGCCCGACGTCCTGTAGTGGGCCCTGTGCTCACTGCCCAGAACCGTGGAGGTCGACTGGCATTTGCTCAAGAACACCAGAATTGGCAAGTCCGCCACTGGCGCCCTGTACTTTTCACAGACGAGAGCAGGTTCACCCTGAGCAATAATTGACGTGAAAGAGTCTGGAGAAGACAAGGAGAACGTTATGCTGCCTGCAACGTTGTTCAACATGACAGGTTTGGTGGTGGGTCAGTGATGGTCTGGGGGGGCATATCCATGGAGGGACGCACAGACCTCTACTGCCTAGGAAATGGTGCTCTGACTGTCATAAGATATCGAGATTAAATTCTTGAACCCATTGTCAGACCCTACGCTGGTGCAGTAGGTCCTGGTTTCCTCCTAATGCACGACAATGCCCGGCCTCAAGTGGCAAGAGTATGCAGGCAGTACCTGGAGGATGAAGGAATTGAAACAATTGAATGGCCTTCACGATCCCCTGACTTAAACCCAATAGAACATCTCTGGGACATTATGTTTCGGTCCATTAGGCGCCCCCAGGTTGCTGCTCAGACTGTACAACAGCTCAGGGATGCCCTCACACTGATCTGGGAGGAAATGCCACAAGACACCATCCGTCATCTCATTAGAAAAATGCTGCGACGTTGTCAAGCATGCATACAAGCTTGTGGGGGCAACACAAGATACTGAAAAGCATTTTGAGTTGCAGAAATTAAGTTTTGGAAAAAATGGACTAGCCTGCCACATCTTCATTTCACTCTGATTTTATGGTGTCTACACAATTGAGCCCTCTGTAGGCTGAAAACCTTTATTTCCATTAAAAGACTTGGCATTCTTTTGTTCCTAAGACACTGCCCTGTCGTTATTTGTATAGATATCCAACTTCATATTGAGATCTAATGTATCTGTGTTTCTTTAAAGTGCTCCTTTAATTTTTCTGAGCAGTGTATGTGGAAGTGATTATGATAAATA
The DNA here is from genome assembly GCA_036937835.1 of Pampus argenteus. NCBI lineage: Eukaryota > Metazoa > Chordata > Actinopteri > Scombriformes > Stromateidae > Pampus > Pampus argenteus. Next base: position 27,494,434 of record CM072862.1, read on the forward strand.
AGGTTAATTAATTTAGCTTCCTTCTCTTTATTTTCTGCTGTTTTGTTCTTTTGTAAAAGCTGCATGTCTTCACTGAGTACAATTTATATTTATTATACTTCTTCCCCAGAGTTTCTGTGCTCTCTCGTCCAGCAGGTTTTTACGGACTGTGTCTGCTGCTGTGGTCCTGCGTGGCGTCTACTGCATGTGTTGTCGCTGTCATTATTGTTGCCATGTCCCCATTGAAGATTATAGTTAGTTAATGATTTGCTACTGTGCATCTGTATCTATATCACAAGTTTCACTGTAACAATTCATCATTTCATTGTAAACATTCTCATTTTATCATTGTAATTCATTATAATTCATTATGAGTGTACAATATGTGTGTGTTGATTTGTTCTGTACATGTGACATCATTGCACGTCTGTCCGTCCTGGGAGAGGGATCCCTCCTCTGTGGCTCTTCCTGAGGTTTCTTCCACCTTTTTCCCTGTTAAAAGGTTTTTTGGTGGACAAGTTTTTCCTCACTCGAATCGAGGGTCTAAGGACAGAGGGTGTCACTCCCTGTACAGATTGTAAAGCCCTCTGAGACAAATGTATTTTGTGATATTGGGCTTTATAAATAAAATTTGATTGATTGATTTGATTGATATATGAGCAAAATATGTTGCTGAGACACTGGACTATGTTTCTGTTCAGTTTAATTCTTAAACAATCTTTATATAGGTCAAAAACATCTATATCACAGACAAGGAGATAATTTTCAATCTTTAAATCAGGTACAAATTTGTATATACCAGTTAAGAGCAGACAAGGAGTTGCAAGAATTTGCACCCTTTCAAACAAAGCTCAGTTTACTTTGTTTGTTTGTTTGTTTCACAGTAACAGTCAAAGGAGGCAAACAAATCGAAAATGGGCTAGGCAAAGGCCAAAAATAAAAAACCCAAGAAAATCAGAAAACCTGATCACTGAGGTACAAAACAAACTGGCACAAAGAAGAGAAACACAGACTAAATACACAAGAGGGGAGTGGTAACAAGACACAGGTGAATCCAATGAGGGCAGGGCAGACAATCAACACTGGAGGGAAAAACACAGGAACAGGAAGTGAGATATTCTTAAAAGACAGGAGAGGTAAATTTCACAATAAAAACAGAACAGGAGGAGAAAGTCTTGAATGAGGTCCAGATCCATAATGTTACTTGCAGAAATCCATGATCTCTCCTCAGGTCCATAACCCTCCCAGTCAACCAAATACTGATGCCCACTACCTCGATCTCACACCACCAGAAGTCTTTTGACGGAATATACAGGACCGCCATTAATGAACTGGTGGGGTGGTGGGGGTTTGAAGGCAGTCCCCCAAGAAACTCCTTAGCAGACAAACTGGTTTAACACATCCCGAAGGACATCATTAACCATGGCCTGAAAGACAGCTGGAGCATTAGTGAGACCAAAAGGCATGACAAGGTATTCATAGTGGCCACTGGGGATGTTCCACTTATCCCCCTCCCTACCCTAAGTGTATATATATATATATATATATATATATATATATATATATATTTAAAGGGGTCAGAAATGTATATGTCAGAGTTTAGAGTGGACAAGGAGCAAATTTGTGAGGTTCAAATGTGTCAGAAACGTTTTATGTGTCAGAAATGTGTATGTCATAGTGTAGTGCAGAGAAGTTAGGAATCCTGTAACCTGATTGCATTACAATAAGCATACATGTTGACTCTTGAGTAAATAGTAAATGGACTGCACTTATATAGTGCGTTTTCTAGTCCATCAGCATTCACTCATTCACACAAGTTCATACACTGATGGCCTGGGGTTACACTTCCACATATGGATTGGAGGAATTGAACAACTGATCTTCTGATTAATGCTTAACTGCACCACCTCTGAGCCACTGCGCCTCATTTTATTTATCAGTGATTACTGTATATGTTGCTCCTTGCAGGCTGTTTCCAGATCAGTTCATATTCGCAGCATGTTGTGGGCGGGAGCAGCTGCAGCAACCAATCGGAGAGGAGCTGGAGCGTTACCAGGGAAACAGCGTACAGCGCAGGGAGACAGTGAGAGGCAACAGCAGCGGGCTAAGGTGCTAATTGGTCACTTAGCTTCTTTAGTTAGTTCTCTAGTTGATCAGCAGCGGCAGATATATTTTTAAACTCCGCGTTAAACTTTTAGACCGAAGGCCGGAGTTTGATGACCACGGTCACCACCCCGGTCTGATTTTCGACGTTAGCCAGCGTATACGGTGTTAGTCGGCTAGTACGGCGTTAGCAATGCCCGGCTAACGAGGCTAGTAGATTAGCACGCTAACCAGTTACTAAACACCGTCAGGCTCAGCGAGCTTTGGCCGTGGAGCAGCGAGGTAACCGAACTCTCTGCTGGGATGGATGTGAGTTAACAGCTGGACTGGGACGCTCTCTGTCGGGCTGCCTACCTCTGTCGCCGCTCGGCCCGGAGTCTGGGATGAGATGAGATGCTGTGTACCGGAGGGCCGATCCACAATCTGCATCCCGTTAACACGAGCTGAGCAGGTGAGCTGCCTCCGCTACCGGCAGGTTTCAGGTGTCTTAACCTCAGCTGAGGTTTACACTAGGTGTTTTAAATTATTACCTTTGTAGATATTTGTAATGTCAGTTATAATACAATCATTACGGTATCAAACCGCTACTGCTGCAGCTTATGGTTATTTTTATCATGGATCAATCTGATACATTTTGTTTTGATTAATCACATACTCATTTTAGCTATAAATATCAGAAAATATTGATATATTTACTTGTTACAGTTGCCCAAATCCCAACAGAGATGAGGAGGTGTCTCATGCTGTCTGTGTGCAGGATGGATGTGTGCAGCAGGAGCCTGAACCGCACGGCGCCGGTCGGTGAGGATGTGCAGCAGCGAGCCGACGTGCCTCTCTGTTCTCGAACTAACGGGTGGAGCTGGCCTCCTCACCCCTTCCAGCTGCTGGCTTGGCTGCTCTACGTCTACTTTGCCGTCACCGGCCTCGGTGTGTTTGTCCCGTTGCTGCCGGCTCACTGGATCCCTGCAGGCTACATCGTATCCTTCCACTAAACACAGACATTATTTATTTACTTTAAAGCAAAGAGCGATCACATGAGGGAATTTATTGAAAGTTTTGTAGAAATTTAAAAGGGTATAAATCCTCCACACCAGACTCTACAACTCAAAACAAAACAATACAGACGATGTCTATGTAGAATAGCAACAACTACACCTCTTCTTCTTCTTCTCCTTTCGCTTTTCCCTTCAGGTGTCTCCACAGTGAATCATTTGCCTCCATCTAACCCTGTCTTCTGTATCCTCTTCTCTCACACCAACTACCTTCATGTCCTCTTTCACTACATCCATATATCTCCTCTTTGGTCTTCCTTTCTTCCTTCCTATATTTTTACTATCTCTCCTCTGGACATGTCTGAACCATCTCAGTCTGGCCTCTCTGACTTTATCTCCAAACCCTCTAACATGTGCTGTCCCTCTGATGTACTCATTCCTGATCCTATCCATCCTGGTCACTCCCAAAGAGAACCTCAGCATCTTCATCTCTGCTACCTCTAGCTCTGCCTTCTGTCTTTTCCTCAGTGTCCAAAAAACCAAACAACATTGCTGGTCTCACCACAGTTTTGTTCACCTTTCTTTTCATTTTAGCTGAAACTCTTCTATCACACGTCACACCTGACACTTTTCTCCACCCGTTCCAACCTGCCTGCACACGCTTCTTCACCTCTTTTCCTCACTTCCCATTGCTCTGGACTGTTGATCCTAAATAATTATATACATATTGCTTAGCTGATTAGCAGAACACAAGTTCATCTGAGGCTGATGGGAAATGTCTTAGGTTCTGCAGTGATTTGCTCATAAACCAAAGTTTTCTGACTAGATAACGCTGCTAGAGGATCGAAGTTATTACAGTTCATCCCATTTTGCCTGCGGTTTTACATACATACAAAGAAAATAATATACATACAATAAATACATACAAGAGCACAATCCTTAGCACACCACAGTTAAAAGAAGCAAATACACACAGAAGATAAGATACAAAAAATAAAAGCACCTATAAGAAAAAAAAGGAAATTCTACCATTTTTAATTTTTTTCTGTTATATGTCTCTAATCTCAGTTAATATAATTTCATAGGAAATTGATTTAGTTGACATATTTATTAGTTAACATCTCAGAATGAGTTTGGATGTCATGATTATTATTATATTATTATAAGGCGCAATAAGCGAAAACAAAATGTGTGTCAGACAAGTCTAACTTTATTCAACTAATTTACAATAACTCTTCAGTTGTAGGCTAACACAAAAATACAAGTTTAAGTGGGCGATTTCCGCATCAAACATGTCCGGATCCCTCTCAACATTGTACAGTTTTAACAGTTGGGTGATTTTAGGATCCAGCAGCCCGGATCTCTCTCGTCATTATCTGAGTCAGTCTCGTTGCTGTCACCGGGCTGCTCAGTGATGATTCAGGCCTCTGGGAGGCTCCTGACTCGCGGAATAATACACAACCAAAGGTCATACATAAGGCGCACTGGATTATAAGGCACACTGTTGCTTTTTGAGAAAATGTAATGATTTTAGATGCGCCTTATAGTCCGAAAAATACGGTATGCAAATATGTATGCTGATCATCCTGTACATTTGAGCTGCATGCTTCAGGCAGTACAATCAGTGATCCTGAGCTGTATATCAGTGTACAGGCATCATGTTCGTGAGTCACCTGTGTGTCCATGTGATGGCCGTGTCCATAGACCCAGCCGACCACAGCGTGCGGACAAAGAGCCACAGAGGGCCGGTCCCTGCATTCGACCGCTCCAAACATGCCCATGTCATTGAAAACTGCCACTGCTACCTGTGCCAAGTGGATGTGTGAGTACACATACATACTGAATGTATACTGACTGTACTCTGACTGTATTCTGACTATATACACTGACTGTATACTAACTGTACTCTGATTATATACTGACTGTACTCTGACTATATACGGATTGTATACTGACTGTGGCTACTCTGGCTGTATCCTGACTGTATTCTGATTCCATATCAGTGAGGGCTGACCTAACAGAGGTTCTACTCTCTGCACTTCCACTAGAGCAGTTACCCAACCAAAACCTCATAGAAACTGTATCTGCTTGACATCTTAAATCAATTAAATAAGTAAACAAATGAAGAATTATACAGAAAAAAATTAATACAAATTAACACCACCAGTGCAACAGTATAACAGAATTGGATCAGTAAATGTCTTAAACATTAAATCTCTGTCATCTAAATCTGTAGTAGTAAACAATCTAATATCCGATTATAATCTTGATTTATGTTGTTTTATGTTTTAACTGAATTGTTAGTTTTTATCAAGTTTGGTACTTAGTACAGATAATTATAGAATTACAGAGTAATTATAGTAAGTGATTCTAATATTCATGTGGATGTTGATAATGATGTCTTAGCACTGCTTTTATCTCATTATTAGACTCAATTGGCTTTTCTCAGAGTGTAAATAAACCCACTCACTGCTGTAACCACAGCCTTGACCCTGTTCTGGCGTACAGCATTGAAATTGAATATTTAATATTATAAATATAATCTTTCCACAAAATTGTAATTTATCAGACTATTATTAAATAACTTTTGAATTTCTGGACTACAGACAAAAATATCTTCACTCGATGTCTCTTGGATAGGGCTGTAGCTAAATTTAAGGAAGTGATTTCATCTGTATTTAATTAAATGCTATGTGTCAATACATCAGAGGACTCTTATGCTAACTTTAGATCTCAGTAGTAATGACTTCATGAGCTTCCTAAGTGATAAAATTCTAACTGGTCGAGACAAGATTCATCATCTTTTGCCTTCAACTGGCACCTGACTTAGACATAGGAACTTTAGAAACAGCTGTAAACCTCATATATATTACGCTTTTCCCCAATTGACCTTCCTGAACTAACTTCAATGATTTCTTCATCTAAACCATCAGCCTGTCTTTAGACGCTATCCCCACTGGCCTGATGAAGGAAGTATTACCTTTACTGGACATGATCAATCTATCTCTATTAACAGTATATGTACCACACCCAAGTAGCTGCAATTAAATTTCTTCTTAAAAAGCCTATCCTTGATTCAGATGTTTTAGCCAACTATAGAACTACATCTAACCTTATTTTCTATCTAAGATCTTTGAGAAAGCAGTAGTCAGTCAGTTATTTAACTTCCTACATATCAATAGTTTATTTGATGATTTTAAGTCAGGATTGTATCATATATATGCATCATACACAGCACTGGTGAAAGGTACAAATGACCTCCTACTTTCAGACACAGGACTTCTCTCTGTACTTGTTTTGTTAGACCTTAGTGCTGCTGTGACACTATCCACAATCACATCCTACTACAAAGACTAGAACATGTATTTGGCATTAAAGGAGCTACTTTAAGCTGGTTTGAGTCCTATTTATCAGATCTCTTTCAATTTGTACACATTAATGATGAATGAATGAGCGCAGACGTTAGACATGGTGTTCCACAAGGTTCTGTGTCTGTACCGAGCCTGTTCACTCTATATATGGTTTCTTTAGGTAATGTTATTAGGAACAACTCTACAGACTATACATTTTCATTGTTATATGCAGATGATGCCAAATTATATTTATCAAATGATCAGATGAATCCAATCACTTAACTAAACATCAAGTGTGTCTTAAAGATGTAAAACAATTTTCTGCAACTAACCTCAAACAAAACCGAAATTATTGTGCTTGGCCCTAAACACCTTAGTAACCCGTTATCTAATGATATAGCTACTCTAGGTGGCATTACCCCGGTCTCCAGCACCACCATAAAGAATCCTTTAAATCCCACATAAAACAAATTTCAAGGACTGCCTTTTTTCTAATACTATAATCCATGCATTTGTTACTCCTAGGATGGATTATTGTAATTCCTTATTATCAGGCTGCCCCATCACATCTCTAAAGACTCTCCAGCTGGTCCAGAATGCTGCTCTGTGTGTCTTGACAAGAACTAAGATATACTATGTTTCTCCCATATTTAAAAAATAATTTAAAGTCATTCTCCTTATCTACAAAGCTCTTAATGGTCAGGTACCATCATATCTTAAAGATCTTATAGTACCCTATTATCCTACACACAGCACTCCAGAAATGCAGGTTTACATATGGTTCCTAGATTCTCCAGGAATCCAATGGGAGGCAGAGCCTTCAGCTATCAGGCTCCTCTCCTGTTGTCTCCCCTTTTTGATAAATCTTAGAGTTAGGACTGGCTTAGGCCTGTCTTGGACAAGTCTTTAGTGATGCTGCTATAGGCCTAGACTGCCAGTGGACTTTTCATGATACGTTGAGCTCCTCTGTCCTCCACTCCATCTAAATCTGTATGCATTCGAGTTGAGTCAATTTTATTTATACAGCGCCGAATTACAACCAAGTCATTTCATAACACTTTACATATAGAGCAGGTCTAGAGGGAGAGAGAAGTGGCGAGATACAATAACAACAATAGCAACAATAACAACTATAATAAAATTATAGCAAAAAAAATAATACCTGTGACAGAAATATGATGATGTAAGAAATTAATTGTTGATTTGCCATATCAATCAAGATTCACAATAGGATGAGTGGAGGGGGCAGGGATTATTACTGTCCTCACCAACCTGACAGATGAGATACAGTGGGTACTTTTTTTCACTCTTTGTTTCATTGCGACCATTTGCTAAAATCATCAATCATTTCTCATTAATGTACACTCAGCACTCAATCTTGACAGAAAAAACCCCCCAGAAATGTAGAAAATTTTGCAAATGTATTAAAAAAGAAAAACTGAAATATCACATGGTCATAAGTATTCAGACCCTTTGCTCAGTATTGAGTAGAAGCTCCCTTTTGAGTAGTACAGCCATGAGTCTTTTTGGGAATGATGCAACAAGTTTTTCACACCTGGATTTCTGCCATTCTTACTTGCAGATCCTCTCCAGTTCCTTCATGTTGGATGGTGAACATTGGTGGACAGCCATTTTTAGGTCTCTCCAGAGATGCTCAATTGGGTTCAGGTCAGGGCTCTGGCTGGGCCAGTCAAGAATGGTCACAGAGTTGTTCTGAAGCCACTCCTTTGTTATTTTAGCTGTGTGCTTAGGGTCATTGTCTTGTTGGAAGGTGAACCTTCGGCCCAGTCTGAGGTCCTGAGCACTCTGGAAGAGGTTTTGTTCCAGGATATCTGTGTACTTGGCCGCATTCATCTTTCCATCAATTGCAACCAGTCTTCCTGGATGAAAAACACCCCCATAGCATGATGCTGCCACCATGTTTCACTGTGGGGGTTGTATTGGGCAGGTGATGAGCAGCCTGGTTTTCTCCAAACATAACGCTTAGAATCAATGCCAAAAAGTTCAATCTTCGTCTCATCAGACCAAAGAATCTTATTTCTCATATTCTGGGAGTCCTTCATGTGTTTTTTGGCAAACTCTATGCAGGCTTTCATATGTCTTGCACTGAGGAGAGGCTTCCGTCGGGCCACTCTGCCATAAGGCCCTGACTGGTGGAGGGCTGCAGTGATAGTTGACTTTGTGCAACTGTCTCCCATCTCCCTACTGCATCTCTGGAGCTCAGCCACAGTGATCTTTGGGTTCTTCTTTATCTCTCTCACCAAGGCTCTTCTACCAGTTTGGCTGGACGGCCAGGTCTGGGAAGAGTTCTGGTCATCCCAAACTTCTTCCATTTAAGGATTATGGAGGCCACTTAGGAACCTTGAGTGCTGCAGATTTTTTGTTGTAACCTTGGCCAGATCTGTGCCTTGCCACAATGCTGTCACTGAGCTCTTTGGGCAGTTCCTTTGACCTCATGAGTCTCATTTGCTCTGACGTGCACTGTGAGCTGTAAGGTCTTATATAGACAGGTGTGTGCCTTTCCTAATCAAGTCCAGTCAGTTTAATAAAACACAGCTGTAGTCCAATGAAGGAGTAGAACCATCTCAAGGAGGATCAGAAGAAATGGACAGCATGTGAGTGTCACAGCAAAGGATGACCATGTTATATTAGTTTTTCTTTTTAAATAAATTTGCTAAATTTTCTACATTTGTTTTTTTTTACATACATTTTCTACATTTGTCAAGATTGGGTGCTGGGTGTACATTAATGAGAAATTAAATGAACTTTTTTGATTTTGGCAAATGGTTGCAATGAAACAAAGAGTGAAAAATTTAAAGGGGTCTGAATACTTTCCGTACCCACTGTATAAATGGAGAGCCAATAGGAAGCCTCATTGCATGCTTCTTCCCCATCTCATCATTAGCATTTAGTGCAACTAGTGTGAGCATTTTGTCTATCACTACTTTAACTAGTAAACAATGTTAGATGCACTAGTTAACTAGTAAAGCAAAAAGACACTCGAATTAGTTAACTAATGAGCATTTTGGCTTTTACTTGTTCAACTAGTGAACATTTTAGACTTATTAGACTAGTTACTTCAAAATGTCTCTCATTAGTTTAACTAGTGGATATTCTTGACCTCACTACTAAAGTCAAAAGAGGCGTTATTTTTAAAATTCAATCAAATAATCAATTAATCAATCAAATTTTATTTATATAGCCCAAAATCACAAAATATATTTGTCTCAGAGGGCTTTACAATCTGTACAGGGAGTGACACCCTCTGTCCTTAGACCCTCGATTCAAGTGAGGAAAAACTTGCCCACCAAAAAACCTTTTAACAGGGAAAAAGGTGGAAGAAACCTCAGGAAGAGCCACAGAGGAGGGATCCCTCTCCCAGGACGTGCAATGGATGTCACATGTACAGAACAAATCAACACACACATATTGTACACTCACAATGTAATTGTAGGTCACTAGTTTACTAGGTTGGATGATTGTTAGTGAAATGCATCCTGGGAGATGTTCTGCCTTGTGTTGTTTCAGGGGACCAAAGTCAAAGCACTGCAGTGCCTGTAACAAGTGTGTCGCCAACTTCGACCATCACTGTCGGTGGCTCAACAACTGTGTTGGCAGCAGAAACTACAAGTAAGTCTCAGCCTATGTATATATTATCTGCAGGTTGTTCCTCCACAGTATGGTCTCAGTAGTACTGTGTGTAGTACTGTATCCACTCAGTAGTACTGTATGTATCCTGCAGGATGTTACTCCACAGTATGGTCTCAGTAGTACTGTGTGTAGTAGTGTGTGTACTCAGTAGTACTGCATGTGTCCTGCAGGTTGTTCCTCCACAGTGTGGTGTCGGCTCTTCTGGGAGTTGGTCTGATTCTGGTCGTTGCCTTGTATGTGTTCATAGAGTTCTTTGTGGATCCGACCAAACTACGTTCTGACAAACACTACTTGGGTAAGATTTGACCTCTGACTAGTAAGGAACAAGACAGGTGGGTGTGATTAGGTGTGTTTCTGAGTCACTGCAGTGAGGAACGAGACAGGTGTGTGTGACCAGGTGCGTCTCTGTATCTCTGCAGTGAGGAATGAGACAGATGTGTGGTTCATCTTCCTGCCGGTGGCTCCTGTCAGTGCAGCAGCTACAGTGATTCCCGCTCTGGCTGCTGTCACCATCGGTCTGGCTCTGCTGTCATCTGTGCTGCTCTGTCACCTACTCTGCTTCCACATCTACCTGAGTAAGAGACATCCCTCACCTGTCTGTCTGTTCACCTGACTGCCTGTTCCTGTTATGAATGTGTTTATAGACATTCATTCTTGTATTTTGATGTTGACACAGTACTGAGTTTAGTAATTATATAGTATAATATATACTGTACTATATAATACAGTATATATATTTTATACTATATAATATATAGTATAAAAATGATTTATATATGTGTGTTTTTACACATCAATAAAGTGTTAATGTTTAAGTTAAAGACAACATTTCAGTTTATTTTCAATTTCAATTTATTTATCAAAGGATAACCTCTTGAGATGTACCATCTCATTTTCGAGGGGGTCCTTATTGCCAACAGAGATATACAATGTTTACAAAGACGCAGACACCCATTCACCACAATGCTCCACTAGCCCCCTCCCCCATACATATACATAGACAAAATAAGAATGATAAAACACAACTGCAGAAATACAAAAGCAGAACTAGGGCTATTTGTATACACATGCACATAGAGCACTTATGCATGCCCACCTATAAATAAAATCAAGAACAGGATGTTTGGAAGTGAATGAGTAGAGAGAATTTAAAGAGATGAAAGGAGGTTATAGACCTAATCGTGCAAGGGAGATTTTTCCAGTCTGCTGGGGCTTTAAATTTAAATGCATGTCGACCAATTTCTTTGTTAATTCGTGGAGTAAGAAAGAAAAGTTGATCACTATGCCTTAAATTGTATTGTGAGCTGAGTGAATCAGATATTGTTTCAAATAAGAAGGAAAATTGACGTAGTTGCACTTAAAAATGAGTAGTAACCAGTGAACATGCCTCCTGGACTTGGGGGCCAGCCAGTTTTAAAGACTGGTACATCTGGCAGTGCTGGGTATTATAAGGACACCTTAGTACAAATCTACACAGAGACTTATAAGACAGAGAGAGGACGAAGATTTGTTTCTGAGGTGTTCTGATAGATGACATCACCATAGTCAAGTATTGGGAGTATAAGCTGTGTAATGATTCGTCTACGGACTTGTAGGGAAAAGCATTCAATGGATTGATAAAAAGATTTCAGAAGAACACAGATTTTCTTGGAAATTGAGTTGATATGAGATTTAAAGGAGAGCCGTGAATCAAGCCGAAGACCCAGATATTTAAATTCTTCAGTTTTTACTAGTGCTGTTCTATCAAGAAAACTAATACACCAGTTTGTATTTGAGGGCAGAGAATCAGGTTGAGTGCAAAATAGCATAGTATATGATTTTTTCTTATTCAGTTGTAGTTTATTTGAAGAGAACCAATTTTGAACTGAGTTGAAATTTGATTGTAATGAGTGACAAATCTGAATGATATCGGAGCTGGAGAAGTATATTACGGTGTCATCAGCATATTAGTGAATTTGGCAGTCAGAACAAGTTTGTGGAAGATCATTGATGAAGATTGAAAATAGTAAAGGGCCCAAGGATGAACCTTGTGGCACGCCTTTATCAATAATCTTAAAATCAGACTGACAACCTTGGAAGGAAACACATTGACTTCTATGATGCAGAAAAGAGTTGAAAAATAACAAAGAATCAGGAGAAAGACCAATGGCATATAAAAGAAGATAGTGATCAACCAAATCAAATGCTTTAGTAAGATCAATAAATATGGCACCTGTGTGCTTGTTGCTATTGATAGCTGAAAATATATCATTAGTAACTTTTAGAAGGGCAGTGGTGGTCGAGAAGTGTGGACGGAAACCAGATTGATGAGGAGATAATATGTTATGGTCGTTGTGCGGATATGCGGATAACTCATTAAAGTTTTTCAAATATTTTTGTTATGGTATTAATAATTGAGATTGGTCTATAATTATTATATCAGTAGGGTCACCCCCTTTATAAAGAGGGGTTACCCTAGCACATTTCCAAGATAAGGGAACTTTACAAGTAGCAAGAGATAAGTTAAATAAATCAGACAGGGGAAACGATAAAACATGTGAGGCCATTTTAAAGAACTTAATCTCCAGACCATCTGGACCAGCACTGCAACCAGAGTTGAGATTATCAATCACACATTGAACATCTATTGGTGTGATTCTTCTAAAAGAAAAGGAACTGCCACACCTACTCGGAGTTGGGGAAGATTCATAGTGAGAATAAAAGAGGGAGCTACCAATAGTAGAAAAATGCTGACTAAATGCCTCCTTTAATCCACGGAAGGTGACGACCCTTGACTTTAATTGTTGTCCAGGGGGCATGTTTATTAATGGTCTCAACAAATTCAGTGTAAAAATAATTCCAGGCCTCTTCAACAAATAGTATTATTTGAAATATATCCCAATTTATGCCTAAGATATCTTGGATAAAGATTTCAGGGTTTATATTATTAGGTGGAAGATGGGGTATTTTCATTTTCCAGACACAAAAAACATGTAATTTTATTTATTTATTTATTTATTTTAACAAAAAGGCATTCAAAATACAAGGGATTCTTAGTTGGTGAAACTAGTTCTGCAGTTAGATTTGAAGATACATATGTCAGAAGTCCCCCTCCTCTTGAACCTCTTTTCTATATAGAACATAGTTATCAAGTTTAAGTTCATTATCATAAATGTTGCTGTTCAACCATGTTTCAGAGAGAGTAATTACATGAGGTTTGTTATAGGTGAGCCAGGATTTCAGTAAATCAATTTTAGGTCGCTTCTAATATTCAAATATATATTTCTAGAATTGGCGCCGCTCCTGGTGGCAGCCTGTTGCAGCAGCTCCGTAGTTTCTTTGTATTTTTTGTTTATTTTAGTATTTTCCTTGTTTTTGCAAATGACCGGATCAATTATCGCTTACACGCGTGAACAGCTGATGGCGCTGAGTAATCCCATGGTGCTGCCCGGAGACAGACCTGTGGTCCCGCAGGAGTTACGGAGGAGACGCTGGGGTTGCAGGTCTGGTACCAAACGCAGGGATAAAAGAAAAATACATAAACCAGCGGTACCAGCGATCATAATGGGAAACGTGAGGTCTCTTGGGAGTAAGATGGATGAACTGGCAGCTCTGGTGAAGACCCAGAGGGAGTACCGCGAGTGTAGCATTTTTTGTTTTATTGAAACTTAGCTGCACTCGCACATCCATGATAACAGCATCGGGTTGCCTGGTTACAGCTTGGTACGTGGAGACAGAGACTGTTCCTCAAGTCGGAAGAAGAAGGGAGGTGGGATTGCACTTTTTGTGAGTGAGAGGTGGTGCAATCCTGGACATATCAACCTGAAGGAACGTCTCTGTACCCGTTCATTGAACTGTTAGCTGTGGGAATGCGTCCGTATTATTTACCGAGAGAGTTCACGTCCACCATCGTGATCGCTGTTTACATCCCTCCGTCAGCTGATGCAGTGGTAGCATGTGACGTCATCAGCTCCGCCGCTGCCAAACTACAGACTGAACACCCGGATGCATTCATGGTTATTACAGGAGATTTTAATCATGTCTCATTCAACACTAACTTCCACCAGTATGTTGACTGCCCACCAGAGACAATAAAACACTGGATCTCCTGTATGCTAATACCATGGATGCATATGACGTCACCCCCCCCCCCCCTCCTCGGCAGATCAGACCACAACTTGGTCATGATGTCTCCAAGATATGTCCCTATTGTGAGAAAGCAGCCTGTGCTCACCAGGACAGTGAGCAGGTGGACACAGGAGTCTGCTGAGGCACTGCAGGACTGCTTTGAGTCAACGGACTGGGATGTACTCTGTGAGCCACATGGGGGGGACATTGATAAATTGACTGTATGCATCACGGATTACATAAGATTCTGTGAGGACACCACCATACCAGCCCGGATTGTGCACTGCTTTCCCAACAACAAGGTCTGGAGATAAAGAGGAGCAGAGAAGAGTGCAGCATGAACTCAGACAAAGGCTGAGGACATGCAAGGACAACTACAGGAAGAAGCTGGAGGCCAAACTCCAACAGAACATCTTCTACCAATCTGTTGTTGCCAGTGCCATCTTCTTTGCTGCTGTGTGTTGGGGTAGCAGTATCAGAGCCAGCGACACCAACAGACTTAATAAAATCATCAAGAAGGCTGGCTCTGTACTTGGTGTCCGGCTGGAGACGTTTGATACTGTGGTGGAGAGAAGGACGCTGAATAAACTGTTTACCATCATGGACAATGATCAGCACCCTCTCCATCACACAGTGGACAGACAGAGGAGCACTTTCTCCCACAGACTGCTCCAGCTCCGCTGTCGTAGGGAAAGATACAGGAAATCTTTCCTGCCACAGGCCATCAGCATGTATAATAATAGCTAAAATCCGGTCATATATATATTATATTATAATTTATTTTTACTTATTCTTATTTAATTATTATCTTAATTTTCTTATTCTTTTTTAATTATCTTATTCTTATTGAATTATTAATTATTATCTTAATTGTTGGTTGTTCTGTTTACTTCATTGTGTTGTATTGTGTTATGCTGCTGCTACACCCCAATTTCCCAGTTTTTGGGATTAATAAAGTATCTATCTATCTATCTATCTATCTATCTATCTATCTATCTATCTATCTATCTATCTATCTATCTATCTATCTATCTATCTATCTATCTATCTATCTATCTATCTATCTATCTATCTATCTATCTATCTATCTATCTATCTATCTATCTATCTATCTATCTATCTATCTATCTATCTATCTATCTATCTATCTATCTATCTATCTATCTATCTATCTATCTATCTATCTATCTATCTATCTATCTATCTATCTATCTATCTATCTATCTATCTATCTATCTATCTATCTATCTATCTATCTATCTATCTATCTATCTATCTATCTATCTATCTATCTATCTGCATTCCTTTAGTATGAACTTTGTGTTGGTCCGTCTGATGAGAAAAGTGACTGAGCGAGCGGAGATTCAGTGCCGGTCTAGGTGCTCTTACTATTTTTGGGCGTGCTGTAGTGACTTCCCACAGTTAATTAAGAGGCTAAAAAGGACATTGAAATCTTTTTTTGTCAGCTCAGATTGCTGACGGGCTGTGTCGTTAGACCTCACATGTACTAACACCCGGTTTATTGAAGATGAAGTGAGTGCGGCCTCCTTCAGGAACCTGCGCCGGGAAGACGAGGTTGAGGGCAATCCATTGGGCTTTGTGGTCGAGTGGCCAGCCATCCGAGCACTGCCACCCACCAGTGGAGGGAAAGTTGCGGTGTCTGCGGACACTGTTTGCAGGACCAGATCTGAAGGAGATGGAGCAGCGGGACCAGCTGGGACATCAGGTGGATGTGCATTGGGAATGTCATATGGTTAGACAATGATCCCAAACACACCGCCCGGGCAACGAAGGAGTGGCTTCATGAGAGGCATTTCAAGGTCCTGGAGTGGCCGGGCCAGTCTCAAGATCTAAACTCCATAGAAAATGTTTGGAGGGAGTTGAAAGTTTGTATTGCCCAGCGACAGCACCAAAACATCACTGCTCTAGAGGAGATCTGCATGAAGGAATGGGCCAAAATACCAGCAACAATGTGAAAACATTGTGAAGACTTACAGAAAACATTTGACCTCTGTCACTGCCAACAAACGGTATATAACAAAGTACTGAGATGAACTTTGTTATTGACCAAATACTTATTTTCCATCATAATTTGCAAATAAATTCTTTGGTGCCTGACTAAATACCTGTGTGTGTGTGTGTGTGTGTGTGTGTGTGTGTGTGTGTGTGTGTGTGTGTGTGTTATTTTAATATTTGAATAACATGCTGATTAGAAAATGTCAGAACCGTTCTAGTGTCTTAGAGCTAAATGTTTTTGTCATGGTTGTTTTGCCTCATCAAATGTTGAAACATTTTCTGTTTACTGTCACATGACACAGAAAAGTATTAAATCCTAACATTTAAGAAGCTGTAACTTTTTGTTTTTACTGTTTTTTCCTTAAAAAATGATATATTATGTTAATATATTAAAATGTGTGTGTGTGTGTGTGTGTGTGTGTGTGTGTGTGTATGTGTACGTACGTACAGTATGGAACAGACTCAGTACATATGAGTACATTGTGCGACAGCGCCACCGTCAGGACAGTAGCAATATGAGGAAACCAGCATCAGTGAAAGAAGCTGCAGCTCCATCAGTCAACTTCATCAAGGTAACATGCTCTGATGATACACACAGTTTTACTGATCTTATTTGTCTTTAATGTTAATACACATTTCAACAACACATACTGTTTACATCCCTGTTCACCAGCTTCATGTTGGTGCATTACAGCCACTAGATGAGAAGTTGGAGGTTATTGCAGTTTTTCCTGAGGGTAACATGAACACCTGTTGTAAAGATTCATCCAATAGTTTTTGAGATATTTCAATAAAAAATGGAAACTCTGACCGCATGGTGGTGCTAGAGGAAAAGTCAGAGTAGGATTCATCTTCTAAGGAACATGAAGGTCTGTTGTCATTTTTACATTGGTCTTGCTTGTGTGGGTTACATACAGGGTTGTATATTGTGGTTTTGCAGCAAAATGACATTCTGGTAGTTCCATAGCAGTGGCGGCCGGCCCTTAGGGGGCGATGGGGCGCTGCCCTCCTTGATAAGAGGGGGGGGGGGGGGTGTCGAATATATTTTTACGAATTCTGTTATAAATGTCGGTTTTACCCACTAGTGTGTGCCTACATGCAATATCAATTATAAACTATATTTCCCACCTATTAATATTTAGTCACCAGTGAATTTCCACAGACAGACTTCTGTCAGCAGTGCAGCAAATTAGCCAATGGTATACAGTTGCCAGGGCAAATAAATAAATATATGCCAATCAGTGTCGCAGCAAAGTATCGTCTTGGGGCGCTGAAAAAGTCGCCCCGGATATATAGATTGTATAGCTGATCATACTCTTGCTGTAAAGTTCTGTCAGGAACTAGAATATTGTATTGTATTTGTACATGGATGGAGCCTTATACAACTGAAAATAGTTCATTTACTTTATCTGTGAAACTGGTGACATTAAAACATCATTGTTGAATTGTAGTTGTCGTCTGACTTTGAATTCTTATACTGACTAGACAGAGAAATGTACATCAGCCCCACCAAGAATATTTTTCACCAGCCGCCACTGCTCCATAGACTGTGCAATATTGGATAATATAAGAAGAGAAAAGAGTAATTAAAAGGGGAGGGGGTCTTAAGGGATTACCATAAAAAAACATATAAAAAGGAAGGCTTTAACTCTATTTTTGTGTTCGGGTCAAATTCGAGCCACGAACACTAAAGATGGGAGCAGCTTTCGAACACATTACAAGGGTTAAAAACTTTAAATGTATAAAATCTATAAATTAGCGATAGATAGATAGATAGATAGATAGATAGATAGATACTTTATTAATCCCAAAAACTGGGAAATTACTATAACATCTATAGTATAGGTAGCACAGGTTAATGTACAGCAGAATGTGCAACAGCAGAGGTGACAGTAATTTCCTCATTAATATCTCTGTATAAAACTCCTCCTCAGCCTCCCTGTTCCAGCTTTAAGGCTGCTGAAGCAGTCTCAGCAGTGTGATGTTGTTTTGTAGCTGTCCTTAGACTTGCTGTGAAAATGGTCCAGTGTTCCTCTGGTTAAAAAGGATGTGTGGATGTGTTGGCATAACTGCAAGGAGGATATGGCTTTATGTGGTGGGCTGTGTACACTGAGATAATAACGGAAGTAAACTGCTGGCAAGGTAGAAGGGTTAGCACATGATGGTCAGCAGGTTCAGTTAAGGCAAGCAGGAGCGTGAGAGGACTGTTTTGATCACACCACCCATTATTGAGGGGACATACCCCATTCACTTGGCTGATAGCCATCCTCCTGCCAAGTGTTGGGTTAAGGTTATGGGCCATCCATCTGCGGTTACTTGGCCTGTCTGACCCATCTGATGGAAGTTTGACGGCAGCTGTCAATCATGACATCACACCTGCTTTTCATATCATCATCATCATCAAATAACTAATTTAAAACAAACAGACATCAGAAAAATGAGCACTTGAACAAACATCAGTTTGATAACAATAACCTAAAATAAAAGGAAATCATCTTTCTTTATAGCTGCTTTTCCTCGCTCTACCTGCAGGGGGCGCTGGATATATAATAATTACCTGAGTGTGTGTCCTCTCCTGTCTCTCTGCAGGACATGAACTATTCGGTGACACTGGGCTACACTAACCCTCAGCTGGACGTGGAGGAGCCCATCGCTGTGGCTGTGCAGGGGGAGGCAGAGTAAGTGTTATTGTTGTGTTAAACAGCAGCACAGACTGTACGGCTTGCTGTGATTGGCTGAGACTGACCGGGTCCCTACATGTCTCAGTAAACACAATGAGGCTGGACCTCAGTCACCATGGACACAGTTTTCTTTGCAGAAAACAAACAAAGTGTACAAACTGAAATTCTTTGGCTGTGACTTCCAAGAAGCAAACAAAGTATGTATTGTGTATGTGTTTGAGCTGAGGGAGGAGGAGGAGGTGTGTGTGTGTGTGTGTGCAGTTCAGGTATTCCTAGTGTTATGGGGACATAAATCTGTTTACACATTCATGTATGGTTTAAAATTAAAGTAAGTTCAGGGTTATGTTAGGGTTAGACACGTGGTAGTTATGGTTAAGGTTAGGAAAAGTCTCCAGGAGATGAATGTAAATGTGGAATCCTGTTTTCATTTAGTTTTTTAATCTAATTAGGAAGTTAGGGCCCTTATGTAGGACTGTTTTGATCGCATGCTGTTTTCAGTTGATGTTAACTTGAACTGGGCTGCAGTAACGTGAACTTAAAGTGAGTTAACTTTGTTTGGCTTACTTGAAAGTTCCCCTTCATTCAAAAATGTGTTTCGTCTTGTTCCTTGTGTTAAATGCTGTCCTCTGCTCTGTGCAGAATGATGTATATGTAGCAAATCAGTGCACATACTCTGAGAACGGACAGTGAAGGAGGAGGATCATGTGTCCAGCAGTAAACACTTTGGAGATCAATAGTATTTACAGATTCTGGATTTTTAATTAGGGAGGGGGATATGATGCTTTCAGGATTTTAACAAAATAATTTAACAAAATAAAGTATTTTATATATATCTTAAAACATGTCTCGACATGATCTTTAGCTTTATTGTCCCTGAGGGATAATTTGTCTTGCAGATCCTTAAACAGAGAACAGAACTATATTAAACATGCAAAAGACACGTGTGGTAATGTGGTAACATGTCTTTTACATCAGATCAGTCACTCCTTTACACCAGGACTTTTAGTTTTAGAGTTTAGATCAAGTATCAACAGCTGATATTTTATTTTTTCTGATACAGATTTAATTGTTTCATATCATTTGCTGCTGTAAATATTAGTATACCACTCCACCACTCAGGACGAAGCACCACACCTGGGGTGTCTTCCTCTATAGCTGCCCCCTCCCTCTTCAACTCTCCTGAAATACATCTGAGATCTGTCAATGTTCAAATCACTGATCCAGACTTGTTGCTTTTAATGTGTCATTAATGTCATGTGTTCCCTGGTGCTTTTAGGTGTTGTTTTTATGATCCATCCAGATGTCCGTGTGTGTGTGTGTGTGTGTGTGTGTGTGTGTGTGGTTCATCAGGTTCCTAGCTAATGGCAGGATGACAGGTGTGACCAGTCCTGTTGTGGAAGAACAAACTCCACCCACCGTCTCTACAGAGCTGAAAGCAGCATACACATACCGATACACACAGGTAAACACACTCACACACACAAATGTTCTGATACTGGTTTAAATTATTATTGTCAAAAATTTTGATATATCGTTACATATTAGTTCTGAATATTTGAAACAGTTTCAATACGCATTTTCTGCTGGTACCTGTACCTGCTGGTACTTGCTGGAACTTGTTGGTACCAGCTGGTACCTGCAACTTCTCTCTGACAGCGAGTTAACACACACACACTGCTGCAGTGCCCACATAGCCCCAGCTCTTCTTACTCACTCACAGTGCTGTCTTCTTCTTGTCATTCATCTTATTAAGCTCCGGCTCATTGTCCTCTACAGAGATCAGGTCCATTTGGGGAACTTCACTGTTGAAAAATTTATTCCTCTAGTGTCTGCAAATTCCTCCTATTCCCACATCTTGCTGTTAACACTGGGAGCCAACTGCAAACTGAGTCATCATGTCTTGCATATACCCACCTTCCTCTCTCCTTCTGGTTCACAAATCTCTCAAATTTCTAATCATCTTCTGCCTCCCTCACATATAAATGACAGGCGTGCACCGTGTGTATCAGCAGGGAATCAAACTGTCGTCCCGCTGTTAGTGCTTTGCTCCTCTGCATCCACAGAAACATTTAACCTTCAACATCAAGTGTAATGCCACCTGAAGTATCTTTATCTTGTTCCCTGAACATATTAATTATATACAGACTAAAATATTCAACATGCCTGGTGCTTAATTTTATACACATTTCACTAATATTTAGCCTGACAGATTTGGGATCTCTGGACTCTTCAGGGGTTTACATTAAGGCTGTGTGTGACTGAACATGTGTTTTTAAACTATACTTGTTAAATTAAACCTGTGACTGTTTTCACAGAAAAAGAAGAAGAAGGTCCGTAAAGTTCCAGCAGAGGTGACCAGAGAACGCTGGCCGAGCGCAGCCCCGCCCCCAGGTACTATCTGTCTGAAAAAATATCCTAAAAATATGAGTAAAATGCTGCCAAAATTTTAGTAAAGTAACAAAGATAAAACAAAAATCAGTAAAATGTCAAACAAATCAGAAACTATACACATAACATAAGTATAACATCAAATAAGTTTCTATAAATCTTTAAAATGTCTGCAGATGTGTCCAAAATTCAGTAAAATCTGGGAAAAATGTAAAAATATGAATGAAATATAATAATAATAATAATAATAATAATAATAATAATGATGATGATGATGATGAACGAAAAAGATAAACTGGTATCTGTCTGTCTCTCTATCTGACTGTCTGCCTGTCTGTCTGTCCTCCATCCAACCAGCCAACCAACTGTACGTCCTATATTTTTTTTCTGCTTGAAAATGGATGATTTTCTGGCTGTATGGTCACATACAGCTATTATCTAATCATTGAAATAATTTGAACTCAGCACATGGTGGTAATTTTGATCAGTACATAAATGATAAGAATTAATGAAAATGAAATTCCATTAAATATCTCATTTAATGGAATTTCATTTTCATTAATTCATTTTCATTTTCAACAATTAATATACAGAACAAGCTTATAGGTTATACATTTATAAGGTCATAAAAAGAAAAGATGAACACCCACAGTGTAGTTTTCTTGCTAAAGTGCACTGAAGCAGCAGATCAGACATAGTTAAGCTATGTTTGAATAAAAACAAGGTGGATGCAGATGCAAGAAGAACTTTCCACTCATATCTTGCTTTGAAAAAGACCTTATTTTAATACTAATTATAGCTATTCTAATTACCTATCTCTTAACTTGCTGCTCTTTCATCTGTTTCTATCTGTGGATGTCTCTGGTTTTTCACTCAAATCACTGTATTGAGTGTTTTGTCAGATTGATTTCCTCTGCCTCTTTCCCGGTCACGAATTATGGGGGCTGTGGTGGGAATTATAAATGAAAATTTTGAGAGCAGCTGCACTATATATAACAGCTACATGAGTCGCATGTTTTACCTGCAAGACTCGACAATAGCAGATTAATATGCACTCGCCACCAGCTGTCAAAATGACTGATGGCCTTCAGATTTTTCTGTCACTATTAAAAAAAAGTCAATGAAGGAAAATATTTGGTTAATGCGACCTCTGGTGGGCACCTTCTTACGTTCTTACATGTTTTACATAAAGCTCTGTGTGTTTGTATAAATTAAGCTTCACTGCGGTTTTAGAAGGAAGGAAACAAATAAAGAGTCAATCAATGTTATATCCCAATTTTTGGAGAAAGTCGCTGTAAAATCAAAATCATTTTTGATAATTATGTCTTCTTCTCAAGCAGAACCGACCCCCGTGTCCACGTTGTCTCTAGGCCAACGCCTTCCCTTTCCGGCATTCACTCTGAAGACCTCCCTGCCCCTCCTAGCCCCTGTCCAGGCAGCTGCACCCCCTGCTGAGTACCACTCGGACTCTGCTGAGTCTTTGGAGGAAATCCCTGTGGCGTTGGCCAAACTGGGCTCCTCGGCCTCGGCCGGAGATGCCTCCACATCCTCCCACAGAGCTATGGCAGCACTCCCACCACCCTCCCCCCTGCCCAGGACTAACAGGAAGGCTGCCTTATCCTGCAGCAATAAGAGTGTGGCAGAGCTGAAGTTTGAGATGGCCTCCACCCAGCCACTGGCGGTGTTCGTCAGCCGGGCCAGCGGAGAGCCAGTAGAGCCCCAGGAGGAAGGCCTGAGCCTGGGCAGGAGGCAGACCGACACCAGGCGGGGGACTAGGCTCGGGACCCGGGTGTTGCTGGGCTCAGGTGCAGCTTCTTGGATGGAGCGGTGACTCTGGTGAACAACCAATTGCTCTCTGCAGCCACACAGCGACCGTCACTCAAATTGTTTTTGTATCTCTGTTAATATTTATTGTTTTTGATGATTTTTTTTATTTTTGAATGCCAAACGTGAGCTCCTGCACAAACTTTATACTTATAAATATCTTTGTACATGAGGGGAAGTGGTTGGATCTTTGTCAGTGAAGCTTGCAGGTCATAGAGAAGCAGGGAGGGAGCACTCTTGAGATACCGTCACTCCCTGTTGTTACTGTTAACTGCTCCACTGCATCTCCATGGTACCAATAGGGTTTATGTTTGTTCACTTCCTGTCTATTCCACCAGTCTGTCACCACAACAACCCAAAACACTACTGTATACTGATGCTAATGCTAATGCAAACTCCCAGCATGCACATCACAGACTTCCTGTGGAACTCCAAAAGGACTAGAATTGTATAAATAAATACAACATTATGAAATATATAAATTTGCAACACTTTACTTTAAGTCCTGTATTTATCATTAATGGGTTTTTAAAGAGTTAATGAATGTTTATAACACTCTATAATGTAGCTGTATATGATGATATAGGAGTTTATTATTGTATCAGTCAAAAACTATAACTCCTCCTGTGGACACTCATGTATGACAATATAGTAAATAGCTGTAATTTAAAATATGTCTTCAGAGTTAAAATAAATACTGAACTTTAATAAAAACTTAAAATGTCCAAATATCTGCTTATACCTCATTATATATTTTAACTCTTTATAGGCTGATCATTGATGGAAAATATGGGGACTTAAGGTGTAAATTGAAATATAAAAAATTACAACAAAATGTTATTTATTAAAACTTACTGGAGTTCATTTTGAATGAAAATATAAATATTTGTATTTTACCCTCTCAGTGTATTGTTCCCTCTCAGCCAGTCACACAACTTATGAAATCATCTACTTTCCTTTCTGGTTGAGTCTCTTGTGTATAAATATGGAGCTACAGTAAGAAGCTGCGTAGCTTAGCTTAGCATAAAAACAGGAAAACCTAGAAATGGGTGGAAACTGCTAGCTTGTTCAAAGGTTACAGAATCCACCTGCCAGCTCCTCTAAAGCTCATTGATGCACAAGTTATATCTGGACTAGCATATAGACTTTATGCTAAGCTAAGCTTACCAGCTCCTGGTTATAGTGTCTGAACATTTATCTCGAGCTACAACCAAAACAACTGTTTTCATTTTCAGTTAATTTGATGATTATTTTCTCTTTTTCTTCTTTTTTTATTTGCTGTTTTTCTTTATTTATTGTTGATCAACTGATCAATCACAGCTCTGCTAGTATCAAAAAAGACATTTTCCCCAAAAATGTGGCACTGTTCCTTTAAGCAGCTCTTTCTTTTCTGTCTCTGAAGTGTCTCATGCAGGATGTTTGACTTTTCCACCTGTTGGCTGGTTTTACCTATTTATCAATAAATGATGAAAGCCACCTGCCAAGTATTTTTTGAAAGTGCCCTTCCTTTTCCAGTTTTCAAGTACAGCTTCTCAGATGTTTCTGTGTTACAAACCATCAGGTTCACTGCTCCAACAGGTGAAGGACCGTAGTAAAGCAGCTGATCAATACTTCACACACACACGTCAGTTCAGACATGTCTGCTGTAAGGAGAGATTTAATTAGGTGAAAGTATTTTACATACTGTAACAGTATGTAAATCTTCTCCCGTCAGTCCACACTGATGAACTCATCTGCTGGTTCAGACTCGTACTTCACGCAAACACATGATGTTACTTAAAATCAGATTTATGGGCTGCCATCAGGGCGGAGGAACAGGAGCTGCTTGTGTGTCTGTGTGCGTGTGTGTAGTTGCATGTCATCATCCCTCCACGATGTGAGGAGGGGTTGCTCCGGCAACAAGGCACAACAACATCATAACAGCGTCAATCAAAAGGAGCGGGAATGACAAGTATGTGACACACATTCTCTCTCTCTCTGTCTTTCTCTCTCTTACTCTCCCTCTGTCTGTCTGTCTGTCTGTCTGCCTGTCTGTCGCGCACACACACTCTCAGGTTTTTGTATTATTTCAGGACTGCCAGAACTTTGTTGTTTTCTTGTGATGTCACAGTACACTTCTGTCACATCACACCACAGTACTCTTATATTTAGTAATTATATTTAGGTTCTAATAGACGTTTGATAAAATAAAATGCTCAGTTCAGTGTGTAGGTTTGTGTTTCTAACAGTCTACTGTCACTGTTTAATTTCAGGACAGAAAGTTATGTAATTTGGTTGTATACAGAAAATGTGCTCATAGTTTGCACCTCCCTCTTTGTAAAATGTCTTAAAAATGAACCATTTTATATGATATGTGCAGATTACTCAGAACATTTCTATGGAATTAGTATAAAATTGAAGGAGCTGAATGTTCTCATACTGTTCCTCTACCCTCACCCTGCAGGCAGGAGGGTCATGTTAACATGTTAAAATCTGTGTTATTGTGCAGCATGATTTCACACTGAAAGCTGCTTCCTGCTGAAACAACCGCTCACATAAGGTCATATCCTGCTGTCCTCTGGGAGACTGTGTGGGCTGGTTCAGCTCATTATTTTTTAACAGTAAAAACATAAACAGAGTGGTCGGCTTGAGTATTCACATCTGTTGTCATGGAGACAGGCCTGAGCGGGGACATCTGTTTGTTCTCCGAAGAAAAGAGATAAGACACTGAACATTTTCAGGTAAGTAGTATAAAACTGAAAAAACGTGAAAATTAAGTGTTACTGATTTGGCTCCCATTTACCCACATCTCCACACTTTCTGCTGTCTCCTGTCCCCCCCCCCCATCTTTTTTTTTCCACTATGCCTCTCCTGTTCTTCCCTGTGTCTCCTGTTTTCCGGTCTCTCCTTTTATCCTGTGTCTCCTGTTTTCCTGTCTCCATCCACTTATCAGACCATTGTTTCAATGAGTGATCACTACTCTCCAGTCCCCTTGCCTGCTTGCTCTCCTGCTTGTTTACTAAAACCCTGAGCTCATCCTCACCAGCCAAACTCACTCCCTCATCCATCTGTCCTGCTCAGCTCAACTCTGCTAACCACCATCAAGCTCAAGTCAGGTCTACCTTGCCTGCCATCCTCATTTCCTTTTATTCCTATGATAGACCTCTTTTTTATATTATTTAATTCCATTGCCTGTGTCTACATTTGGGTCCATTTTTACTCATCATAACAGAACAATCTGGCCAACATGGACCCAGCAGACTCATACCTCCACCAAACTCTCACCACCCAGATTGCCTTCATGAGACAACATGACCAAATCATTCATGATTTGGGGAAACCCTCATTGCCCAGATTGGACATCACGTCAACCAGGTTTCCACATAGCTATCCTCTACAGTCCCCAAAGCCCCGGTTAGCCTCCCTGCTTAGTACCTTACAACCTTCAGCTCAACTAGCTCTCCAGATCCAGGTGCTCCAGATCTCACCACTGGAGCACTACAGTGGAAACTTGGGAATGTACAGGTTTTTTCTGATCCAGTGTTCCTTAGATTTGAGCAACAACCCTCCACCTACATAACAGATAATAAATATCTTATACCATGGGATTACTTTAACCTGGTCATCAGCTGTGTGGGATAGCAAATTACCTATTAGCTCCTCTTACTCCAGCTTTGTCTTGAAATTAATGGCAGGAATGCTACCAAATACATAGACAAAAAGGTTGGTGTCATCTGCAAAGAGCAATTGGAAGAAATAATAAAGGTCCCAATACTGATCCTTATGGTAAACCATATTGCATCAATAAAAAAATAAAATAAATGTATTATTTAAGAACATTGTTACTGAGCCACTTATAAACCATTACCATTAAAGTCATATCTATACATTTTTGAAAGCAAAACAGCATTGACTGCATTTGAAAGATCTAAAAATATATGTATTACATACTCATTATCTAAAGCTGTATTAATTCTATTAGTCTGTTTTAAAAGTGCAATATAGTTTGAATGGTTTTTATAGAATTCATGCAGATGATTATACAGAATATTGTTTGAATCCAAGTTTTTTTCCCAAAATATTTGAAATACATTTTCATGTATTTTTGAATATACAGATTCTTTTGCAGTGAAAATGGGTTGATCCAGAACACTTCCAGTCATTTGGAATGAACCTGGATGAATGGGAACTTTTAATAGTAGTCAGGTTGTGACTCATGACGAGAACACAGAATGAGAAAGGCTGACTAACTGACCTCTAACTTGACTCAATTGAACTCTGACTTGACTCAATTGTACTCTGAGATGACTTGACTGAACTCTGACTCAATTCGACTGAGTCACACTGGACTCTGATTCGACTTAACTGAACTCTGACTTGCCTGAACTCTGACTTGACTTGACTTGACTGAACTGAACTCTGACTCAACTCAAGATATCGTACAAACTTGCTGCCCTCTCACAGATTCTGCTTGTACTGACCTGAACCTGGACTTGGTTAGGGTTATGGGTTATGGGTCTGAAACATTTAATTTGTTGTTTGTAAACTTTTTTTTATATGTTCAACATGTAACAGCTGCTGCAGACATCACAGTGATACATGCTGTTGTTCACAGATACGGAGACTTCAGACAGTCTGGATACATTTATAGGAAGAGAACAAATCTATAAGATATATCTTGTAGTTATTTTAGTAGTAGTTTGTTGACCTCTGACCTGTGGCTCAAATTTGTCACCCGCCTTGATGGAGGACCTCCTCCCTCCTCGTCTCTCCCTCCCTCTGTTTTATTGCCCTCCCCTGATGTTGAACAGGATGTCGTCATGGCGACAGGATAAACAGACAATAACAAGCCTTAAGCACTTCAGAGCTCTTTCAAATCCTGCGGTTGCCACTGAGGGCGAGAAGAGAGAGAGGAAGGTGAAGAAGACAAGACAGGCGAGGACAGAGAAGACAGGCAGGTAAGACGTCGCAGAAAGCTGTGTGTGTTTAATGCTACCTGTCAGTCAGAATCCACTGCATGAAACAGAAAATGATAATGATAATAATAATAATAATAATTATAATACATTTTATTTAAAAAGCACTTTTCTAGATACTCAAAGACACTTTACATAATAAGAACGTCAAATCAGTAAAAAGCAAGCTGTAGAGTTTATTTAGTTGTTATTTATTTTTCTGTCTGGTGTCACATCTGATCTGTGTCTACCGTACAGTCTACGGAGACATCCAGCTAAACAGAAGATGTTCGTATATGTATTAAAGTAGATACTGTGTATATACTGTATGATGTGACCAATAATGCACAACAAACATACAGTGCAGTATCTGTATAAGCCTGCTGTGAGCTGTTGGTTTATTTTGATCATTTGTTTGTGTTTTTATCTATAAATCATTTAATATATAAAATGTCAGAAACAGTGAAAAATGTGGATCAAAAGAAAAACTGAAAATCTGAAACGTTGAATGTGACTCCAGAGTAGCAGTAGCTTACCGAAGTTACTTTTGACACAAGCTGCTTCATAAACATACTCATGTTTGAATATAATATGTGGATGTTAGATTCATAAACAATGCAAAAACGTATTTAATATACAAATGATATGTTGCATTTACATGCATTCATGTGTAATGATGTCATATTTGGACAGTTTTGGGACAAACAGTTTGTTTGTGTCTGCATACGCATATGACAGACTGAAAGAAGTATTGCCATTTGATGCTAACCCCTCAGATTTATCTGGTGACCCTTTGGAGGGCCCCGACCCCTAGGTTGGGAACCACTGGACTAAACTAGCTAACTGTATATAAAGTAGTTGAAACTAGCTCCACCTCCAGCAGCTACAACAGTAACATGCTGCTCTAACACTGATGCTTCAGTATTAATAATATAATGATGTCATATATAATAATATATCAGTCACTACTGATACTGCAGTACTTTAACTACATCAAGGTCACTATACTTATGTACTGATACTGCAGTACTTTAACTACATCAAGATCACTATACTTATGTACTGTTACTGCAGTACTTTAACTACATCAAGATCACTATACTTATGTACTGTTACTGCAGTACTTTAACTACATCAAGATCACTATACTTATGTACTGTTACTGCAGTACTTTACCTACATCAAGATCACAATACTTATGTACTGTTACTGCAATACTTTAACTGTGTTTCCATCCTCTGATTTCAATTTGCTTATAAAAAAAACAGTTGAAATAGAAGAAATGTAAAAAAAAGTTTTTATGTTTTAAAATTAGCAAAATGCGATAAACTGTGATGGAACCAGACTTGGTTAATAAATGATGATTTACAGGCTTCATATTCAGCTTTCAATGGTTTTCTGTCAATTACATCCTGTTCTGATGTTAAAAATTGTCCAAAATGTTTGTAGAAAGTACATAGAATATACATATACACCTGAAAAAGTGCAAAATAGGTGTCCTTAAAACATTATGGAAGAGCTGAAAACATCAGGTGTGTATGGTGATGGATAAAAACTGTTATTGTTAGCTTCACCACCATCTTGACTGTAAAAGAGCTGGGAGGGAAAAGTGGGTTTTGGGTGGGTCAATTCACTTTTAATTCATGTGATGTAGAACTTTGGCTTCATCATCCCGTTTGTTGTTACCTTATTAAGTTTATTATAGTTATATTAGGAAAACTGGATGTTAGTTTTGCTTAATTTTGCAAGAGACTAAAGTGATGACATCACACAGAGCTGCTGGTTACCAACTCGCTGAAATGTCTGTCTGGAATCTATCATGTACGCACCAGTTTACACACACACACACATACACACACATACACACACACACACACACACACACACACAAACACACACACACACACTCTTTCTCTGCTTGTAACAACAGAAGTGTTCACAGTAATATCTCTAACTTAAGTCCGCCCAGTGTGGCTTACAGCAATTCTGATCAAACTGTAACAAATCCTGTGTAAGTGTGCAGGTGAAAACATCGGGTTGTCGTGTTTGGACAGAAGCTCAACTGCCATGACTATGTAACCATGGCAACCGCATTTTGGGATTGCATCAGTGTGAGGTCATGTCTCACACAAATACTCACACTGTCTTTATATTGGTGTGAGGCCCCCTGAGAGAGAAAACAGACGGGTTTACTTAAATATATCAATATTTTCAGCTCCTACCATGTTCTCATTGCGATGGTTTCAACTGAAACTGGTCCTCACAAAGATAAAAATACAAGCACTCTCTGTGCAGAAGTCACAGGTCTTTAAAAAGTTTTCCACAGCAGCTTTTAGGCTACTATCTGATTATTCTCTAGATATCATGTCGGAATACTTCTTATGATTCATTACTGGAGGCGAGCGTTTTGGTCATATTTGAAAATAGAGCACTGGTTTACAAGACTTTCTTGATTTTACGGGGTGTATGAAAACATTTTAAAATATACAGTACATTGTAAGTTTAGGCTTTATTTGTCAGTGTACTCAGTGATAGACCTGCTGGTGTAGAGGATGAACATAAGAGAATATTTTAATAATAAGATGTTTTTGACTGATGTGTACCTAGGACCCCTTGTCCTCATTGCATTGTAATGAAAGATGACTTTTTTGTTTTAATTTGATAGACAGTAATTCACAATAAATAAAACAGAAATTAGAGGAAAGCTTGAAAAAATTTGTTTTTTAGGAGTCTCATGAACCCTTCTACAGGCATAGAGGATAGGCCTGTGTTTAATTGATGCCACAGTGTTTTAGTTGTGACGTCTATTGTTTTACTGCTGTTGTTTTATTGTTTTATCATTATATATCTTCTTGATTGTATCACTTAAATGTTTTGGGCCTGTGAAGCACTTTGTAATTTGTAAATGCAGTCATTAATGTTTTATTATTATTTCACATCACATTTACAGTTACTTCATAACAAACTGAACGTTTGTAAATTTTTGCTGCTGTGATTGGTTTCCGTTGTAGATATTACTATCATGGCAGAGAGTTCAGACGTCGATCAGCTGCTGACAGCATTTAAGAAGTTTGCCATCCACGGAGACACAAAGGCGTCGGGCAACGAGCTGAACGGGAAGAACTGGAACAAACTCTGTAAGGACTGTAAGATCACTGACGGCAAGAACATCTGCAGCACAGACGTTGATATTGTCTTCTCCAAAGTCAAGTAGGTACAGACCAGATGACAGACTGACTACAGGCCAGACTGCGGGTGGAATACAGACCAGAATACAAACCAGGCTACGGTCAATATACAACCCAGACTACAGACAAACTACAGACCTACTTGACTAGGATATGGTCAAACTACAAACCAGACTACAGGCCAGGTTAAGACCAAACTACGGGTGGAATATAGACCAGACTACAGACCAGACTATGGGCAGACTACATACCAGACTATGGGCAAACTACAGACCAGACTACAGGCTGACCACAGACCAGACTACAGAATACACTACAGACCAGACTACAGACTAACTACAGACCGGCAGCCTACGGGCAAACTACAGACAAGAAACAACACTACAAACAAGACTACAGACCAGACTACTAGTGGGAAAACAGGCCAGACTATGGGAAGACTACATACCAGACTAGAGGCAAACTACAGACCAGACTACAGACAGACTATTGGTGGAATACAGACCAGACTACAGACCAGTTTAATGACCAGACTACAGTGAAACTACAGATCAGACTACGGGTGGAATACAGACCAGACCCATGGGCAAACTACATACCAGACTATGGGCAGACTACATACTAAACTATGGACAAACTACAGACCAGACTACAGACCAGACTATTGGCAGACTACATACCAGACTATGGGCAAACTACAGACCATGGCATACCTACACAATAATCATGCTGTTTAATGAGCATCTTGACTTGTTACACCTCTGAGGTGGATGATTTATCTTGTGCTCACTAATATGGATTTAAAATAATTAGTACTTTTATTAACTTTTGAGAGATTTGTCCATCCTTTTCCTAAATGTACTTGAATCCTTACTGAATGCTGCAATTATGTCAGTTACCACAACTGCTCTAAATCATAAAATCTGTTGATTTTGGCATTTAATGCAGAAAAGTTGAAGTAAATTAGAAAAACTGCAACTCTCTCAATATTGCATTTCTTGAATTTTCGCTTATTATTGCAATCGCAAAATCACAATTTCCTGTAGGAAATGATCAAAAAACGGATACGTGGGGAGATTAATACTTTTTATTGAGATCTAAGAGCTGATCAGATTTATGTGTAGATCTAAGAGCAGCTTGAACTGTTCATATCTTTAAACGTAAACGTTTTTTACATTTATTTTTATTAGTTTTTTATTTATCGCACTATCCTCTATGAAAGGATCTGTACAAATAAAGTTTGATTGACTGTAGATGTTTCCTGTGACCTCTGACCTCTCATCAGTGTTGTGTTTTTGTGTGTTTAAAGACAGAAGACATCTCGTATCATCACATACGAGGAGTTTCGGAGAGCTCTGGAGGAGTTGGCTCCAAAGAGGTTCAAGGGTCAAAGTAAAGAGGAGGCGCTGCAGTCCATGTGCAGTCTGGTGGAGGGGCGAGAGCCTAGCAATGTGGGCGTGACGGTATGAAAAGAGCCTAAAAACTTCTCTCTGCTGCATGTTTATAAATTAGCTTCTGCTTTTATCAAAGCTTACCATTCTATTCAGTCTCTAAATGTGAGGAATGAGACACCTCTTCTGTACAACAAATAAAATTTTATTTGTATAGCCCAAAATCACAAAATACATTTGTCTCAGAGGGTTTTACAATCTGTACAGGGAGTGACACCCTCTGTCCTTAGACCCTCGATTCGGGTAAGAAAAACCTGCCCACCAAAAAACCTTTTAACAGGGAAAAAGGTGGAAGAAACCTCAGGAAGAGCCACAGAGGAGGGATCCCTCTCCCAGGACGGACAGACGTGCAATGATGTCACATGTACAGAACAAATCAACACACACATGTACAATTACAATGAATTACATGAATGTTAAAATGAGAATTGGTTACAATGAATGATGAATTATTACAGTAAGAGGTACTTGAGAAAGCCGTAGCCAATCAGCTATGTGATTTTCTCCACACAAACAGCTTATTCGAGGAGTTTCAGTCAGGATTTGGAGTAAATCATAGCACAAAGACCGCACTAGTCAAAGATACAAACGACCTACTAATGGCATCAGACAAAGGACTCATCTCTGTACTTGTCCTATTAGATCTTAGTGCCGCATTTGACACCATTGACCAGTCTCTTACAGAGACTGGAATATCAAATTGGCATTAAAGGAACCGCCCTAGGCTGGTTTAAGTCATATTTCCTAGACCGATCTCAGTTTGTTCATGTTAATGATGAATCCTCCATGCAAACCAAAGTTTCTTATGGAGTCCCACAAGGTTCTGTATTAGGGCCACTTCTATTCAGTTTATATATGCTTCCTCTAAGGAACATTATTAGGAATCATTCAATTAACTTTCACTGTTATGCCGACAACACCCAATTATATTTATCGATCAAGCCTGATGAAACCAATCACTTAACTAAACTTCAAGCATGCATTAAGGACATAAAAAATTGGATGACCCACAATTTTCTGATGCTAAATTCAGATAAAACTGAAGTTCTCGTAATAGGACCCAAACACCTCAGAAACTATCATTGCAGAGATTTAGCCTTAGACGTGTGGTTCCTATAGTGACTAAAAGTAGATTGGGAGCCAGAGCTTCTATCTATCTATCTATCTATCTATCTATCTATCTATCTATCTATCTATCTATCTATCTATCTATCTATCTATCTATCTATCTATCTATCTATCTATCTATCTATCTATCTATCTATCTATCTATCTATCTTGTTACTAACTAAACTTCTTCCCCAGAGTTTCTGTGCTCTCTCGTGTCTGCTGCTGTGGTCCTGCGTGGCGTCTTCTGCATGCGTTGTCACCATCATCATTGTTACCATATCCCCATTACAGATTATAGTTAGTTAATGATTTGCTGCTGTGCATCTGTATCTTTATCACAAGTTTCACTGTTACTGTAACAATTCATCATTCATTGTAAACATTCTCATTTTATCATTGTAATTCATTATAATTCATTATGAGTGTACAATATGTGTGTGTTGATTTGTTCTGTACATGTGACATCATTGCACGTCTGTCCGTCCTGGGAGAGGGATCCCTCCTCTGTGGCTCTTCCTGAGGTTTCTTCCACCTTTTTCCCTGTTAAAAGGTTTTTTGTTGGGCAAGTTTTTCCTCACTAATCGAGGGTCTAAGGACAGAGGGTGTCACTCCCTGTACAGATTGTAAAGCTCTCTGAGACAAATGTATTTTGTGATTTTGGGCTATATAAATAAAATTTGATTGATTGATTGAATTTGAAGTTGTCTCATGACACTTTACACATAGAGCAGGTCTAGACTGTACTCCTTAATTTATTGAGACCCAGCATTTCTGCCATGAGTAAGCACTCGGTGACGGCGGCAAGGAAAAACTCCTCTTTAACAGGAAGAAACCTCAAACAGATCTGGGCTCTAGGTGTATGCCTTGGTTGGTTGGTCGAACATTTCTCCACACAATACACAAACATTAATACTTTTTTTTAGGTGTTTTAGATCCAGATGACATTTCGGCTATTCTCTATTAATACATTTCTGCATATTATTGTCAGATGGTTCCGAGACTGCATTTCAGCCAATGCGTTCTGCTTCTTTCACTTCCCTCCAGCTGTTTACCTCCATGTAATCAAAGGATGTTCCTGTAGAAACTGCTGCCTACATTTCAAGTGCCATCCCAGCTCAAACATGACTGGCCAATAGTACTATACCTGTTTATCTATTTGAAAATCAGGCCACAACTAAAATGTTGGAAAATATGAATTCCTAAACTAAGCAAAATTAAAAGTTTCAAGCAACTTATCTTGAATTTCTGACAGCTCATTTCTCACGTAAAGCTGAACAGGCTGAAATTGTAAGTTTAGATTGTGTTTGATAGGGGACAGATTTTCACTGACCCCATAACTATCAAATTATACTCAAACAATATTTTGTACCATTTCAAGCAGGGGTGCTTTTGCAGTGAGAGAAGTACAGGTAAGTGATCACATGATTTATCACATGTACATGTTCAGAGAAGGAACATCTGATCAGAGACAAGGATTTACTCCAAATCTCCCCCATAATTCAGTCTTTCATTTTTTTAAATTTTATTGTTTAAAACCAGACATGATTTAGTTTTTTTTAAAGGTTAATTTTATTTGTGTGAAATTCTGAACACATTTTAAATTTTTATGTTATGTTTTATAAAACATACATGCATTAATTAAAAGTAATGGTCCCCTAGCATTTCAGATGTTACTGTATAGAATAATGATGAATTGGCATTCAGGCCCTTATTTATGCTCTGCTTATAAACATCCTTGGCCTGTGACAGTTTTGTGCCATTGGGAGGCAGATATAATGTTTGATGTGTGATGATAATATAAGATATATTTTTTATACACTAAGTAACTATACTAACTGAGAAGCTTTAAAACCATCCAGATTTATTCAGCTGTTTTAAGGTTTTCATAAAGCTGGCAACATTAATGTGTGCACACAGCTGTTAGTGACCTCTGGGGGGTGCTGTGGACCAGAGCAGCTGTCAGTTGCAGTGAGATGTGATGTTTCTGATATACTTTCTGTTGTGTTTCCATTAGAAAGTGGCAAAGACAGCAGCGGTGGACCGGCTCACTGACACATCCCGTTACACTGGCTCCCACAAGGAGCGCTTCACCGAGAGCGGCCAGGGCAAAGGTCGCGAGGGCCGCGAGGAGATTGTGGAGAACACAGGCTATGTGGGTGCCTACAGGAATGCCGGCACATATGATGCCAAGGTGAAGGCAGAAAAGTGATGAGGCCACATCCCCTACTGGCAGACGACACAGCACTTAGGACCAAAACTTGATGTTTGACCCCTCTGTGAGCATGTGTGTGCGTGTGCCTGTGCGTGTGTGTGTGTGTGTGTGTGTGTACGTGTGTCTGTGTGTGTGTGTGTGTGTTCAGAGGTCACTTCCTGCTGAGCTGAACCTGGCAGAGCTTCAGGTCAGGAGGTGGAGTCTGTAAGTAAGTCACATAATCAGGTGTAGACAAGACCAAAGGGATATTTACTTAAGCAACAATAATTTAAATTATTTTCCTTTGCATCCAGTTTTTCCTAATTCCTGCAAATTTCACCATTAAAAATATGCTGAAAAATCAAACATTCTTGGCTGCAATAATCACAAAACTACTCTGACTGGACAGACTTGTTGGTACTTTTTTATTGTTGCAGAAGATGAAAGAAGCAGCTAATCCACACTTACTCCTCCAGCACCTCCTTGAAATGAGTATTTTCAATGACTCCATCTATGAGCGTTTTCAGTGCCCTCTATAGGAGAGATGGGACCAGACCACATACAGAACAAAGTCACGGTCGTTCCTAAACCATTAAACAATAATGATGTTTTATGACAATGCTGTGGTTAAGATTTGGTTTAGGCACAAAAATATGTGGCTAAGTTTAGAGAAATATGGTTTGGGTTAAAATCATCACTTGAAACAGATTGTATGTCCTTAAAGTTAGGCAACCTCTGTCGTCGTGACAACACCACCTTGTCCCTTCCTCTGAACAGAAAACATAAAATAAATGTTACATAACAGAAACATACATCTCAGAAACCAGCTTCAAACTGAATCGAATAATTCTGTGAATAATCAGAAAATTGACAGCTCGTCAGTTTATCCTGAAGTTTTGGATGAAAGCAAACTTTGACCTACAGGTGGCACTACATGAAAAATCAGAGGGTTCACAGAACTAAAGGGGGACACAAGAAAAGAGCTGATAACCTGATGATCTAATGACAACATTTGGTGTGTTTTTCTGCAGCAGCTTTTGGATCAATATTGACTTGAACCGGAAACAGACAGAATCCTAAAAAACTGATGTCATGATGTGTTTTTTCAAGATCTTCTTCTGTTTTTATCTGAACTCTCTCCATGAAACTGACTCTGTGTTTCTGTCTTCATGTCTGAACTGGATTTTAAATGCCTTTAGTGACTTTGTTGAATAAATAAAAATTATTAAATAGTTTTTCTGGTATCTGTATTTGTTTTCTCTGCAGGAACCTTTGTTAGTACTCATACTTTACTGTTTTACTCATATTTTTCAGAATATTTTGGACATTGTTCAGATTTTTACAATTCTTTTTATTTTGCTAATACAGACATTTTACTAATATTTTGTGGATATTTTACTCATATTTCTTGTATATTTTTGACATATTTCTTTCTTATATTTGTGTTATTTTACTAACATTTTCAGACATTTTCTTTATGATGAACAGAAACAGTTAAACCCAGAGATGCAATACAGATCAAAGATGATCATTTTCAGAGGATTGAAGGGAATGAAGCTACCTCAAGGTACAGGTGGGTTACCTGTACCTTGAGGTAGCTTCATTCCCTTCAATCCCTGTCAGTCAAAATACTTTCATTAAATGGAAATAAAATATAAATATTGTTTTAAAATGACAAACATTCAATATCTTGAGACATTTAAATTAAAAAAATGATTTTGTTGTACTGCGGCTGAAATGATTTTAATATATGTCTGCTTTACATATTTTAAAATCATCACTACAAACATCTGCACGTTTTAAAAGTTATTCACAAAACTTTCATATCAAACAGTAAAAATATTGAATAAAATATGT
This sequence comes from Pampus argenteus, assembly GCA_036937835.1. Taxonomy (NCBI): domain Eukaryota; kingdom Metazoa; phylum Chordata; class Actinopteri; order Scombriformes; family Stromateidae; genus Pampus; species Pampus argenteus. Next base: position 27,532,259 of record CM072862.1, read on the forward strand.
TTCAGTAGGAGACACACACATGCTGAATGTTAAACATAAAGTATAACAAGAAAATAACAAACTCAGCTCTTCATTCCGGTTCACTTTATTTAGTTAGTTTAGTTACTTGTGTGTTAAACAACAGCTCAGTGACTTTCACTCAGATGTCCTTTTGATTTAAAAATGTAAAACTGTCCAATAAACTTGACTCTTCACTTCCTCACAAACAAATAAACAAAAATAACATGGGCTATCAACCAAATTGCTATTTTAAACATCAGAATCACAATCGGTACATTTTTTATTCAGGTTTTGACACTATTAAGGATGTTATTTATATTTTCTGACATTAGATCAAACATCAGTAGTTAGTAAGCAATCAGTAGTTTCTTCATCATCTCTTGTTGTAATTATTGAAGTTGTAGTAACAAAAACCTAAACTGCATCATTGTGTGTAACTGCAGGACTGATGACTGATCAGTGACAAAGACTATTAAGCAATTATTTACTATTTACAACCGAGCGCTAAATCTTCTTTTGAGTGGAGCTAGAAGACAAAAAGACAAAGCAACACATTGAATGTTCCAGTAGGATAAAGTAAAATGTGTAATAAACTATATCCAGTCATCCATCAAAGCCCGGTAGATATGCCAAAACTTAATACGGGGTTCAATATTTCACTCTTTCTGACAAGTCATCAGGTCTGTGGTTACATTTAATAAGTCAGTAATTAAAATAATTAGTCTGAGATGAAAATACACTTAGCTGAACTTTCTCTGTTATATGGTAGCTGTGTGAGACGCATATTAATTTATAGTTAGTTATCTTGTTCGCACAAAATGAAAAATGATCACCTTTTGGGACTTTTCGCTTTCTTAATCATTGACAAGTAGAAAACCACCAGAATGATCTTTTAAATGTTAGTGCACACTATTCTGCAGCTGTTTTGTAGCGAGTCTGTGTTACCTCAGTACAAAGGGCAGTAGGCTGATGGTGTATGACCAATGTTTATGAATCATAAAAACTGAATATGGTACTGAGGACATTGTTGCACATAATCGGTCTAAAAAACAGCTAAGATCTGGTGTTACGTCTTTTCATTTAAGACAAACAGATTTGTTCAATGTACTATCTGAATGATAGAAAATGAGCTCCATTTAGTTTTTTTACTATCCTTATTATTAAGGAACTGCCCAGTGCTTTGTTTACTAAGAAAAAACAGATATTGATTTTGTAAATATGCATGATGCACAAAGAGTTTAAATGAAACATAAATGGCAGAAGAGAAAAAGACCTTTATCAGGATAATCTGTAGATATGTTAGATTTCTTTTTTATGAACAGTTCATTTGGAATTTTTGTTTTCTGTTGTTTTACGTATTTTTGTTCATGTTTCTTTTCTTGTTCCATTTGCTTCTGTACATGCTTTGTGTATGTATATGTGTATATTTATATGTGTTAGATGTTTGGCATGACACAAAAAATTGTTACCAGACTGCTGATCTAAACAAAGAATCAGAGCTTCTCGATACACTCCTGGTCCTGGTCCCAGCCCGTCCCCCCGCTGAAGGCTGAGACCAGGTCTGAGATGCTGCCAGCAGGTCGGGGCGTCTTGATCTTCCTCGGGTTGGCATTGAGGCTCTTAGAGCGCAGTGTTGGGTACATCCTGTCCTCCAGCATCTGCTCTTCCTCCTCCCCCCTATTACCATGGTTACTGCCCGCCATCTCGCTGACCCCCTTGGAATGAGGCATGCTGGGAGATACATCCTGATATGTTGGGCTGGACAGCGAGAACTCCATGGCGACAGATGCTGGTCTCCGGGCCGGGTTGCAGGGTGAGATCAGGATGTCCACATTGGACAAAGACTGAGTCTGGTCCCTCAGACCTCTCACCTCTAGAGTTGGGCCATATACCTGATCACCTGCAAACAGGAAGTACGTTCTGAGGTAACATGTCTCATACCGTCTGTATAATAACTGTTCCTCGTTCACTCGTACACTAACTGAAGTGTTCATCTATATTGTTCGGCACAAACCGAACTGCATGGATTATATTTAAAGCTCACAAAGCACTTCTCTCTGTAAGGATTCAGTCTCTTTCTAAACTTGTAGTCTATACAACAAAACCCAGTATGCTACATTTCCCAAAATGCAAATGCTTAATGTGTCAAGTCTTGTGCCTGGTGATGTAAAGTCATATATGTATGCTGTCATAGTTGGATGTAATGGGAAGTCACGTTTGATCCTGTCTCTCCTACCTGCTGCTCCCTCAGTGTTTCCCCCTCCTCCCTCTGAACTCAGTTGGACCCTCTTGTCTTTGTCCTCGGCATCCCCGGTCACAGAGACTCTGTCCTCATGCTCCAGCTGGTAACGATACAGGCTGTATCCGTCGGCACTGTTGATGCTGGCGTGTCGCAGCAGAGCAGTCGGCTCGCAGACGGACGATCCTCTGGAGCGCGAGCGGACAAGCTCGGAGCGATCAATGCCTGCAAGCTTCTCCAAAGCATTCATCATCCGGCCGGAGAACTCCTCCAGCTGAGCCAAACGCAGGTCCACCGTCTGCAGGGACGCCTTCATTGAGTGCTCCCTCTCATTCACCTCCTCCAGGCGCATGGACATGTTCTCTACCCTGAGCACACAGACAAGGCACACGCAACATACAACATGCAGAACATACATACATCATACGACAGTCAACAAGCAGAAAACAGAACATGGTAATTATTGCAATGCTTTACCAAAAAACTTTAAGTGTAGTGTATAATTGATAAACACGATTGTTAAATCAGTTTCTTGACCTCTCTGATGTGACTCTGATTCTCTCATTGTTGGATGACTGTTTCTCGTCATCTTTCTCTCGGAAATATTCCTCCACACACTGCTCCTCGAACTCATGCAGACTCTTCAGCTCATCTGTGCTCAGCACCAGCTCTGAGGAGATTTATTTATTCATCAATTTATTAATCAATTTATTAATCAAACACACATATTTAATGTGTATTTCAGTTGTGAATCAAACATATTTAATCTGTATTTATAGATACATATATATGATCAGTAATCATTATCTTACGCAGTCGTCTCTCGCGGTCGTCATGCTCGCCCTCCAGACGCCGCCGGCAGTGGCAGCACAGCCTCTTGAGGACGATGTAGATGTGGGGGAAGACGATGAGGGGTGGGGGCAAGATAGGCCGGTCGTGGAAGGTCATGATCAGTTGATACCGCTGGAACTTCCACACCTGGTTGGAGATAGACTTCACCTCGAAGAAGGTGTTGCTGCATAAAGAGACATACAAGGTTTTAAACTTCTTTACTGTCAGGACATTTTCCTACATACAGTAGTTTTATTTTCCTGTTCCTGTCTGAGCTCAGTATCTGGGGTCTCATTTATAAAACCAAAACTGTATGTACAAATGCTCATATTTTCCCTTATTTTATATATTTTTTAATTCACAATAAATTTAAAAATGTGCACACATGGATGAACCTCATATCCCACACCTTCACTCCCACCATTAATCATAGATGGCCAATGCAAAATGGATTAATGTTATGACATGGGCACGAATGAAGATCAACCCTCTAAGCCACAGAGCCTACCGCTACGAAAAGAGCTGACTACCATCTTTGTTGCAGGCGATTAGGAGGTCCTATTGTCCAGGTAACCCATCCAAAGCCTTGGGAGGCAATACAAAGCACAGCTCTCTGACAACCAAATGGGTACTGCAGCACAAAAAGGAACTAGAGAAATGACAAGGTGTGGTGCTAGAACCTTACACTGTACCAAAAGGTGATGTGCAAATTACCTCATTAGCCAGATAATAGACAGAATACCACATTATTTCTCTGACGCGGGACTCTTCAAGGTACAGCTGCCTATTCAATCCAGCCGCCCCATTCCCGCCACATTCTGACATCATTCCAGCACCGGACATATTCTGGCATCATCATGCCACATCCTGACATTTCAGAAGCACTGTGCTCCTCCACAACTTGACATAAGTGTGAGCATCATAAAGTCTGACCCTCTCCTTTGTGCTCTGGGAGTTGGGAATCTGACGGTGAGGCATTTAGTGTTTCAAATAAAAATGATTATATTATACTAAAACTAAATATCATATTACATCTGTAATTCGTAATTTCTTTTGAGTTGGTTTGTAGCTTTTAAAATTAAATAAAAATGGTGCTCACAGAATAATCAATAACAATCAAGCTCATGCACAAATAATAAAGTGAATCTATAATTAACATATGTTGTTATGAAATTAAATCTGTGAGAGAAATCATCATACAATCTGGTTTTAATTTACCACCTCACCATCTGGTTCAGAGTTTCCGTATCACGTTAGTTTTTATAACTATAGCATAATCGGACTTTTTATTGTTCCGTGTGTACACAATGGATACAAATGAGGTCCCTTTTCTGTATCTGGTCTGAGGTCAGTGACTGACTTGAAGACAGCGATTAGCAGGTTGACCAGGAGGATGTTCGCCACCAGCAGGTAACAAGCCATGATGGCTGGGGTCAGCCAGGCTCCAGGGATACACGGAGGGAGCTTCTTACCGTCTTCATCATACATGTTGTCCCCACATGGAGCTGCACACACACACGCACACTAGTTATCTAACACTAATATGTTTCAAATCAATAAATGAAAAAAAATATTAATATAGTTAATTAGTTATTATACAATTGATACTCACGATTGATCTCCATGGCATAAACTATCCATCAACAGAAGAGAAGAGAAAAGAAGAAAACTTCCTGTTAGATAGATAAGAGGCATACACCAAACAACCAATCATCTAATTATAGATCAGAAAGAGATCAATTGATCAAGTTAATGTCTGTTTGATGGAGCTCATTAAGTGGACCAGTGAAGTATTTCCACACTTCATGAAGATGAACTGTATTAAACATGTAAAGGAAACTGAGTGTTGATATGATTTAGATTATTTTACAATAAAATGTAAAAAAATAAAAAATACCTACAGCTTAATGAGTTTTTCCTACAATTATTATGTTTATTTTATTGTGGAGTTTGGAGCCATGAGACAAGATGACACCAAATTAATAAAATAACTAAATATTTATCTATTATGGAGGATTCAAAAAGACAGTTATTTTAAAATCAGCAACTAACTTAATATTATGTGTGTTTTGCTAATATCACACATTTCTGATTCTTCTTTCCGTCACATGTTGCATCAGTCACTCCCATCACAACCTTCAACTATGTTCAACATTTCATCAGATGTATTATTCTAAATATTATGTTCATGATTAATAGTTTGAATTTCAGTGAAATTTGTTTTCTGTCTTCATGTTCAGCAGGTTTCACTACACAACGAAGCCAGCAGAGTATATGCACACACACACACACACACACACACACACACTCAGACAAACGCATACACACACACCTTAACGTAATTCTAAACTTACCTTAACTTACCTAAACCAAGTCTTCACCATAAAATCAGTGATTTACGTTAAGGTGACTTACTTTTTGCGTGTGTGTGTGTCACAGGAGGGGTGTGTGTCACAGAGGTTAAAGGTCCTCTATATAAGTTTATTGAATGTCTGACTGTACATATATATATATATATATATATATATATATATATATATGATTTACTGTTATTCATCCCTAAATGGGGAAATTATTTTTTCACTCTTTTTTTTTTTACATTCATTTAACCCACACACACACGTGCAGTACAACGGCATAGACATGCAAATGTGGAGAGAGATGGTGAAGTGATGGGCAGTTGGGGGGGGGGGGGGTCGGTGTCTTGCTCAAGGGCACCTCGGCAGTGCCCATGAGGTGAACTGGCACCCCTCCAGCTAACAGCCCACCTTCCATATTTTGGTCCATGTGTGACTGTGATGTGTGACTTGAACCGCCACCCTCCGGTTTTCGAGCCAAGTCCCTATGGACTGAGCTACTGCCGCCCGATGATGGAAGGTGTTTTGTTACAGGTTGTATATGTTGAGGTTGCAAGGATGCCTATTGGTTGAGAGTAGCTGCACAGCTTAACTTACCTTAACTTTAAACCAAGTTTTCACCATAAAATCAGTGATTTATGTGACTTGACTTGCTTTTTGTCTCTATGAGGAGGCATGTGTGTGTGTGTCACAGAGGTTAAAGGTCCTCTATATAAGTTTATTGAATGTCTGACTTTATACATATATATATATATATATATATATATATATATATATATATATAGATATGTTTTACTTTTACTCTCTCCTTATCTATCTATCTATTTATCTATCTATCTATCTATCTATCTATCTATCTATCTATCTATCTATCTATCTATCTATCTATCTATCTATCTATCTATCTATCATGTTACTAACTAAACTTCTTCCCAGGAGTTTCTGTGCTCTCTCGTGGCTTATTAAGAGCACAACCGTAAACATTGGACGTTGCAGCGGATGGTCACAAGACGGCGCCAAAGCCCACAGCAAAGGCTGTAGATGAAAAAAGGAATAGGCTTAAGAATGAGAAAAAGGCAAGTTATCTCAGATTACTCTTAAAAAAAAGGATATTGAAATCCTAAAGAAAGACAGAGCCAATGTGGAAGTAATGAAAGAAGATGCACTGTTTTTCTTTAGCAAGTTTTATGGACAGTTTAAAGAGATTAATGGCAAGCTATTACCTCTTCTTGAGGATAAAGATATGAAAAAGGATGAGGAGAACTGGTTTACGCACGAATGTGAAGAAATTGAGAACTTTGTTCAAGAAACTTAGGACTGGATTGATAGGATAATGAGTTATCCTAAAGAAGAAAATAATGATGAAAATGTGGGTGACGATGACATAAAACCAGCAATCAGCATCACATCCAAAGGGAGAAAAACTGGCTCAATGGCAAGTCGGTCATCACAGGGTTCCTGACGTCTGGCAGTCTGGATATACTCCAGCTTTTTGTGATCTGTCTACACCACAAGTGGATGTTCAGCCCCCTCCAACCAATGACGCCATTCCTCCAAGGCCATTTTCACCGCCAGCAACTCCCTGTGACCTACATCATAATTCATTTCAGATCGGGTCAGATGAGAAAAATAGGCACAAGGATGTAGTTTACCGTCCTTAGGGGAGCGCTGAGAAAGAACAGCTCCCACCTCGATGTTAGAGGCACTTCCACCACGTTTTGACGGGTGGGATCAGGCTGAATGAGAATGGGGTTAGGGTTAGGTGAACAGATCCTTTAGTCTCTGGAATGCCGTCTCCGCCTCAATCGTCCAAGTCAAAGGCCTGCTGACGGAGGTGAGAGAGGTCAAAGGTTCTGCTACACAACTGTAATTCTGAATGATCCTCCTATAGAAATTAGCAAACCCGAGAAATCTCTGTAATTGCCTTCTGGACTCGGGGCAAGACCATTCCTGCCTGGCTTGGATCTTAGTGGTGTCCATCTTGATTTGTCCATGGGTGACTACGTACCCTAGAAAGGAGACTGTGGCTGCATTGAATTCACATTTCTCTGCTTTGACATACAGTCGATTCTCCAAGAGTATCTGTAATACCTGGCAGACATGCTGGACATGCTCAGTAGGATCTTTGGAAAAGATGAGAATGTCATCCTAGTACACAAAAATGGCATGACTAGATATTCAAAGTGTCCTAACGATGTATTAAATGAGGTTTTCCACTCATCTTCTTGCTAAATACGTAGCCGGTGGTAGGCGTTTCGTAGGTCCAGCTTGGTAAAGGTGGTCGCACTCTGGAGGGAATCCCAGGCAGTTAACATCAGGGGTAGAGGATACTTGTTCATCAACATCACTTGTTGTGATGTTGTTGAGGCCCCTGAAGTCAATGCAAGGTTTCAGGCTTTTATCATTTTTACTAAAAAAAAAACCTGCCCCTAGTGGCAAGTGCTGCTAGGGAGTCCTTTATGTAACACTCCATGGTCTCTCTCTCAGGCCTTGAGATGTTATACAGTCAGCCACTAGGGAGCATGGCGCCAGGCAATAGGTCTATACTGCAATATAAATCAAATTTTATTTGTATAATAATCATAAGGGATGGTAGAGACAATGCCTGACTATTGCTGAAAACCTCTGGAGGGCGCCATACTTAAATCTGGAGATTCAGGGCAAGAGCTGGAACTGGCTGGAAAAGGTCTGGGGCTGAGCAGATCTGAAACAGTTAGTATGGCAAAAATCCTATTTGGTCTTATTTGTTACTCGGGCCAGGATTTTGCAATCGAGGACGTTCGCCTTCAATGGGTCCTCCAGCGGCACCGTAGTGAGGCCCAATTGTTTAACAACACCAGAGCTAAAAAAACTTTCGTCAGCTCCAGGATCAATTAATGCTTGCAGTGTAATAGACTGACCTTTATGGGTGAGAGTCACATAAAATGGGGCAAAGCACCGAGGTGTAATTCGCTAGAATGCTTCCCTTCTCTAGCGAGCCTGCCCATTTGACCACAGGCTGACCACAGTAAAGGCAACAGTTCTCCCCCCTGTGTCTCTGCTGCTCTTCCTCACCCAACCTGTAACATTCCAGCTGCATGGGTTCCCGATCAGGGGAGCTCTCCCTCCTGGAGGCGTCCTGAGGAGGAGGTACTTGGTTAGTAGGTGCAGAGCTTACTGTACCGATGGGGTGGGGCACACAGGAGCGTTCGTGTCCCTCAGTCTGTTGTCCCTCGCTCCGACGTTCCCGACAGCAGTATTCGGATTGCGAGGGACATTAGTCCGTCCAAACTGGTACGGTGCATAAGATATTAGCTCATCTTTCATCAAATCATTTAATCCATTAGTAAACACCACATATAATGACTCCTCGTTCCTCGTTGGAGGGTGACGGTCCAGGCACTGGTTTTACAGGCAGATACTGAACAGACTGGACAAGTTTCTAAAGCAGAGAGAGCAGGTTAGTGTGGAGGCAAAAATTACAAGGCGAGCTGAAGGCAAAAACAGGTTAAAAGTTTCAGTTTCAAGCTAGAAGGCTGTTACATACGAGTACTTCACAACAATCCGGCAGAGACTGGATGTGTGGCTGCTCCTTAAATACTGCAGGCCGCCTGTGAGTACACAGCTAGTTGATGGTCAAAAATGCCTGACAACAGATCTAGGTGAGCAGTGCCTCACAAGCCTCGAAAGGAAGTTTCATAGAAATCCTGACTTCCACAATGAGTACAACAGTTTCATGAGAGAGTTGGTAAACAAAGGATACACCACTAAGGTCACGGAAGAGGAACTTCACAGTGAAATTGGGAGACTGTGGTTTTCCTCCTTCCTCATTATGGGGTCTACTATCCCAGGAAGAGGAAATTACGAGTTGTTTTCGATTGTACAGTCCAGAATAGAATAGCAGTAAAAAAGGATAAGATGCTTCAGTGTGAGCTACAGCTACAGCTGAAGGAGTCAAGATTCTGGACGGACAGTGTGGCAGTACTTAAGTATATTGAAAATGATGCTGCACACTATAAAACATTTGTAGCCAACAGAGTCACATTCATTAAAGAAGCTAGAAAGCCATCTCAGTGGAAGTACCTGAGTACGGCAGACAATCCTGCAGATCAGGCGTCAAGAGGGTTAAGTGCTGAGAGTCTGCTGCAGAGTAAGACTTCATGTATTAGTGCACTACGTCGCTTTCTAAGCAGAAGAGGACAAGTCTGTTCTCCGGTTCAACAACCGCACTAATTTTGTTGGTGCTGAGAGGGAGTTGAAGGAGTAGTAGCTGCTCACTTCCTGTTGGGTTTTTTTGTTTTTTTTTTGTTGGAAAAGATGGAAGTAAGGATTACTGCAGTTTATATGATTGTCATGTTCAAAAAGAAACGTTAAAATAAATCATAAGAAAGAAAACTCTTTAATCTTTAACACCTCCCTCCAACAAGCAGCGGTCCCTACCTGCCTGAAGACTGCCACAATCATTCCCATCCCCAAAACCTCCACAGTGACAGGCCTGAATGACTATCGGCCGGTTGCCCTCACACCGATAGTCATGAAGTGCTTCGAGAGACTGGTGATGGCCCACATCAAAGACTGCATCAACGTCACTGTGGACCCACACCAGTATGCATATAGGAAGAATCGATCCACAGAGGATGCCATTTCTTCTGTGGTCCACACAGCCCTCACCCACTTAGAGAAGAAGGACTCGTATGTTCGCCTGCTCTTTGTGGACTTCACGTCTGCATTTAACACAATCAGACCGCAGACCCTGGTTTTGAAACTGACCACACTCGGGCTGAGCTCTACACTCTGCAACTGGGTGCTGGACTTCCTTTCGAAAAGGCCGCAGTCTGTGAAGATCCACGACATCTCCTCCTCCACCATCACCCTCAGCACAGGCTCCCCCCAGGATTGTGTGCTGAGCCCCCTCCTGTTCACTCTGCTCACACACGACTGCTCAGCGAGACATCCGAGCTGTCTGATCGTGAAGTTCGCAGATGACACAGCTGTGGTTGGACAAATCGCTAACAACGATGAGTCGGGCTACAGGCAGGAAGTGGCACACCTGGAGGGTTGGTGCAGAGAAAACAACCTCTGCATCAACGTGAAGAAGACCAAGGAGATGATCGTGGACTTCAGAAGGGGCAGACATCTCCCCCCTCCCCTGCACATCGGAGGGACAGCGGTGGAAGTGGGCTCCAGCTTCAGGTACCTGGGCGTGAACATCGCAAACATCAGAGCCAGACTGAGGTTTGTCCATGAACATTTCAAAGGTAAAGATGAGTTTTAGAAGTCTGTGCCTTGGTCTAATGAGACCATGATTTCCATGGAGAGAGTTTAGGAGATGTATACAATTTTATAAGGGGAGTAATCATTTTGGTCACAACAGTAGTTAAACAGGTGAATTAAAGTAGTCTGAAAGATGTATATCCCAGTTTACGAGACTGGGATATACACATGGACGAGAGGTTAAATTGAGTGTATTAAACAGAAACGGTAGATGAGGGGTGAAATTGGATAAATTAAAAGAAACGCTCTGTCCTGATTAAGATTGCTGTCTCAGTTGTCTGACCTGGATATAAGTAGCTCGCCGCCTCCGAAGTTTCCCTCAGGTTAGCGCTAGTGTTTAAAGTCTAGTTTTATACAGTAAAGCGAATAATTAGTGGTCTTGGGGGCTGAAACAATCTCAACCTATTCTCAAACTTTAAATGGGTAAGTAGACCTTACTCCAGGACCACATCGTCCATCTGTGCAGCTGTTCAGTGGGTGATAAGGATGATGAGCATGATGAGATTGAAGATGATGTAGATGAACAACTGGACAAATAGGACGAACAGCTGACAGACTGAAGTCTTACTATGAACTCTAGTCTTACGGTCTATGGAGTCTGCAAACACCTCGCCATATATCATCCAGTACGGCATGTAGAAGATGTTGCGAGCCAGACGCCATGTCGGCTCCTCATCTGGGTGGAGGATGGCCTGCCGTGCCACACCGAAGCTCATCAGCACCACCAGCATGATGACCACGAAATACAGCATATCAATCATCTGTAGATACAGTCAGACCGAAGTGAAAACACTGTCTCTATAAATGTTATAATAATCATAGTAAACTTAATAAACACCTTTCATACACAAAATGTGGGATGTTCCTTTATGAGTTTCCATTTTAAAATCTACTAATTACCTAATGAACAGTATTTGGAGATATGTGTTTTTCTACAGTATGATGTCATGGCGTGTAGTCCTACCATCTTGCCGATCATCATGACATAGGGTCCCAGGTACTTGTTGACCCCAAAGATGTCGAGCACTCGGATATACCAGAAGATGATGTCGACGCAGTAGATGACACGTCCGTAACCCATATAGGGCTCATTCTGCAGCCGCAGCAGCAGCCCAAGCAGGAACACACATATTGCCACCAGGTCTGTGATGTTCCAGTAATCCTCCAACCACACATTTACCTTCTGCTTTAGCTTTCCTGGCTCTGACATCAGGATCTGTGGGGCAACATGTGACACATGCATGTGGACCTGCATCATATTCTGACTGAGACATGAAACATGCTGTAACATGCACCTTCAGCACCCTCCAATTGTCAGGTCACATTATTACAGAGCAATAAACATAAATAGGAGGCTGTCATCAAAACATCAGAATTCAACAGCTATCCGCCGAGATATCCGCCCACTTCCTGTTTATAACCAGCAGTCAACTGATTTTATCATACTCAAATCAGAAATGGAAAATTCCTGCACTATAGAAGCTGTTAGATTGTGTTGTGATAGCGAGACAGCAACAACCATTAACAGCTTTCTAGGTAAGTAGGTATATTCTGGATTTTACAGGGAGCCATTCCAGAGGAGCCAATATGGGAGAAATATGATCTCTTTTCATATTTCTTGTCAGAACATGTGTAGCAGCATCTAGAGAAACTTTGGAAAGTTGTTGGGGCAGCCTGCCATGTACATGTACTACTTCCACCCCTTTTCAACACAACTGTCGCTGTTACGACACACATGACAGTTTAAGTCTGTGTTTACCTGCCGGACTTTCTCCAGTCCTAGAGTGATGATGTAGGAGATGACAATCCACTCCTGCAGAGATGGCCATCGCTCCATCTTCACCAGGATAATGTAGTTATACAACATCAGGTATACCAGATAGGAGATCTGACACACGGACACACATGTATTATTCTACATTTTATATCATGATTGTGATTATTATAGATTTAACATGTGTTGAAATGATGAAAGTCTACTTGCCGTGTTGAACCAGAACTTGGTGAAGGGTGCGTTGTAGAACTCATAGATCTTCCTCCCAATGGGAACCCTCCTCTTGTGTTTCTTCTGGTTTTCTTCCTCATCTCCTTTCTTAGACATCATGTCAACGTTAGAGATGGCATCCTGAAAACAGACTTCTCATCAGTAAGAAACTCTCTGGTGACATGAACGGTACTGAAGCTGATAATGTGTTGGTGTCATACCTTGTTGGATTTATTATCGTCATCTTTAGTTTTGCTGTTATTATTTTGTTTGGAGGAATGAAATGAAGATTCATCTCCGATTCGAAACTCCAGCAGGAGGATGGCAGGAGGGAAAATGATTCCTAAAATCACCTGAAAACACAATGAGGGTGAATAAAGGACACTTTATTTTTATCTGCTGATGATATGAGATACTATGTGGCCATAACAGAGTGAATATGAAACTGTTAGATGAAACAGCATGTCAGTCTCTGTTTTCTCTAAGGAAAATAGCAAAGACACAACTTGTCATTACTGGACATATTTTCATTCATTATATATCATTGTGTGTGTACAATATGTGTGTGTTGATTGTTCTGTACATGTGACATCCATTGCACGTCTGTCCGTCCTGGGAGAGGGATCCCTTTTTGGTGGGCAAGTTTTTCCTTACCCGAATCGAGGGTCTAAGGACAGAGGGTGTCACTCCCTGTACAGATTGTAAAGCCTTCTGAGACAAATGTATTTTGTGACTTTGGGCTATACAAATAAAATTTGATTTGATTTGATTTTGTGTTTCTTTATCTGTCAGGTGCCACTGGTGATAGCAACGACCCCACCCCCACTCCTCCATTCGTCCTGTCATAGATATGTTATTAATATACCAAATCAACTACACTATGTTGACATATTGTATATGTCTTTATTAATACTACCTTCAGGCCATTCCTACTTTTAGGGTGTTCCTACCTTCAGGCTGTTGCTCTTGCCCATCCTCAGACAACCCATCCACATGTCGGTTAGCAGCATCTGGCTGCAGGTGTGGGCAATGAAATCTCGGTGTTTGGCAGCCACCGCCAGCTTCAGACAGGTGGAGTTGCTCCAGTTCTTCAATTCATATGTCAGCAGCTTCATGGCCACCTGTTCATCATGTTTGTACGATTGATCCAGCAGCTCATAGGCCAGCTGACCAAACTCCCTGCACATGAACAACTTTGTCATTAGGATAATTATAATATAATATAATAATTATTACTTATACAGTGGAATAAGCTGGTCAGACACCCTTACTACTCGTGGTTTAGCATCACATGGAAATGGCGCTCCAGTCTGAACAGAACCTGGACTCACTTTGAGTTGTTCTCCAAGTCCTGGTAGATGTCATCCACCAGCTCACTCTGGGATGACTCGTGGGCCATGGCTTTGTAGAGTTTACAGGCCACCAGAGCTTTGGCCATGGCCTCCTCCCCCCGCTGCCACAGGAACAGTGCCATCTTCTGGCGTTTCATCAGCACGGCCCACACCATCAGCTCATGGAATGGGTACTGAAATCGGCTGACCTCAGGGTCATCCATGTCAATGTCCACCTCCTCCTCTTTCTTCTTGTTCATCTTCGCTTTTCCTTTCAGACGAGGCTCGTCATCCTGAAGCACAGAAGTCAGATACAAGAGCAAGATCACATCAAAAACTATTATTCTCAAAGCAGTTACGACAGTTTCTGAAACTATTTTAAATATACAATAACATACCTCCATTCCAAGAAGTTTCAATGCTTTAGGCTGAAAGAGAAAAGGTAAAAGGTGAAAGGTGCAGGTTGGCTATTGGGATACTCATGAGCACCCAGCTGAGTGCTGCTGTTTTGGAGTTTTCCCTTGAATGAGAAGGTTGTCTGAGGCAGGGGTTCCCAAAGTGACTGCAGGATAGAACATCTACTGAGTTTTTAAAAAACACATTAAAAAATTTGGTAACATTTGCATTAACAATTTTCTACATATCAAAACAGCTTGTTAAGACTTAAGTGTTAAAACTCTGTTTAATGTGCAAGTAGCTGTTAGTCGTGCCTCACATGACAACTCACCAGTTGTCATAGCAACATAATACAGATTGTAAAGCCCTCTGAGACAAATGTATTTTGTGACTTTGGGCTATACAAATAAAATTTGATTTGATTTGTATACGTTTCCAACTTAGGACTTTTGCAGGAGATCAGCAGTCAGAAAAAAATGAGTGTTAGAGCAGTGATGGACAGATTTGAGATGGTAAACTGGTAAATTGGAGACTCCTTAGTTCTGCTGGGGAATGTTAACACTCATATGGGCAAGGACAGGTGAAACCTGGAGGGAGGCAATTGGCACAATTGGTCAATGCACAGTACATATAAGACGCTGCAGCACAAGGGTGAGGTTGTGAATTTGAGCCTCACCTGGAGCATTTCTATACTTTGATGTTTGATGATGATATTACTTTCACAGATACTAAACAGTTGCAGGGTTTTTTCAGCCACTTGAAAGTTTCTAGACTTCTGCAAGTCCACTAACGCTTTAGTGTCCTGCCTTGCTTTTAGATTACTTTGGTTGAAAGTGACTTACAAGTGACTAATGACTTAATGTACATTGTCTGAACATGTTATTGGACCCCTGTGCCAGCCATGGATTGTCTGTATAAACATCATTTTCAAACGTAACCGTGTTCACAAGTGTACATACAAGGTCATGAGATCTGCAGAGGTATGTCGTGGGCATTCAGGAGAAAAGAGGAGCAGAGGTGCCAGCTGATCACCACCTGGTGGTGAGTTGGATCAGGTGAAAGCTGATGCTAGAGTGCCGATAAGGCTGTATAAGCTGTATAGCAATAGCATGAAGCTTCAATGCTCCTCCTCTGATATATGGCTTTCATGGATATCTAATACATCTCTACAAATACCAAGGAGTTAGAGTGCAGATTGTCACCAACACCTCGTTAAAAAAAGCAGAATTTCTAATTGGTTTCTTGTTCCTCTTTCAAAACAGAAAAAACAATTACACAACCCACATTACTGTCTACACAGTATCATGGAGATATCAAATCAAATCAAATCAAATTTTATTTGTATAGCCCAAAATCACAAAATACATTTGTCTCAGAGGGCTTTATACAGTCTGCTCAAACCACTGAATATTAGCTCACTCTTTTCAGGCCATAGAGGTTGTTATACAGTGTCCTGAAGGTCTTCCTGGTGTATTTGCAGCGGTAAGCTCCACCCATCAGAAGCTCCAGCACCAGCCCGATATCGATCAATGTGATCTGATAGTCTGGAGGAAGATTTCCCTGAAAAAGAAGTCCTATTATTACTCAGCAGCTGGGATCATCCATGTTCTCCGTGAATCATTTATTGAATCTTACATTTTTTTTATCTGTTGGCATTTGTCTCTCAGAAAATTGTCAACCAGGGAGGTAATTATCTGCAGCTGAAAATTTTGTTCTGTAAAACAAACATTTTCTTAAAAAATTGAGTCTGTTTGTTTGAAAGCTCTGACACACCAAACATCCAGTTTCACATCTTTTGTGTTCTTATTTAGACAAAAGTAACTCTCAACTATAGAATAAGAGATTTAGATTTCACATTTCCATAACTGTGTGTTCTGTTTTTACCCTTTTATATTTTAAATATATATATTTTTTTATGTGCTGTGTTTTTATCTTGTGTTTCTATTGCGCAGCTGCACATTAGTTCCCCTTAAATTGGTAAATGTATTGATTCCAGTGCCAAATCCACATAAATGTCCATAAAAACACATTCCAGTGTGGGTGAAATAAAATTTTAAGTCAACTTACAGAAATACATTTCTTTAATCATCATATTTCTTTTAATAACTGAGACAGTACTGGACAAAATATATGACTTTGTTTTCTAAATATTACAATTGAAAAAATGTGGTTCATTTTATATTGGACAACTAGACAATTCATCAGATATAGATAGGAATTAGATGAATTATATACAGTAAATGTGGGAGATGGAGCACGCGCTATCCGAGTGCTCCAATGACATTGCCAAGTTGAAAACCACCATCAAGTCTCTCATAGCCAATGGTGCCAGGCTGGAGAATAAATGTGAAGATTTGGATTTGCGAAACAACGTCAGGATAGTAGGAGTACCAAAGGGCCCGGACAACTGTACTACTGCTGCTGTAGCCGCCTTGCTAAAGGATGCTTTTAACCTGGTAAAGGAGCCGCTTGTAGACCGGTCCCACCGGACCCTCCATCCCAAGCCCAAGCCCGGTGAGCGCCCTTGTGCCATTATATGCAGACTTCACTATCACACTGACTGTGTTGACATTTTATACCGCGCTAAAGAGCTCCGACAAATTAAAGTCAGACACCTGGCCATTTCAGTCTTTCCTGACCACACCGTCAAGGTGGCCTGGGCTCGGGCTGTATTCAACGAGGTCAGGGTATTGAAGGCGCTCGGCTGATTCATCCAGTGCGACTTCGCATTACATACAATGGCATTGAGAAAGACTTTGTTTCGGTAGATGAGGCTAGTGCCTACGTCAAAACCTTGATCACTGGGTGAGCTCCAATAGCCTTACAGTCCTGTATTGTAAATGTATTATTGCTCAAAACATATGGCCTTTATTCTGAACAATGTGGTTTTCTGGTTTGTTTTTTTCATTGTTACATCATTACTGTACCTATCTATTTTAGGTGGAAATTTGATTTGTGCCACTACGGTGCACTGCAACTTTATCTTATTTTATTTGAATGTTCACCTTAATGTAACAATGTTGTATTGAGTTTTTTTTTTAATCTTCTCTTTGTTTGTTAGTTTTTCATTACAACTCAAGCGCATACCGTTAAACAGAGTTGAAGTCGGCTGGAATTTTTTCTCTGTTACTTTTACCTGTTTTGCTTAGTCTCCAGGTTGTTTGAACTTTATTCTGGACAACCTTTGTTTTTGTAGGAAACACTGCTGTCTCCTGTGTTCTGTAGTTTTATGGGGACTTTGTGTTTTGGGGTATTTTGGGGGGAGGGCATCCCACTTTGCCACAATACACATTTTTGTTGTTTACTTTATTACTTAATTGTTTAATAGTAATATAGATCCGGATCGGGTCAGGTACACCTCTCAGATTTATTAGTTGGAATATCAGAGGTATGGGTAATCCTGTTAAGAGATCCAAGGTTTTTGCGCACTTAAAATGTTTAAATTCGGATGTAGTATTTTTAGAGGAGACTCATCTCCGCATTAAAGATCACCATAGGCTACATTGCCCTTAGGTAGGTCAAGTCTTCCACTCAAATTTTAACTTTTAAGCTAGAGGGGTTGCTATTCTCATAAATAAGAAAGTTCAATTCTCATCCACTGATGTTATTACTGACAGGAATGGCAGATACCTTATAGTCGCTCGTACCCAGATGCAAAAAAAGTTTTTGTTAGTAAATGTATGTGCCCCGAATTTTGATGATGTTAAACAGTTTGCTGAGTAACATCCCCTTCTTTAATACTCAACTGCTAATCCTTGGAGGGGATCTAAATTTTGTTTTTGACGCATTATTGGATCGGTCTAATCCTCGTAATTTGACTCAATTGGCTATGTCTAAAACATTCTCAGATTTCATGAAACAAAAAGGTCTCATCGACCTGTGGAGATCTCGTAACCCTTCTGTTAAAAAAATGTCCTTCTTTTCTCAGGTGCACCTTTCCTATTCTACAATTGATTATTTTTTTATTGACAGTTCTCTTAACTTATGTAAATTCTTTTGACTATCGTAATATCTGACCATTCACCTTTGCTATTAGATATTCAACTTTCTAATTACAAACATAGTCCTCCACTTTGGAGATTCAATTCTCTTCTTCTCGCAAATAAAGAATTTTGCGCGTTTACTTTAAATTCGATTGATGAGTTCTTGTCTTTCAATTTCTTACTCTGCCCTATCTAATAGGAAGATGAATGCTAGGCTTAATGAGCTCACATCTGTGATTAGTAATCTTGATTAAAGTTATCTTCAGAACCCATCTCCTGAACTACTCAAGCAGCGTCTTGACTTGCAAGCGGAATTCGATCTTATCTCAACTAAAGAGGCAGAGAGCTTGTTACTACGCACCCGTGGCTGTTGTTACGAATATGCCGACAAGGCAAGTCATCTAGTGGCACACCAGTTACGACGTCAAGCCACCTCCCGTTCGATTCCCACTATTAAAAACACCCATGATGCTATTATTACAGATCCCTTGGAAATTAATGTTACTTTTAAATCATTTTACACTTCATTATATAAATCTGAATTTCCTACAGATAACATCAGAATGAACGAATTCCTTAAGAAGCTTTCGAATCCTGTTATTGACACTTCTAAGCAATTGGACTCTTCAATCTCTCTTAAAGAAATATCAAATGCTATTAAAGCTATGCAGTCTAACAAAGTCCCAGGCCCGGATGGGTTTCCAACAGAATTTTTCAAAACATTTATTGGTAAACTGGCTCCACTACTTCTAGCCGTATTCAATGAATCCTTGTAAGGTGGTTTATTACCTTCAACTTTGACACAAGCCACTATAGCGCTCCTTCACAAACAGGACAAGGATCCAACCTCCTGTAGTTCCTAGAGACCACTTTCTCTGCTCAATGCTGATGTGAAAGTGTTGGCTAAAATGATGGCATCTCGTTTAGAGAAAGCACTTCTCCATATTATATCTGAGGAGCAAAATGGTTTCATAAAAGGTTGTCATTTGTTTTTTAATACCAGTATGCTTTTTAATATAATTTATTCTAAACATCCGGTGGTACTTTCTGAGCTTGTAATTTCTTTAGATGCTGAAAAAGCATTCTACAGGGTAGAGTGGGAGTACTTGTTCGCAGATTTAAAGAAATTTGGATTTGGTGATAAATTTATTTCTTGGATTCGCCTTCTGTATTCGTCCCTTAAAGCCAGTGCCCATACCAATGATGTTCATTCTGATTACTTTGCTCTTGGTCGTGGAACTCGCCATGGTTGTCCTCTGTCACCTTTGCTCTACGTCATCGCGGTCAAGCCTCTGTCAAAGGAATCACCCAGAATGGAACTGAATATAAATTGTCCCTATATGCAGATGATTTGTTGCTGTATATAGCTGATCCTACATTCTCTATTCCTGCTGCTTTAAGTATTCTGGAGGACTTTCTCAGGTTATAAATTGAATTTGGGGTAAAGTGAGTGTTTCCCCATTTCGTGACTCGTTCCTTATCTAGCCTTGCATCTACTAATTTCACTCCCCTTATTTCAAAGATTACTTCTGACATCCAGAGATGGGGTAACCTCTCCCTTTCATTAATCGGCAAGATCAATGTTGTTAAAATTAATATCTTGCCTAAATTTCTATTTTTATTCCAGTCATTTCTTCTTATTCTACCTAAATCTTTTTTTGATTCACTGGACAAGATTATTTGCTCTTTTATTTGGGGTGGGAAGCCACCTAGAGTTCATAAATCTTTGCTGCAGAGATGCAGACTCAGTGGAGGACTTGCCCTACCTAATTTCCAAGTCTATTATTGGGCTGCTCACATGCATAAACTTTGCTACTGGTTAAATTCTCCTGGACCCTCTTGGTGCAAACTGGAACTGTCATCCTGTAAGGGATCTTCTATATCTGCTCTACTTTATTCTTCGTTACCTACAAAACCCTCTTTATATACAAATAATCAAGTGGTTCTTAACACACTGAAAATCTGGTTTCAATATAGGAGGCACTTTAAATTTGTAGCTGCATCCTCTTCTAGTCCTATAAATAACAACCATTTATTTCCTCCATCTCTTTCAGACTCAACATTTTCAGTGTGGCATGACAAGGGTGCTACACAACTCAAACATCCTCAAACATCTGCATGTAGATGATATATTTTATTTATTTTATTTGTCTTCTCGCTACGGCCTCCCTCTCAGTCATCGATTTCCTTCCTTTCAAATTCGTAGTTTTGTTACCAAGTGCTTCCCTAATTTCCTCTCTTTACCGCCAGAACAGCAATGGGAAACACTGTTATCATCTACTCCTCACCAGAGAGGAATAATTTCAAAGGTGTATGATATTATTTTGGCTTTTAACAACCACTCAAATGTCAAACTTAAGTGTACATGGGAAAGGGAACTAGGAATACAAATACATGACGACTCCTGGGAACAAACCATAGACAGGGTAAAATCTACCATTTCTTGTGCATGTCTTGGTCTTATTCAATTTAAGGTTTTACACAGGTTGCATTTCTCCAAGTCTAAGCTGTCCATACTATATCCGGATGTGGAAGACGGGTGTGATAAATGCCATGGCTCTCCTTGTCACCTCAGCCATATGTTTTTTCATTTTTCACTGATGTGAAGATTTTCTGGGCGGATTATTTTTATTATTATGTCGACTGTTGGTGTAAATCTCCAACCTTGCCCTCTGATCGCTATATTCGGGATTCCTAACCCCTCACGTATACTCAACTCTACACAAAATTACATTATAGCTTTCACATCCTTGCTTGCAAGACGTTTATTACTGTTGAACTGGAAGTCTGCTAAATATCCTTCTATCGCCCGATGGCTTAGAGACATGATGTTTTTTCTAAAGCTTGAGAAAATTAAATATACATTGAGAGGATGTACAGCCAAATTCTCCTATAAATGGCAACCCTTTATTTCATATTTCACTAATCTGGAGGTACTACCTGACTGAGCATCTGTATTTTAATGTTGTATATTTTATATTGCATAAATAACCAGTATTATGCGTGTTGGTCATGTGCCAAGTTGGGGCGCTGGTGGGAGGGATTCTCTGTTCTATTGGTTTTTGGTTTTTTTCACACTATATATATATATATATATATATATATATATATATATATATATATATATATTATTTTTTTTGTTGTTGAGTATGTGACTGCTTACCCATATATTTGGGTTAAAAGTCAAAAAGAAAAATGGATAACTGTATGTCTGTATTTTGAAGTACCTTGTACTATTTGTCAATAAAAATAATTTGGAAATTTTTTTTAGAATATATGTTGTGTTGAAGTTTTTCATGTTTCACTTTCACAAGAGAAAAGGCTCCTATGATTAGCACTCTGTTCAGGACATCAGGGGAGTGTTTCTTACGTTAAAAAAAAGCTTTTTCCAATCTCATTTGCATCAACTGTCTCCATATATACCTTGGAGTCTAAGTCTTCAGTTTATGTATTAAGTCAGGCTATTTATATTGTAAAAGCTAAATTTTATTGTTGCAAGATTATTTATTGTTGCAATTTTATTGTATGTATTATATGTTGTTGTGTATTTATTGTATTGAGCTACTGTACAGCTAAATTTCATTTGGGAAAAGTATATATCAATCTAAAATCTGATTTTCTTTTCTGACTTTCTTTCTTTCAAATATGACTTTTTAAAAACTCACCTTTTTCACATCTCTAACCACAAAGTGCAACGTGTTGGCTGGTCCCAACTTCTGTAGAAGAAAAACAGCAAACTGATGAAAAGTTGAATAGCAACAACTTGTCTAATAAACACAGCTGTCACAGACACATGTTTAATCTAATTCCACTTTTTTCACTTAACAAAAAAGCAGATTGTTTAAGTGTGTGAAAATCAGTAAAACAAACAAACAAGTTCGCCAGAAATTATGAAATAAAAATAAACAGACGGCAGCAGAGCATCACTTTAATCTGACAATAATGCGTCTCACATGATCACCAAATGTTGTTTTAAGAGCTTTTTAGATTAAGATTAGAGACAGAAGTGATATAACAGACCATGAAGTGGATCACAGATGGGTTTTAAGCTGCAGATAAACATGCATGAATATAAATGTTTGAAGAGGTCAAAACTACAGCAACAGGATCAATTTAAAGAATGACTGGTTTGTGTTTCATCATAGAAAACATCACAAACAGCATTTAAACAATATTTAAATTAGACTATGAATGGAAAGAAAAGGTAATGCATTATTTTACAGGTCCTTTAATTTTAAACTAATTTAATTTGAATATTTAACGGTAAATTATTCGTAAAAATGATTTTCAGCGTGTAGTTTTGTATATCAAATTGTAAATTTAACATTAGATTTTTACAGTAGCTGCTGCGTAACAGTTCTGTGAAAGGGTTATGTCATTTGGTAATATACAAGAAATGTGCTCATTATAGAGTTTTTAAGAAAAAATATGCTCATATATCATACCTATTTCATGTCAACAAAAGAACTGTTAAGAATCAAATTTATTTTTAAAAAAATCAACAAATGAAGAGCTAAATATAAATATAATTAATTGGTAATTACCAAATAAACCAACTTAACACTTTTTCCATTTTGTCTTATTCTTTGTACCGGATTGCACCACTCACTCTGTAAAATGTTGCATTAAATATCTGAAAATTCCAAGAAATTAGTTTAAAATTAAGGGACCTGTAAAAAATGATAAAATCATATCAGGGTGGCATGAGACAAGATAAGGGTTTGTTAAACATGTTTTTATTTTTATTTTTTGACAAACTTCTTTTCGTTTGGGCTTTGTCCCTCAGGAGCCACCACAATGAATCAGTTGCCATGTCTTCTGTATCCTCGTCTCTCACACCAACTACCTTCAGGTCCTTTTTCACTACATCCATATATTATTGACTTTCCTATTCTTTCTCTTCCTACAAACACACATTCCTCCTCTCCTTCATCAACAGTAGTCCAATTTCCACCGACACCCTGTAGGTGAACAGCTCCGATGGCGGTCGTTGTTAACCTGGGCCTCGACCGATCCGGTATGGAAGTCATAGGTTTGATTTGCATGTTTGATTTGGCATTTTACTACAACCTCTTGTGGCTACATTTATTTTGAGAAACATATGACTTATTAAAACCATTATATCTACATAAATTAACTGTCAAGAAAGGCTTATTAAAAATGTGAAGCCTTCCATGTGATGTCCTGAGGGGCAGATTCGATGACTCATCATTACAGGTCATAAAGTCTTCCCCCAACATTTTATTTATTACAGAATTGTCCAAAATATGAAGCAATATTTTATTCTGTAAATTACAAAAACCTGAGTGGCATTGTATATTCAAGGACGAGACAATTACGTGTTCATCATCAGATCTTCATTTTGAATGGAGCTGTCACACCAGCTGAGTGATGCATTATGGATGGTTTGTAGCATTTATGTCGCTAGACTAGCAACCTTTTCCAGTGTTTATAGTGAGTCTGTCAGAATCATTCCAATGCTTCAAAAGCCTGAAAGAGTCTGAGAGTGTGAATGATTTAGTTTCTCCTTTAATGGAAGGATGAGTACTCTCTTCTTGGATTACTTATTTGGGTCAATGTGGTATTTGGATGTTATAGTCTTATAATTCAACAGTATAATTCTATTTTCTTTTCTATTGTATTTTCCAACATGAAGGTCTAAATGCTATTTCAAAGCCTCTCTATAAGAACAATGTATAAATGTATTGATTTTGCAAACAAATCATAAGTTAATCAATTAGTTGATTAGTTGATCAGCAAAAAATGAAACAAACTATTTTGAAAACTGAAAGAAAAATTCTAGTATCTGCTTGTTTTAATGGTAGAAAGTAAAACCTCTGACTCCTCAGAGTCTGTATGACTCTGCACCTGAGGTAGTATGATATCCTGTACTTAATGTATTTACAGGTGCATCTCACCGTGTTGTACAGCTCCTCCAGGCGAGGAATGGTAAGGAAGTGATGAATGTTGACACCATTCTCAATCAGCAGCTTCACAAAGTCCACCCTGTCCAACACCAGAGCATCCATCATGGCCTGTTCTAGAGAGTTCACCTGCAGCAACAAGCATCATCACCATCAGTACATCCCAACAGTCACCTGACTCATCTGCAGTCATTACTAACAACCAAAAGGCTTTTAATGTCTGTAAACCTGTTAAAACTGTTAGTTAGTGCTGTTAGTTAGCTACATTTGTTTAGTTTAGCCAATCATAAGGTTACTGTGTATAAAACTGTACAGCTAATAATTCAGTTTAGCAGCTAATAATCAAATCAAATCAATTTTTTTTGTATAGCCCAAATCACAAAATACATTTGTCTCGGAGGGCTTTACAATCTGTACAGGGAGTGACACCCTGTGTCCTTAGACCCTCGATAACAGTTTAGTAGAGAAACAGTTTGTTTGAGGTTAGCTCCTGCTTCTGTTTAACAGGGTATCAGGGTACAGTTTTCAACATCAAATCCCTCTGTTTCCCTCTGCTCCTGCTTTTTCCCTGTCTTGTCTCTGTGTCTGGTTTCTGGCTAATTAGTCACACCTGGCATGACTCTACAAACCTGTCTTCCATCATGTTCATCATCTGCATCATCGCCAGATTTTTGTTGAAACCTCCCTGGTATTTATGTCAGGCCAGCTTTGTTAGCATTTTGAACTTGTTTTCTTCACGCCAGCCATTCTCCTTTATATTTGCTGGAGTTTCAAAGGACTTCCTAAATGCTCTCACCACCCAAGGCATCCTTGTGGCTCAACACAATCAGGTCCTCCAAGAAGTTATGGAAACCACCTCTAATTTAAGCCAGAATGTTCACAGTATCAGAGTCCAGGTTGGCCTCCTCTCATTACCCCACACCAGTTGCTCAACCCAATCCTCCGTCTGCAGCACCACCCATCATTCTCCTCCTCTCATTAAGTCAGATTTCAGTCCCTTAGTACTTCAGTCTAACTCTGTCCCTAAGTCTTCTTCTCCCAGAGAAGAGTTCATGCAGCTGGTCTCATCTGTCCCAAGCATAGCCAAACATCACAGGAGAATGCAAGATGGAGAGTCCATCTATTGTGGCCAAAGAGGGCACTTCCTCACTGTGTGTCCCCGTCAGCTAAAATAGGAGGCTCAACAGTAGCAGTGGGAGTTCTGGTGAGCCCCACATACTCCCTTTCCAACCTCCAAACCAGAATGCAGCTTGAAGTCACACTCTGTTGGGGCCGGCAATCCCTGCATTTATGTGCACTGGTGGATTCTGGAGCCAACAAAAAACTTCATAGACTCTAATTTAAACGCCCAAGCTTCTATCCTCAGTGAACTCCTGTCAATTGCCCTAGATGTAAGTGCACTCAATGGTGAGTTCCTTGCCCGTGTCACCCATTGCACCAGACCTCTGCAAATCATTCTCTCTGGCAACTACCATGAGTCCTTCCAGTTTCATTTAATCGCCTCTCTCCACACCCGTAGTTTTTAACCATTCTTGGTTAAATATGCATAATCCCACTTAGACTGGTCATCTGGCATCTGGTTAGTTGGAGCTCACATTGTCACTCATCTTGTTTGCAGTCAGTACTTGTAGAGGCCACTGTTCTGGCTGTTAAACTTTCCTGTGACGAATGGAGGCACTGGCTGGAGCAATGATTTATCATCTGGACAGATCTGGTATGTATCCAAATACCTAAACTCCTATCAAGCTTGCTGGGCCCAATTCTCCTTCACCCTCACTTAACGTCCAGGTTCATGTAACCTGAAATCTGATGCTCTTTTTCACCACTTCTTCCTGGAAGAGTCTCCCTCCAGCCCGGACACCATCCTCCTCTCATCCTGTGTGGTGGCAGCAGTTACTTTGGAGATTGAGTCCCTAGTGAGGAATACATAACAACCCCAGCCTGATCCAGGTAACAGACCTCCTAATCGCCTCTTCATCCCAAAGTCTGTTTACTCTCAGGTTCTGCATTGTACACACACCACCCAGTGCACCTGTCACCTGGGCATCAATTGTACCCTATTCCTTGTGAAGCAGCACTTTTGCTGGCCCTTCATGTTTACTGACACGCGTGCTTATGTCACTGCCTGTGCAGTTTGTGCCAACTCCAAGACATTTCATCAGCCATCCACTGGTCTTGTCCATGGCAAGGTAACACCACGATATTTACCATTGTCGATACATTTTGTGGCTCTCCCCAAACTTTCCACTGTCTTAGAAACGGATGTACTTATGTCCCATGTCTACCGCTTCCATGGTCTCCCCACAGATATTGTTTCTGATTGTGGGCTCCAGTTCATAACCAAAGTCGGGAAGGCATTCTGCCCTTAGTGCAACAGCGAGTGTGGTTACCACCCACAGACATGTAGAGTGGGCTAATCAAACCCCTCTTCCTGAAATGAACTGTCATAGGTCAAATATGCACACAACTCCCAGTCTAGCACCACCACAAGAAAGCCTTAGATGAGGTGTCCATTCCTCTGTCCAGGCATCTTTGTCGTTGCTGTAAGGTGCAGAAGGATGCCTGTGCCACCTTGTTTTCCTTAACCAATTATATTTATCGATCAAACCTGATGAAACCAATCACGTAACTAAACTCCAAGCATGCATTAAGGACATAAAAAATTGGATGACCCACAATTTTCTGATGCTAAATTCAGATAAAACTGAAGTTCTCGTAATTGGACCCAAACACCTCAGAAACTGTCATTCCAGAGATTTAATCAAATCAAATCAAATCAAATCAAATTTTATTTATATAGCCCAAAATCACAAAATACATTTGTCTCAGAGGGCTTTACAATCTGTACAGGGAGTGACACCCTCTGTCCTTAGACCCTCGATTCGAGTGAGGAAAACCTTTTAACAGGGAAAAATGTGGAAGAAACCTCAGGAAGAGCCACAGAGTAGGGATCCCACGTCAATGGGGATATGGTAACAATGATGACGGTCACAACACATGCAGAAGACGCCACGCAGGACCACAGCAGCAGACACAGTCCACAAGAACCTGCTGGACGAGAGAGCACAGAAACTCCGGGGAAGAAGTTTAGTTAGTAACATGATAGATAGATAGATGGATTAGATAGATGGATAGATAAGGAGAGAGAGAGAATGAGAGAGAGAGAAGGAGAGAGTATGTGAGTCCCCCAGCAGTCTAGTCCTATGGCAGCATAACTAAGGGATGACCTGAGCCAGCCCTAATTATAAGCTTTATGCCTTAGACGGCATCACCCTGCCCTCCAGCTCCACTGTAAAGAATCTTGGAGTTGTCTTTGATCAAGACTTGTTCTTTAATGACTATATAAAACAACTTTCGAGGACTGCATTCTTCCACTTACGTAACATTGCCAAAATGTGTTTCTATCTATCTATCTTGTTACTAACTAAACTTCTTCCCCAGAGTTTCTGTGCTCTCTCGTCCAGCAGGTTCTTGTGGACTGTGTCTGCTGCTGTGGTCCTGCGTGGCGTCTACTGCATGTGTTGTCACCGTCATCATTGTTACCATATCTCCATTACAGATTATAGTTAGTTAATGATTTGCTACTGTGCATCTGTGTCTCTATCACAGGTTCCACTGCTACTGTAATAATTCATCATTCATTGTAACCTATTCTCATTTTATCATCCATTGTAATTCATTATAATTCATCGTGAGTGTACAATATGTGTGTGTTGATTTGTTCTGTACATGTGACATCATTGCACGTCTGTCCGTCCTGGGAGAGGGATCCCTCCTTTGTGGCTCTTCCTGAGGTTTCTTCCACCTTTTTCCCTGTTAAAAGGTTTTTTGGTGGGCAAGTTTTTCCTCACTCGAATGGAGGGTCTAAGGACAGAGGGTGTCACTCCCTGTACAGATTGTAAAGCCCTCTCAGACAAATGTATTTTGTGATATTGGGCTATACAAATTTGATTTGATTTGATTTGATTTGATTTGATTTGATTTGATTTGATTTGATTTGATTTGATTTGATTTGATTTGATTTGATTTGATTTGATTTGATTTGATTTGATTTGATTTGATTTGATTTGATTTGATTTGAACTGCCGGAGACCAGCCCTCAACTATCAACCAGGTCAGAGGCTTGGCTTTCTTTCAAGAAGTTTCCACTAAAGAATACTTCCAAGAAACTCTGTCCCTCTTATGTTGGCCTATATGAAATTAAGTTTGTCATCAACCCTACTGCTATTAAATTTAAAGTGCTTTCTCATATGAAGATTCACCCCACATCTCATGTTTCTCAGCTCAAACCTGTCTCCACCAGTCCACTCTCCCCACCAGCTCCTCCTCCACCTTCCATATTCTCAATGATCATCCATCTTACACTATCCGGCTGGTGCTGGATGCATGCCTGATAAGAATATAGGCCGGAGGAGTAGTACTGGGTATCAGAACATTTTGGATGTGTCTCTGATCTGGGACTTCTGCCAGAGGTACCCAGACAAGCCTGGTCTGTCTGGAGGCGTCTATACTCTATATACTTTGATGGGATTTTCCCATGTGTAGCAGTATAGAATCTCAATCATTTATGATTAAAACAGCTGTTTGTCACATTTCTATCAAACCATGGAGTGCCATACCTGAAGAATTGAGGCATTTCCTGTCAGATTAATTTTACAAAAAAGTGGAAATATCTGAAAGCATGACAGCTGAAATTATAAATTAGTTTTTTTAATTAGGAGGTTTCCTTGGTAAACAATCTACATCAAGCTCTATTGAATTTGGATTAAAATGCTATTTTTACATGCCAAGCCTGCCTTATCCCCAGGCCATAAGAGGGAGTAAGGCAGTAGCCTAAATAAGCCACAAAGTGTCACTGTTGCACTGTGAATCCCTCTGTGAATTCAGCAATTACTGCTGTTTGTCCCTTACAGGATACCATAGTTAGTAATTTGTTCAGTGTGGTATGCCATTTTCAAAGTTTACTCTCACTACTTATAAGGTAAGCAGTGTTGATGGCGGCCTACATCATTCTAAAATATCTTCACTAAAGACACCAATCCTGAATTACCAAAAAGTATTAAGACTTTTTAAGGATAATTTATCATGATTTATTTACTGATAGTTCTATCTCTTTGATTTTAAAATTTAAATTGAAAAGTGAAATGAGTAACTTATGGCTTATGGAAACTTTAAGTCCCATCGTTGCAGGCATAATATGTGCATGTGTAGCCTACTGTGGGCTCAACTATCACGTCAGATGCAATTATTCTGACAATATAGGCCAGCTGCGTTAACCATTACTTTGCGATACATTTAGTTTTTAACAGCTAGCTCCTAATGTAGGCATTGTCCAATGAATTCCAGACACTGTGGATTTATTGATGTCTGTGACTTTTTTTCTACCCTGATCCGCTGGAACGGGTCCGTTTTTATGTCCCGGAATCTCTTGATTTACACATTCAGCTTTGGCTAGCTTTGCAGTTGAGCAGTTTGGTTGAGGTAAACTAAATATTCTGATTATTTTGAGATTATTTTATATTATATAAGATTATATATATTGTTTAGCATCTAAAGTAGTTTGGTTGATATTACGCCCTGATTATATTTGAACTGCACCCAAAGTATTACTTGTGATTTATTTACTGATCATCTCCTTTAAAATATTTTTTTTTTTTTTTTATTTTTTTTTCATTTTCTTGCATCTATCTGTTTATGTTTATTCTTCATTCTTTTTGCATGATGTCCTAATAATACTCTATTTTATTATTATTAGCCTAATGTTTAGGTTAGCTAACAAAAGTTTTGAATAGCTCCAAACCTGAGTTAACAGTTTTTAGTGGATGAACAAATGTCTTATTTTAGGTAAACTAAAGGTTCAACTTCAGATGATCTAGCAGTTGTGATCCAGCAGCTTTCGGCTCGATGGATCCCAAAATGTCTTTTTTAAATTTCTACTCATTTGAAGAAGTTTCATCATTGTTTTTTTCTCCAGATGATGAGCCAGTTGTTTGGTTAGTGATAAACTCAGACATTCTTCTATGTGATTAAATCAGCTACAATAAAAAACTATATTTTGGTTTGTTTGAGGCATTTAAACAGTAATTTGAAAAAGATTTGTATGTGACTGTCAGTTGATCCTGCTGATGTTCTTATAGGTGATGTTTTCCTACCCAGTTGAGCAACTCCAGTTTCCTTGGGTCAGTCTCCTCAGGTGATTCAGGTTTGGTTTTGCCTCCTTTTCCTTTCTTCCCCTTGGCTTTACCTTTACCTCCTCCTCCTGCTGCTGATCGCTGGGTAGCTGCTGGACTTTTAGGACGGTCAGTGGTTAAACTGCTGACAGACTGCAGAGACACCAGCACACATACAGATCAGAGCTCATTGGTACCTACTGAAGATATAACTTAAAAACAGCTGATACATATATAGTTTTTAAACTAGAGCAGCAAGCAGACGTAGCAGGGTATAAACACTATTCCTATTCCTTAAAATAATAATTCATAATTGTAAACATTTTATGATTATATACTCTAATTGGAAGAGCTTGACAATGCCAAATTTTACTGCCCTCACTGTTGGTGCGTGGCTGCGCATGTGGCAATAAAAGCTCTTAAATGAGAAAAATATAGATAATCACTAAAAATATAGTTTCATGTTTAATTAAGGTTCAGTAATTTTCTAAAACAGATGCTCACTGTAGTTTCTAACAAACAGGACAAAATAGTGTATTTGGTTATTTTCAGTGGCAGATTAATCTATATTTGGTGCTTTAGTGAGTATTTATGGAAGCAGGACGCGTGTGTGGGACTGACACAAGCAGGATCAAATTCATTGTTTAGAATATACTTCAACAGTGACTTGTTTTATGAGACAGGGTGTGTTGACTTCAAGAGAAGGATATGATATGATTTATCAGACATGGAGGAGAAGTTCTGCCCTTCAGCAGTATGAACTCAAAGACAGATAGTTTATAGATTCTAAAAGATTTAATCAATAAATGTGTAAATGCTCACAGGCCAGTGGAGTCCATACACAAAGATCTGACTGCGAGCGATGTCCACTCTGTTCCAGGCCAGAGCCAAACTCAGCTGATCTGACGCCGATGCATTCGTACCTGAAACCAAACAGCTTGTCACTTTACTTGTACCTAAACACATATAATGCACTTTGACAATGAAAACTGAACCAAAGTATGACTTATTATGTTTTGTAAAGTAAGTGTAGTGTGTGTAATAACTGCAGGTAAATATTAAAGCTGTGATGTTACCTTTGAGAAGTGCTGTCAGGATGGACATCTCTATGTCCTGCTGCCCCTCAGAGCCCATTCTGAACACTGTGATCTGCACAAAACAAGGATCTGTGACTGATATCAGCTTCACACATGAATGTCATCATTTCAAAATGTAGAATGTAGAACCACATTTCAGAGGGAAATACTGTACTAACCCTAACCCTATATTTTACATAAAATAATATATTTTATATTGTTACTACGTTAAAATTCTTGCTCTTTTCTGTTTTCTATCTATATGAGTTAGTCCAATAAAATCAGCCACACCCGTTATGGCAGCTCCCCTCTCATGATCGTTGCACCTCAACTACTAGGTATTTTTTAGTGACTAGGAATACAAGCCACAAGGATATTGTTACATATGATTAGGTTCTGGATATATATATATATATATATATTCCCATTTTTATATATTTTCTGTCTCATTTTGGGATTAATAAATGTTTATGAATGTTTGTGTGTATGTGAATTTAAGGATCTGTCATACAGATGGTTCAACTGAACAGTGTTAATTTGTAATGTGAAATTAAAAAAGGTATTAATTGTTGATGTTAAGTAACACACTGGATCCAGTTCATTCACTGAGCAGTACATTTACTTCATATTTACCTGCACTCCATCCTACCAGCTCATGTTTCTCCGCTCTAAGCCACAAATTACGGAAGCGTATTGCATTCACTTGAAATTTTAAAAAAAAACTGCTGTTTTTCTGAGTAATTTTTTTCCTCCTGTTTTTCTGAGTAATTTTTTTTAACCTGTTTTTCGAGGTAATTTGTTTTCTATTGAGATACTTAGAACGGAAGCAATCATGGCCGGCTTGTTTAGTTTAATTAGGTTTTACTTTGATCTGGGTTTAAGACACTGGGAGATAGTCCTGTATTTAAGTCATATATGGTATTAGTTTGTCGACTTTACGCAGGCACCTGAAGACTTTGCGGTTGTTCAGAAGGAAAGCCATTCAGATCTCATAGACATAGCGATGTTTCTCCAGGATCAGCTGGATATATATGGCATGCTCCATGGATACAAGATGATGTATCCATGGGCATGTACGTGCGGGACAGGAGTCACCATGGATGGACGGGAGTCACTTGCAGGTTGGATTTTCTCGCGGGATTAAGTATCGCGATAATTTAGAAAAAAAATTTGCATGAAAAACAGGGTGGAAAAAATAACTCGGAAAAACAGGAAAAAAATGACTCAGTAAAACAGGAGAAAAAAAAAATACTCAGAAAAACAGGAGGTTTTTTTTTTTTTTCAAGTGAATGCAATACGCTTCCGTAACAAATAGCTTTATAATTTTTTTTTTTTTTTATGATGATGCATGTAGAATTAATAAATAATGTAGTGCAGTAAAACATACCTACAAACTGTATTTGCGTATATTACTTGAGTGAAAAAGGAAGTTAGGAGAGATGTTGTAATTTGAGTGGATAGTAAACACAAGACAAGTTCAGCTTCAGTGCTCGTTTACATCTGGAGCTCCAGCGTATCATTTTAATCTGACAACAAATCATTTTAAGTGAATGATTTCAGATTTATGGCCATTCAGCTGCTTGCAGGAAGAAGCAGTGGATTGTGGGATTAAATAAATCGTGGAGGGATACTAGTCTCACAATAATTTCCATTAAAAGCAGGTCAAAGCAGTTAAAACCTTGTCATTATGTCAATGTCACAGAGTTGGCAGGTCTTCAGCTTTAATGCACAGTTCGTATTAGGAGTATATGCGATGCTGATATTGTTCCACTTTCACTGTTTGGACGTAGGATGCAGTGCATACGTAAAATATTCACAGTTACAGCCTTACTCTAAAATGGATTCAATTTATTTTATTCCTCATATATATATATATATAATATTATATTCAATTCACTTATGTATTTTTACTGTAGGAGGAATTTTCATGCAGGATTTTTACTTGTAATTGACTATTTTTACATAGTTGTATCTGTATTTTTACTGCAGTAAATGATCTGAGTAATTCTTCCTCCAGTGTTGCTGATGACTGCATAGATTCATCAGATGATGTTGATGTAGATAAATGAGGCTTCTTAACTGTAAATCCTGAATGTAGACAGTGACTGAACACACGTGTTTCCTGTGTGACCTACCAGAGTTCTCTTCTTCATGCACTCCATCACCATTAGGAAGATCTGCAGCGCCTGGCTGCGGCTGTAGTTGAAGGTTTTCTGGATGGTGACCAACAGCTGATCTTTGACACTGTCGCTCACCAACCTGTAGGAACAAGAGCCAATGATCAGCTGTCAATCTGATGCACACAGATGGAGCGCAGAACACGCCACATGTGTGGACGTGTTTCCATTTGCACCTAGAAAATCACAAGCTCCTTCCCAATATTGTTACTGCAGATGTTTACTTCGGTTAGGCTTTATTTTACAGCTATGTTCATTTTATACTAATTTTTGCTGAGTAATTAGCTGGTATTTAACACTTTAACACAAGGACATTTGGTGCAATTTAGTACAAATTATATGAAAAAAAAAAACAACTTGTATTGGTTTAGTTAATAAGTACACACTCATATTTGGTATGCAGTTGCTCATTTGCAAACTTACTTAAAACAAATTATTATTAATTATTAGTTAGTAATCATAAATGATCTAAAGTGGAAATTATAATGGAATGTGCTTGTTTTCAGTTTTTAAGAAATAATCTTAATATTGACACTTTTACCTGAAGAAGGTGTAATTTGCAAAAAATTACAGAAAAAACTTGCAGGAAATTAGTATGAAGATAACAGACCTGTAATATAAAACATTTTGATTCTCACCCGTCCTCCTCACAGTATCTGTGAGCAAAGGAAATGATGTCGGAGGCTCGGCCACTGCCGTCACAAACTACTACAGGGACTGGTGGCTCCTCCTTCAGACTCTCCAACACAATGGAGATCACGTTAGGACCCCCCTCCAGGATCAGGCAGACCACCGGGACTCCCTGTCCCAGACCTGGCAAACAGGAGAAAAAAGAATAAGCTTTTTTTTTTTTTTACACAATTTTATCTCTTCATCTCATCATTTTGTCTTAGTAAGTCAACATACAACATATGAACAAATAATTATTTCATATCATGAACAACTTTTCTTCTTTCTTTCTTTTAGTAACAGAAACCGACTTCCACAACAAACTTTAAGGCGTCTTTTAGTAAATCCTCTTGTCCTCTCCAACAGATGATAACTAGGATCAGTCACTGTGTTTTATGTCATTTTATTGTGTCATTGTTTGTGTTGCGCTTTCTGCTTTTATAATAATACATTTTATTTAATGTCTTCTTTTTAGAGCACTCAAGTTATTACATCAAGTTACTCGTTATTTTGCTTCTATACTGAGTCAAACTTTAACCCAGAAAATCACCAGAATGATCCTTCAAATCCTTCAAAATGTATCCTTAACTGCATCATCTGCATATTGTTTATAAACATGGAAACAGAACAGATGCTGATGCAGAACCCTGCGGGACTCCTGCAATCTTTAGGACTTCGGTCCTAAACAGAAACTCTTTGATTCATGCATCTGGTTCTTCTTCTGTGGTGGAAGTTAGAGGTGACGGCTGAGCCTCCCTTTGCGGTCCCTGCCTTACTCACAGCTGCAGGCATAGGATGACAAAGGGAAACCCACAGGTCACATAATTGCTGACATGGACATTGTGAACTCTGAAACCCCTCCTGTGAGTGTTCAGGAGCAGCAGTGATTGGCTGTTTGAGCAGGTCACATGACTCACGTGTGTTGATCTTTTGCAGAGCAATGTGCTTTTCCAGCTGTCGGCGGAGACGGACCTCAGCGCCGTACTTCCCACTTGTTCCATTATCAGCCAGGATGAAGTGGGAGTGGTTGCTGTTCACGGCCGACAACTTGCTGAGCGGGTTGGACATGGTCTGATAGGGCCTCGTCACCTGAAACACACGGCTGTGGTTCAGTCGGACGTGAGAAGGGCGAGTCACTGATTAATTCATAAATGGGTTTGTCTTACGTCTCTCCCGATCAGGTCCTCTCTGTTTTCAATAATGCCCCATGGTGCGATGCCAATGGCGCAGACTTTTCCTCTCGATTTTGATGAATGATCCTTCAGAGCATCTCCAACATGACGGATCACTCCTGAAACATTAGAGAGGAGATGTGAGGTCAGGGTGAAGGTCAGGGTGGAGGTCAGGACATGTTCTTGAGCAGCAGTCTATACCAGTGCTGATTCCCCCAGTGAAGATCCAGGCTCCAGTGGTGACAGCTGCTTTGATCAGTCCCTTCCCAAAAACCTGCTTCAGTTTTGGGGGCAATTCGAAGTTCTGCAGGCCACCGTGGACAGAGATGAGCAGTGTGGGAAGCTCCAACTGCCAGTCTTTCACCATCAGGTGGAGCAAACTGTCTGGCTTTGAGTCATAGGACACCCGGATATACTGCCAGAGAAGGAGGAGGAGGAAGAAGAGCAGGAGGAGAAAGGGGGAGGAGGAGAGGAGCAAGGGGTGGAGACGAGGAAAAATGAAGAGGGAGAACGGAGGAGAGAAGAGGACAGAGGAGGAGAGAGGAAGAGAAAAGATGAGGCGGAGGACGAAGAGGAGGAGAGAATAGGAGAAGGTGGAGTAGGATGAGAAGAAGAGTGAGTGATTCACTTAAAAGACTAACCAAATTATAACTAGCGAAAAAATACATCACATACTAGAGTTATATACCTACCAAGTACCTGAAAATAGCCAGCCAATAATGGCTGTTTCATATTATCCTTTCTAACAATGCATTATCAAACTCACATTAAATTAAATTGTACTAGCTTGATTACTCATATTATTGCTTATATTATTTTATTTCATTTATTTATTTCAACATCTATTTTATTCGTCTCGTCTTCTTCCGCTTATCCGTGGTCGGGTCGCGGGGGCAGCAGCTTCAGCAGGGAAGCCCAGACTTCCCCCTCCCCAGCCACTTCTGCCAGAGGCAACTTCTGCAACCGGGGTCGGACCGCCAGGGTCCCCGCCTCCGACTGCCGCCCATCTCTCTTTGCACCGTTCCCCCCCTGAGACCTCTCCCATGGGTGGTGGGCCCATGGGAAGGGGGTACAGCACCTGGTATTCCCAGGTGGTCTCCCATCCAAGTACTAACCAGGCCTGACCCTGCTTAGCTTCCGAGATCAGGCGTGTTCAGGGTGGTATGGCTGCCCTCTATTTTATTCAATTAGCTAATATTACAATATTTTTGTTTATTTAATTCCTTATCATTATCTTTCATAATTGTGATTGTTCTTTGACCACATGTCAAATGTCCAAATGTCCCACTACTAAAACCTCTTGAACTGAAAGTAAGAGTGTACCATGGCCTTGTTGACATGACCTCCTTCCTGAAACTCAATGATGCCATACGCGTCGGTGGGCATGGCCTCGGTGTGTTTAAGGGGGCCCCAGCGCTCTGCAGGTTGGACTTCCAGCTGAACCAGTGGGGCACCATCCTCTCTGGGTCCCAGGGGGACACAGGTGTGCTGCGTCACCAGCTGACCACAACTGCACCTAAACAGTGTGAGGAGGAGGCTTCTTATATTATCCATTGAGTCAAATCTGCATCTTAACAGTAACTAAAGCTGTCAGATATGTGTAGTGGAGTAGAAAGTACAAAATTTCCCTCTGACATGTAGTAGAGTGGAAAATAAAGTAATATCAAATGGAAATACTCAAGTCAAGTACAAGTACCTTAAAACTGTACTTAAGTACAGTACTTGCGTAAATGTACTTCGTTATCCTCGACCTCTCCTGAGATCACAGTGATTCAGAAATGTTTAGGATGCGATTATTAGATGTTAGATACCTGCTGGTGTCCTTGCCAGGAATAATCTGAATGCATTCTCTCTTCTGGAAGGTTCTCTCGATCCACGCTCTCTGGACCTGAAACACAACAACAGTGTTTCAACTGATTATTTTAATATAATTTACACTGAATTATCTTTGTGTTGCTCAGAGTTCATGGAACTGCCCTCATTGTAATATATATTTCATGATTAATTTTTGATTCAAAAGTGAACCAACTAATGAAGAGATATTCATCTGGAGCTCAACAATTTTACATGAAAACCTGAGCTGTTTGTTCATGTCTGAATGTATCTGACTAATTACTGGAGTGGAGCTTTCCATTTCTGTATGTATCCAATCCTCTTACAGTCCCGTTCCTAATCCTTCTGAAACACACAGAACTGCCCTTTAAATCTGTTTATCCACACACACTAATGACTGTGTGTGTGTGTGTGTGTGTGTGTGTGTGTGTAACTGTTGTATTCACAAGCACTTTGTAAAATTTGTGCACTCTGGATGATGGAGGATTAATATCTGAGCACCACATGAAACTCAGTTTGATTGTCTTTATCACATGAACAATGTGCTATCTTCATCATCACCTATTAGCATTTCAAGAAAATCAATCACTAAACACATGATTAATGATTGAGCATCCAGCATCTTTTTTTTGACAGAATTACACACTTCTGCTGAAGGTGAGCAGGTGAGTGTTCACACTGAAAATCACAATAAATCAGTAAATCAGTCACTCCCTCTACAGGAAATTGTAATTGTGCGATCACAGTAATTAACAGTAATTAAGTATCTGCAATATGTAAAAGAGCTGAAATTGTGCTAAATTATTGCAACTTTTCTGCATGAAAAGACAGATGATTAAATAAAATACATTAGCACTTTGATATGCAGTATGCTTTTTATCCAAATATGTGATTACATATAAGTCTTCATTCATTCATTTTAAGACATTATTTTTCTTTGCTTGCAATTTTCCCATTTCCTGAAATTTTACCACAAAATAGCTCATAAAACATCATAACATGTATTGCAATTTTTGAGAAAAGCTGCTGCAAAATCAAATATTTTTGGCCTCAACAGTCACAAAGCACTTCATGAAATCCTGGAGGGGCTAGTGAAGTTCACAACAGACTAAAAAGACACGTAAGTAATAAACCAGACATTTTTCATTTTTATTTCTGTTCATTTTTCATGATAATCGATCGTAAACTGTGCAGTACCAACAGTTCTTCAGGGGTCTAAATCATGTAATTATTATTAATACATCATATAACGACTATATTATTTGTAATAGCTAAAGCATTGTGATTTCTGAAAGTTGTTTTTTGTATAGAAAGTGATTTAGAGATTTCAGGTTTTCGCGAGTCTGAGACACTTTAACAAAGATACTTTTATATTTGACATTTCTCCTCTGACTGTGATATCTGTATACTCTCTTCTGGTATGATTAGAAAACACTTCAGTTCAGAGAAATCAGGAAGAAAATCAGACATGTAACTGAAAAGAGTTAGCAACCTTCTGGCTAACAAGCTAGAGGCAACGCCACAGTAGTTCATCAACATGTGATCACCATGTCACCAAAATACTGGAAGCAAAATCTTCCAACACATTTGACGATGAAGAATTTTGGACATCATTCACTTTATCATTTATTCTGCAACATTCTGGATGTTAATTGATGGTAGAAACATTACATTTCTATTTAAGACTTTTAGGGATCACAAATGATGTTATTTTTGTGGATGTTTTATATGCATCTGTTTTCTGTCTGGTTTGCAGACTTCACTTACACTGAGACAATGAAATTATCAAAAAGGAACAAAATGATGTTTGTGAAGATTTTTAGGACCCATCACACAAAATCACATCCCTTTCCTTTGTAGTTTTATTCATTTTTTACAGTTTCTGTCCAATTTACAGACATCTTTTACACAAAAGGACTTTTACTTCTGACCATTTTCAGGACTCAATAACAGACTTTTTCTTTAGCAGCTTGGTCCATTTTTTATCCAGTTTACTGAGCTCATCA
This sequence comes from Pampus argenteus, assembly GCA_036937835.1. Taxonomy (NCBI): domain Eukaryota; kingdom Metazoa; phylum Chordata; class Actinopteri; order Scombriformes; family Stromateidae; genus Pampus; species Pampus argenteus. The sequence continues at coordinate 27,571,660 of CM072862.1, forward strand.
CACTTTGATGATGTTAGAAAACTGGTGTGTATGTTTGTGTAAAAGATGTCTGTAAAAAAATTTGATAATTTTGTCATTTCACAATGACAGTGATGAAACATTTAGGTAGAAAGAAACAGGTAAAATCTATTTGCTGTGTCAGACAGTTTAGGTTGTTTTAAAGAGTTTGATAAAAGACAAAATGTTTCCTTTTTTTAACCAGTTTGCTGACATCACTCACTCTGCAACGTCCTGGATATTAAAGAATGAAACTGTCGGGTATAAACATTATTCAGATTTTTAGGGTTTACAGGTAAATTATTTTTATGTGTTTGTCTTTTCTTCATCCTTTTGCTGTCTGGTTTGCAGACTTCACTCACACTGAGACAATGAAATGTTCAAATAGAAAAAAAAAAAAAAAAAACTCAACGTAAAAAATTACATCTCTTTTCTTTGTAGTTTTTTAAAATCCAATTTACAGACATCTTTCACACAAACTGACAGTTCTTACTTCTGACAGTTTTTGAAGGCAATAAAAAACAAATAGACTTTTTTATTTACAGCTCTGTCCAGTTTTTGTCCACATATCATTCATTCTCTAACATTAAAAAAATTAAACTCTCAAACTCCCAACAAACCTCTGAGATGCCTCATATTCAGAACAAGAAGAAGAATCAGGATGGCTTGTCTCCATCTGAATGTCCTGATGTCTCCCTTGGTCCTGAAACTGGTGCGGACTGAAGCACCTTGCCCTGCAGCCTCAGTGAAGCTCAGGAAATAAGAAAGGAGTTGACTTTATGCAGCTGAGCAGGTTCATATGACAAGCATGTGAGCCAACAGAGCCAGCCTCATGACTCTGGTCCGAGGTAATCCTTCCAAGAGTCTCATGACCATCCAGCTTCAAGACACAAGTGTTTTCATCCTGCTTCACAAACTTACTTTGAGAAATGCCCTCAAACTCTGAACTCTAATCACTTCTTTTTGAGCTTTTCTTTGGTTATTGACAGAAGTGAGTCCATTTTCTTCAGTCCACTTCAGAAGTTCTGTTTTTTATTTGAGTTTTGTTTCATGTCTTTAATTTCATTATAATCAGACCCACTACAACCAAACTAACCAAACTCCATGAAATATTTTATATATTGAAGAGATATCCTCAAATTTCATGTTCCACTTGTTAATTTAACTGTCTGGGTATGGGCAGCTGATGGAGAATACTAAGTCACTTTCATTTTGCTTAGCTTTATCCCAAATAATATATGAACCAGCATAAAAAAATCATAAAAATCCCAAAAATATTACAGATAACATGACCTTGCTGTCTGGACCTGAAACTACTACTGTAACTATGTAACTACAACCTGATGAATACATGTATATGTATGTGTATGTACATGTACATGTATATATATATATGTATATGTATGTATACATACATACATTTATCCTGGCTGTCAGATAAATGTAGATTCAGAGCTGCATCAAATTATTCTTTTCATTATTGATTAATGTGCTTATTATTTTCTTGTTTTGTCATTTGGTCTATAAAATGTCTGGAAATGAGTCGTTCAGTCTTTCCAAAAATCAAAAGTGATGCCCTCAAATGTCTTTTAGATAGTCAGTTTACTGTCATAGTGGACTAAAGAAACCAGGAAATATTCACATTTAAGAAGCTGGAATCAGAGTATTGTAGTATGAACATTTTCTTTTTAAAAATATTTCAAAATTAATAATCTATTTATTAAAACAATTGTTGATTAATTTAATAGTTGACAACTAATCGATTAACTAATCACTACAGCTCTAGCAGAATATGAATCTTTTAAGTAAGCAGATCAGTTCATTGTCATAACTCTGTGAATCAGTTCCATCATCAGTTTTTTTCATTTTCAGTAAAACCTGGATCGATCAACTAATCAATTAATTGTTGCAGCTCCAAGACAAATGCTCAAGTAAAGTCAAATAAAATAGTGCACAGTTAGTAAAGGCTTGTAATGAAGTCAACACATTTCTGAATGAACAGAGAACAATGACCAGTGAGAGTGAATGTGCAGCAGGATTTGGATTTACCAGTGTTTTAAATGAGATTACTATTGTTTGGAGGAACAGCTTGTTATGTGTTATACCGACAGGAAGTCTTTTTTATCTACTTCTTTACATGCAGCGTTTGTAAGCGAGGTTTGTCCCTTATCTCACTCACCACTGTATAATGTATGATGCACAGAAATGTAAAAAGACACACTCACTGGCTTCAACTTATATATAAATGCATTTATTCATTCATTCGATATTTGTCAGATCCTGCTCTTGTTGTCAATAAAGCTATCTGTTTGTCTTTGTTTTGTTTATCTGTTGTCTGTCTGTGCATTGCAGTATTTATAACTATATTTCTATTTTTATGTTTGTATTCTATTATTTCTAGGTTTTACTTGGGGTTGGCCATTAAGTGCATCAGGTAATGCCTTCAAAATTTGGTAACCAATCACAGACAAACTTTTTTTACATTTTAACGTATCTGAAAAAACAAAAAGATACTGGTCCAGTCTAGCAGACAGCAGCAACATGACAAAAGGGAGATGTCAATAGCAAAGATAACTAAACTTTTTTTTTAGGATCACTGTAAATAAGACCTCTAAACATTAAGCACAAAATGTTAATATGTTATGTATATGAAAAAACAGTACAGCATTCAGCATCATGTTGGAATAAAACATTTAAAATTAAATAAAGTTTCAGGTTTGTTTAGTTTTCTAGAAAAGACAGCAAGATAAAGCTGAACAGTTTCTTTTCAGTTTTTGTGTACAAGCAACAGAAAACAGACGAAACAACAACATAGTGTCACATTTCAAACCTGAAATCACTGTAAAGCTTAAAGTGCTTTACAGTGATGTTTACAGTTTTTTTACAGTTAGATGTTTGAGGTCAGTTTTATTTTAAATTATCACTCTGTTGCTACTGTTATAAGCACATTTGACACAGAGCTCTACAAGCTGCTGCTCTCCACAGCACCATGGCACAAAAGGGCGGATGCCTTGAAGCAAGAGAGATAATGTGCAGCTTTCTCCAGAAATATTGGTAACCAAAACTCCTAACAAAATGAATAAGCCTAACGCTACTGCAAACACAGTTTCTCCATGAATTCGGTTCAAGAGCAGGGCCACATCTCAAACACACATCATACACCTGGTCAAGCCTACTTATACCTGGTCAAGCCATCCTGCCCTGTTTATCTCAGATATTTCAGCAATAGACAGACAATGCATCATTCTTAAATGCTTGATAGCATTATTATACTTGGACGAATGCTGAAATTTTTCTGATGTCAACTTACATGGATTCTGATGATGCTTATTTCCATCTAGCAACTCAAGGCTCCCAACACAGGCTAATTAAGTTGGTGTTGGCTCACCCAGGTAGACGCTTGCCACTCACCTCTGACCTTCTCTGCATATATTCTCTACATTCAGGCTACATATCCTGATGGTTGACTTAACCCTGGAATTCATGTTCCTACTGGCTTTTTTCAGCTTCCTAAGGCTCTCTGAATTTGCTCCAGCATCATCCTCTTATAATCCTTCTTGTCATCCCAGTCTATCCAACATAACCACCCACAGTCTCATATCCATGCGCCAAAGGAGCCAAAGAGATCAGCTGGAAACTTCTATATTATAATGCCTTGACTCTGATCTCAGCCCATACAAGCAACTGACATCAAATCAAATCAAATCAAATCAAATCAAATTTTATTTATATAGCCCCAAATCACAAAATACATTTGTCTCAGAGGGCTTTACAATCTGTACAGGGAGTGTCACCCACACTGTCCTTAGACCCTCGATTTGAGTGAGGAAAAACTTGCCCACCAAAAAACCTCAGGCTGCCAAGGCATCACCTCAACACCCACTCTTTCTCACCAAAACAGGGGAAAGGGCCACTGGATTCTGGCTCCAGAAACATTTACACAGATTCCTCTGCATTTCAGGACTATCTTCAGAACACTATTCAATCCTACAGTATTAGTGTAGCAACCAGACTGGTCATCTCAGATCAAACCACTACTTATCTCTTATCTGGGCATGTTGCTCTTATATGTCCAACAATCTTCATTCAAGGTCACACTAAACTTAGCTCAGTCTAAATCAGATTCTTTTGGGGGCCTGTAATCCTACAGTTAGTCTCCCTCCACTTGGTCTTAAGTACATCCTCCCAGAACAACCTAACAGACAACATCCTCCTTCCACTTTCACCCCTCCCATTTTGCATCATTTCACATTTCCTCATATCCAAAACCCCTGAATTTCCATTAAACTGTTAAAAGACATATTGTTGTGGCATGGTCCTTGCTAGTGAATTTGCAAATAATGTGAATAAATGGTTAGATTTCAGAGTAGCTTGAACATTAGTTTAACAGTTTAATAATGTTGCATAGCTGGTAACTACTTCCTTATAATGACTCGTGTAATGTAGTTGTTATTTAATAAAATATTTTTTGCTGTTTTATAAAACAGTCTGGTAATTACCAAACTGTTACCATAAAATAACATATATTCAAGAGTTGACAGAAGTATTTATATGTTTTATTTGAGTAAAAGCAGAAATACCACAGAGTAAAAATAGTCCATTACAAACAAAAGCCCTGCATCAAAATATTAGTATTGACAATGGGAGTACTCATTATGGATATATGTATTTTTATGAGCGTGTGTGTGTGTGCAGCATAAATAATAAATACAGCTCATTCTTATATGTATTATATATTCTGTATACAGATGTATAGGTATTCACTACTCTTGGAATTAAAATTATTTAATCAATGTGGACTTAATGTGGATTTTTTGACATTGCTTAGCAGAACATTTTCCTTGAATGTCGAACAGATAAAGTAGCATCAAAAGAAAAAAAAAGTATAAGTACCTCAAAATTGTATAGTACTTTCTGCCACTGCAAAGCTTTATAGAGGACATGAGTCCAAACTTAGAAAATTAAAACAATGTCACATATATAGAAATTGTTATTATAACTATTAAAATAACAAAAATAAGTTTTGTCAGATTCACTTCAGATTTCCACAACACATTTTCTTCTATAATTGGAGAACAGACATGTTAGACAGCTGAGTGTGTCCACTGTCACATGTGTCTGTCTGAGTGGATAAACAGCTCATTGTGTTTGAATCATATGGAGTCAATTAACCCTGAACTCAGTAAGTCACATTACCTGAGGAAGACAAATCACTGCACTCCACTGCATTATACTTAACCCCAACCCTACTTATGTACTTATTAAACTTATGAAACATGATATACTTGTCGTTGTGTAAATGTTCTGTTTCTTCTTCATAATGTTTAAATCCCAGTATTTTCGTTCTGAGTCTAATACTAGCATTTTATCTTGTCTGTTTTCTTTAATTCACCACAACCAATGGTGGAAAGTAACTAAGTACATTTACTCAAGTACCGTACTATGTACTGTACTTAAGTACAATTTTGAGGTTCTTGTTCTTTATTTAAGTATTTACATTTGATGCTACTTTATACTAAATAAGCTTTAAAAATACAACACATTGTTAAAGAAAAAATAATATTCTAATAATGTCATATATAATATTATATGATAAATGAACTGCACTTATATATCCCGTTTCTATTTTTTCGACCACTCAAACCTCTTTGCAACATGTCACCTTTTCACATACACATTCTTTTACTACAATATTTTAACTACATCAAGATGATAATACGATTTTACTTTTACTATTATAGGATCTTTTCATGCAGGACTTCTATTTGTAATAGCTTTTTTTACATTGCTGTATTGGTAATTTTGCAATAAATTACATTTTCCTTGTTAAATACACAATAATAAAATAATATATTAACATCATATTTTTATGTAAATGACCCGTTTCTGGGTTTTTTTCATCTGTAATTTTACTGAAGTAGAATTATGACTGCGGGACTTTCAGTTTTGCTACTTGTACTTTTTCCAGACATAAAAACTTTCTTGATGATGTGACAAATATGAATCAATTAATTTGTTCACAACATCTCAAAATTAACTTTAACCCTTTAATATCTTCAAGATGTTTTAGTTTCATTCAGCTTCACAGTTTGGGCCCCTGAATGGTGTGATCAGCCCCTGGGCGATGTGACAACACACACAGCTTTTTGTCTGATGCAATCAATGACATTGGTATTATGTTTCCTCTAACACTCAACATGTTTCTACATATTTCCCCAAACATCAGCCTGGTGGTGGAAATTTTTAGCATTTCTGATGAAGTTAGTTAAGTTTGAAAGTCTTCAGCGGAAATGAGTCTCACTCTTACCTTCCGTGATCCAGATGACACGCTGCGTTTGATTGATGAACGCTTGATTGATCCGTTAGTCCCTCTCCTTCCTCTGCCATCCATGCTAATACACTTCAGCTGTCCTCCAGGTTCATCCTCCGTTTATCTGTCAGATGTCCCTGAGCAACAGACGTTTCTGCTGTCCTCTGGCAGCTTTCAGTCTGTGATGCGCTCAGATGTCTTTGGGTGGGATATGACAGGTGGAGACCCCGTCCTCCCTCTCCACCCCTCTGCACTTTCCCTCTATAATCAGGATTAGTGAATGCAGCTGAGGATGGAGGGCAGTCCTCTTTAATGGACAGAGATTTAATAAATAGTGATTGAAGGTAAATCTACTTCAAATATGCCCAAGGGAAGTCATTATTTCTTTGTTTCTCTGATGTTTCATTTCACTAAAGAGAAAAGTGAGTTCATGATGGACAGGTGAAGTCCACCTCATGTTGTTTTCCAAATTAAACCTTTAGAGTTTATTGGAAAAAGATGAATAATGAATTCCTGGCTTCTCTGGTCTGCATGTTGAAGTGTCCTTGGGCAAGATGCTTAACCCCAAAATCCTCAAGATGATTGTGCCCTGAAAAGTTAGTTCAGTATCAGCTTTTTACTCTCCTGTATTTAGGATTTTATTCTACATTGTTATTAATTTTCATTATAATTATGTCTATGTTTCATCTCTCAAAGTACTTTGCTAACTATTTCTTGTTTTTAAATGTGCTCTGTAAATAAATTTATTGATTACTCAAATTATTAATATTAGAATTAAATCAAATCAAAATCAAATCAAATTTTATTTGTATAGCCAAAAGTCACAAAATACATTTGTCTCAGAGGGCTTTACAATCTGTACAGGGAGTGACACCCTCTGTCCTTAGACCCTCGATTAGTGAGGAAAAACTGGCCCACCAAAAAACCTTTTAACAGGGAAAAAGGTGGAAGAAACCTCAGGAAGAGCCACAGAGGAGGGATCCCTCTCCCAGGACGGACAGACGTGCAATGATGTCACATGTACAGAACAGTCAACACACACATGTACAATTACAATGAATTACAGTGGATGAAAAAACGAGAATGGGTTACAATGAAAGATGAATTATTACAGTAGCAGTGGAACCTGTGATAGAGAGACACAGATGCACAGCAGCAGCAAATCATTAACTAACTATAAACTGTAATGACCTGAGCCAGCCCTAACTATAAGCTTTGTCAAAAAGGAAAGTCTTAAGTCTATTCTTAAAGGTGTTGACCGTGTCTGCCTCCCGAACACCGAGTGGTAGTTTGTGCCACAGAAGAGGAGCTTGATAGCTGAAAACTCTGGCTCCCAATCTACTTTTAGACACTACAGGAACCACAAGGAACCCACCATCCTGGGAGCGCAATGTTCTAGTAGGGTATTAAGATACTATGAGCTCTTTTAGATATGAGGGTGTCTGACTTATTGGAGCAGCCTGATAACAAGGAGTTACAATAGCATGGACTAGTTTTTCTGCATCACCTTGAGATATGATGCGTCTGATTTTGACGATGTTACGTAGGTGGAAGAATGCAGTCCTCGAAATTAGTTTTATGTGGTCATTAAAGGACAAATTCTGATCAAAGACAACTCAAAAATTATTTATGGTGGATCTGGAGGCGGGGGTATCCCGTCTAAGGCAACTAAATCTCTGGAAAGAGAGTTGCTGAGGTGTTTCCAATTACGAGAACTTCAGTTTTATCTGAATTTAGCATCAGAAAATTGTGGGTCATCCATTTTTTACATCCTTCATGCATGCTTGGAGTTTAGTTAAATAATTGGTTTCATCAGGCTTGATCGATAAATACAATTGGTGAGAAGTGAATAGAAGTGGTCCTAATACAGAACCTTGTGGGACTCCATGAGAAACTTTGGTTTGCATGGAGGATTCATCATTAACATGAACAAACTGAGATCGGTCTAAGAAATATGACTTACACCAGCCTAGGGCGATTTCATTGATGCCAATTTGATATTCCAGTCTCTGTAAAAGAATCTGATGGTCAATGGTGTCAAATGTAGCACTAAGATCTAATAGGACAAGTCAGAGATGAGCCCTTTGTCTGATGCCATTAGGAGGTTGTCACAACATAGTGAGATTTGTCATTTGTCATTTGTAACTTTGACTAGTGCGGTCTCTGTGCCATGATTCACTCTAAATCCTGACTGAAACTCCTCAAATAAACTGTTTGTATGGAGACAATCACACAGCTGATTTGCTACGGCTTTCTCAAGTACCTCAGAGAGGAATGGAAGGTTTGATATCGGTCTGTAATTGGCTAAAACCTCTTGATCTAGAGTTGGCTTTTTAAGAAGATGTTTTATTACAGCTATTTTAAACGACTGTGTTACACTGTAAAATATTTATCTTATGCATGTATTGTGGAGATGGTATTCATATGGATGTTAATACTGAGGTGAATGCAGCCTTAACAGAGAAAAGAGACTACAGTGTTTTCACACTTCCAAATAGAAACCAAAACTCCTCATCCACTGTTTGTGTTGCAGTTGCAAAAGTGAATGTTTTTTGTCACAACTACAGATTCTCTCTAGAGGATGCAGAAAATACAAAACCTGCAACATTACCACCAACTTCTCAGGATATTTTTCATATAAATTATGTGGGTCAAAAGATTTTAATCATTTCAACAGAGAGCAGCTCTTTCATCTTAATTTTATTCCAAAATATCCTCATATTTATGGATCAGCAGTTGCATCAAAAACAGTTGCAGCAGGTTGACTCATAAAGAGTCTGGATGACCTTTTATTCTGAAAAACCTTGTGTGCCTGCTAAGCGAGTCTTAGCGGGCACACAAACAATCAGAAGCAAAAAGAAAACATTATGTTACAAACGTTATGATAGCGGCCCCCCAGGCTGCAGTAAAATTGTCAAGTGTTGACCGGTCCGCGGTGATAAAAAGGTTCTAGACCACTGCCCCAGAGGACCATCACAGTCCGCCTCGACAGCAGTGGGTTTGCCAGTGTACTAGCAAAGTGCCACAAGATTGTGGCCATTTCAAACAAAGCCTTGCGAGTACCACAGAACTTAACCAGTGAGACCATTGCAAGTGTTTGCAATGGTCTCAATGGACATTACTGATGATGATTCAGCCTATGTGGTGAAGTTCAAGAATGCCTTCCAGAGGGACTTGGCACCATGGCAAGCTGTTGTCCACAGCACTGGATCCACGTTTCAAGGATTTGAAATGTCTTCCAAGAGAAAAGACGGAACAGGTAAAGACTATATGGATAAGATGGACTATTGAGTCTAATTTATCAAATCAAACAATTTATATATCACTTTTCACGCAAGAAAAGGAACACAATGTGCTTCACAAACAAAACAAAAATAAAACGGCCTACTGCACTTTGTATTAATGACAATCATGCATCCACTGGTCCATTTATACATCTATTCATTCATTCCGGTGTGGACCAGTCTATGGAACATGTTGGGGTCCGATTCTGACTCAGAAGAATGAGGATGGACTCAGGAGCCTATGAAATCTGTTAGCCCTAGCATGCAACTACCTGGCCTCCCCAGCAACCTCTGTACCTGGTGAGAGACTGTTCAGCCTCGCAGGCCACATGGTGCAAAATAAAAATCTTTTCATCTGCCACAATAATGTAATGAATTTAAATGAAAAAGCCTCAAGTTAAGGGCTTTTCTCAGCATTTTTAGGTGATATTAAAAAGAGATTAACTAGATCAATTAATTAGAAATCATAATTAATCTCTTATATTTCTCTCTTGACAGCACTAATTATAATAATAGTGTACGTTTGTCACTGCAGACAATTATCACACCGGATTATAAGGCGCAGTATCAATTATCATGTCAGTTGCTGTCATTGTCCACACATAAGGCGCACTGATTATAAGGTGCAATAAGCGAAAACAAAACGTGTGTCGGATAAGTCGAACTTTATTCAACAAATTTACAATAACTCTCAGTTGTAGGATAACAAGAAAATACAAGTTTAAGTGGGCGATTTCCGCATCAAACATGCCCCGATCCCTGTCAACATTGTACAGTTTTGACACAAAAATACAAAACCGTTGTTCAGAGTTTAACAGTTGGGCGATTTTAGGATCCAACATGCCCGGATCCGTCTCATCATTATCCGAGTAAGTCTTGTTGCAGTTACTGGGCTGTGAAGTGGTGATTCCAGCCTCTGTGAGGCTCCTGACACGCGGAGTAATACTTTAATAATAATTTTTGACATATTTGTATAAACAGTGTTTAAGATGATATTCACATTGCACTGGTTAATTATTTTAATATGTGCCTAATCCTAGCCTTGTTGGAACCAAAGACTCCCTGAAGAACACTAACGTAGGAAGCACTATCACTGCAGGAACAAATAACTTTAATTCCTTTTCTTGTCTAAATAAGCGCAAAAGTCAAAATAAACATCAAGGATAAAAAAATTATTTCTAAGCACAAATTAACTTGAATATCAATTCGACTCTAAAACCCAGTGGATTGTCTGGAGAACGCTTAGTCACATGTTAACGTCTGAATGTTTCCTTCAGGTTTCTGGTCAGTGATTCTTTTGTTAATGAACCTCCATTTGCTGTTCTTCTACAACCAGATGAGCACAGAATGACCACAGTTAGAGTTAACAATCAAGTGCTGTCCTGTTGTAATGTGACTCTCCTACTGAGAAGAAACTCATCCATCCTCTGATATGCTCAGACACAGCTTTCCTGTTTCCACTGGAGGAGAACATTGTTTTCAAGTTATTTATTCTATCACATCCCCTTCTTCTTCATATGTTGGTGGTACAGTGTGTGGTGGAGTGCGTGGTGGAGAAGTTCTCCATGCGGAAGCGTACCACCTTGCTGTTGGGCGGTGGTGGGTACAGGAAGCCGCAGGTGAAGACCTGGTGACAGGCCTTGCGGAAGTTCTCTGACAGGAAGGCATAAAGAACAGGGTTGATGCAGGAGTTTCCGTAGGACAGACAGTGAGAGATGATCCGAAAGGCAAAGGAGGCATGGGTCAGTGGGAAGGTGCCAAACTCCACCCACATGGTGATAATGTGATGGGGCATCCAGCAGATGGTGAAGGCGGAGACAACCAGGAGGACTGTCTGAGCTGTCTGCAGGAGAACAGAGAGGAAATATCAGTCTGGATCTGAACTTGAACTGAGCAGTGGGGTGTTTTATGACATTATAAATCCCCAACTCCAAAATACTCCGCAAAATATTCCCAAGATACTCAATAAACACTCCTTACATTTCCCAAATGCTTCCTCCCTTTAGACAAATGCCAACATTTCGGAAAAGAGTGATTGCCAGGCTGGAACTCAAACAGGACTCAAGAGCTGAGGTGTCAGTGAGCCGATTTATTTAGCATATCGAAGAGGAAAATCAAAAGGCTATAACACAATAATTTAACTTATACTCGACAACAATGAAACAAAAGCTAGACTAAGAAAGTAACAACAACAAAATCACTCTTTCGAGGCAGGAAAAAAGTGCTTTACGTCGTGCTTTACAATATGCGTCTCCTGTCACTTCTAGTTACCGGTGTTACTGCCACGGTGCTCTCTGTTCTGCTCACCTAAACTAATTTTCATATAGTCCAAACACTAATGATCATCTCCATAACTTTACACCATCTCGTCTGTTTAGCTACTCCTCGTCCTCCTTTAGTGATAATGGTAATTGTAATAAATGTAGTTTATTTGTAGCTTTGGAGGCGAGGCTTAGCAACTTAGAGGCACGGTACTGCACCACCGAACAGTCAGTAGCTGCCATAGTTAGCAAGTCCCCTGTAGCCGGTGCGGTACCACTGAAGGCAGCTTTAGTTAGCCATCCCCCCGGTAGTTCCCGAGCAGCTGGGAGGCTGGGTGACTGTCCGAAGGAGGCATAACCCCAAGCAGAAGCCCACGGTACCACCACTTGCTCTGCGTTTCTAACAGATTTTCCCCACTCAGCGACACACCCGCTGAGAGGCCAACTCTGCTCATTGGCAGCTCAATTGTACAAAACTTGAAGTTAGCGACACCAGGGACCATAGTTAAATGCATCACGGGGGCCAGAGCAGGCCACATCAAGTCCAATTTAAAACTGCTGACTAAGGATCAGCGTAAATATAATAAGATTCATTCACATAGGTGGTAATAACACTTGGTTATGCCAATCAGAGGTTACTAAAATAAATGTATTATCGGTGTGTGAACATGCTAAAACAATGTCGGACTACATAATTTTCTCTGGACCCCTACCAAATCAGAATCAGAACAATGAATTTATATCTGATTATTGTATTGATTTATTCTGCCTCACTGAAACCGGGCTGCAGAATCCACTCCTCCCAGTCATTGTAATACTCATGTTCCACAAAGTAGTGGTTGAGTTGTAGCCATATTTGACTCAAGTTTACTCATAAATCCTAAACCTAAACCAAATTATAATTCATTTGAAAGTCTCATTCTTAGCCTTACTCACCCATACTACTGGACTATAAGCCTTTTTCCAGAAATTCCTACAGCAGATGTCTGTCTATCTATCTATCTATCTATCTATCTATCTATCTATCTATCTATCTATCTATCTATCTATCTATCTATCTATCTATCTATCTATCTATCTATCTATCTATCTATCTATCTATCTATCTATCTATCTATCTATCTTGTTACTAACTAAACTTCTTCCCCGGAGTTTCTGTGTTCTCTCGTCCAGCAGGTTCTTGTGGACTGTGTCTGCTGCTGTGGTCCTAGTGGCGTCTACTGCATGTGTTGTCACCGTCATCATTGTTACCATATCTCCATTACAGTTTATAATTAGTTAATGATTTCCTGCTGTGCATCTGTGTCTTTATCACAGGTTCCCCTGCTACTGTAATAATTCATCATTCATTGTAACCTATTCTCATTTTATCATCCATTGTAATTCACTGTAATTCATTGTGAGTGTACAATATGTGTGTGTTGATTTGTTCTGTACATGTGACATCCATTGCACGTCTGTTCATCCTGGGAGAGGGATTCCTCCTCTGTGGCTCTTCCTGAGGTTTATTCCACTTTTTTCCCTGTTAAAAGGTTTTTTGGTAGGCAAGTTTTTCCTTACCCGAATCGAGGGTCTAAGGACAGAGGGTATCACTCCCTGTACAAATTGTAAAGCCCTTTGTGACGATTCCATATGAGAGTACAAGGTCAAGAGTGTGGTTCAGACAATGAGTCGGTTTATTTACACTCTGACAGAAGCCGACTGAGTCTAACAAAGAGATAAATGCAGTACTAAGACTATCAATGCGGTTGTCAATATGAATATTAAAATCACCTACAATAATTACTTTATCTGATTTAACGACCAAGCCTGATGCAAATTCTGCAAATTCAGATAAAAATTCAGAATAAGGACCTGGAGCTCGATATAATATAACAAATAATATTGGCTGTAATGTTTTCCAGGTTGGGTGAGTCAGGCTAAGAACAAGACTTTCAAATGAATTATAATTTAGTTTAGATTTAGGATTTATAAGTAAACTTGAGTCGAATATGGCTCCAACTCCACCACCTCGACCAGTACTTCGAGGAATATGAGTATTACAGTGACTGCGGGGAGTGGATTCATTTAAGTTAACATATTCATCCTCCTGCAACCAGGTTTCAGTGAGGCAGAATAAATCAATATCATAATCAGATATTAATTCATTGACTAAAACAGCTTTAGAGGACAAGGATCTAATATTCAAAGGTCCACATTTAATTATCTTGTTTTGGACTCCTAGAGATGTTGATTTAATTTTAAATTTTAAGTTTTTATAATGGACTCCTCTTCTGTTTATTTTATCTTTAAATAATGCAGGTGGACGGGGGACAAACACAGTCTCTATACTAGATGATTGGGTGGGCAACTGCTCTAGTGGAGACGCAGAGAAGCATGTAAGACTGCAGCTCTGCTTCCTGGTCTTAACTCTGGATTGTCACGGGTTAGATCGACTAATAAACTTGGCCATGTTTCTAGATATGAGAGCTGCTCCATCCAAAGTGGGATGGATGCCGTCTCTGCATAGTCTGCTATTGCATGCTCCGGGTTGCCATTTAGTTCCAGCAAATGCAGCAACCAGCTTTAGGTGTAATCTGCTCAATTTCAGCAACCAAGTGGCCAACTGAGATCACATAGTTCTTGCTTGCAGAAAATTCTTCAACCATCACCAGCTGTTCATGAGATGTATTCAGTCAGAACACTTCATATAATGTCATATCCCTACATAATTGGAGATTTTTGGGGGTCTGTTGTTGCCCAGCTCTGTGGCGAATTCCCTACAAGCCTACCCATAACGCATCCCGCAAGCAGAAGTTCTGCGCCCATCCAGACTCTTCCTCCTCAATATATCATTTAAACTCATTTTGTTGCTGGTGTGGTCCTTGCTAGTGAATAGAAGCTTAACTACCGAGTTTCAGTAGCAGGGCCATACCTTAACTGTGCTTCTTCTGGCATTCCTATATATACCAACCTAACTATCGTGCTCGTATCCTGCTCCCCTCCCCTTCCTGTCATTTCCTCTAATTCTTCTTTGTGGGGTCCTGAGGGGGTCTGTCATTGCCTGGGTGATGTGGCAGATTCCCTATAAGCCTCCCCACAAAGCATCCGGCAAGCAGAAGCTCTGTCTCCACACTCTTCTTCAATAAATCATTTAAACATATTTTGTTGATGGTGTGCTCCTTGCTAGTGAACCTAAACATCTGCCAAACACTACCCAAATACTCCTAAAATCATCAACATTGTCCAAACAGTGTTTTGATTAATTTCCTCCCCCCTAAATGCTGATAAACACTCCCCAATTACTTCCAAAAAACACTTTTTAAACACCACCCAAACACCCTCCAAATATTTCCCAAACATTCCCCAAATACTCTGCAAACACCATATCACCAGAAACCATACCCTCCAAACTTTCTCCCTAGAGTTTTTTTGTGATTTATTGTCCTGCAGGCTGCTGGAGACCATTATGGCCCCTGGACTGCAGAACTTGGATCATTGTGGTGTTGACCTTGGTGGTCCTGCTTGATACCTATTGCTACTATTATTATTATTATCTTTGGCTAAACCAGTAATTTGATAGTAACTATGGACTGATTTTCATTGTGGACCAGTTTCCACTCAAAGTCTGGGTTTCAGTCTGTGAGGGGGTGACCTGGACTAGAAACTGGTCTTCCTACTTTGAGTCATAACTCAGTCACATGTGAACACACATGATGCACATATTTTTACAGTCAGTGTGATTTACACAAAAAAGATGGGGGGTTAGGGTTTTCCCTATATTTTGAGCAGACTTTTAATGGAAAATATTTGACTATATGTGAACAAATCTGGTGTAAACACATAATAATTGAAGATAACTGTTTGTCAGAGCTACTGTCAGGCTGAAGATGTCACTCAGTCAGCTTATTCTTCTGTCCCGGTATGGTTGTTTCTGGTTTGTTGACGTCACTTACCTCTGTGTGCAGATGTCCTGTTGCAGCAGATCACAGATCAGTTTACAAAGGAGGGTCAGTGGAGCAGGAACAGAGCCTACTGGGTAAATATTTAGACAGAAAGACTAAGAATAGAGGAGCTTCTCTCCAGGCTGCTCAGACAGTCAGATCTTCATCCTGAACTTTTTCATGTCTCTGACGTTTGTATTCAGGTCAGTCTGTCAGAGTGCCGGTTTTATATGCAGTTGTGGCTCAAAGGTAGAATTAGTCAGTATTATCAGAAGATCGGTGGTACTATTCCCAGCTCTTCCAGTCCACATGTTGAAGTTGGGCAAGACACTTACCCCAAACTGCTCCTGATGGCTGTGCAAGTGTGTGTGAATGTTTACATCCTCCTGATGCATAGCACGCACCTTGTATGGTAGCCTCTGCCATCAGTGTGTGCATGTGTGTGTGAATGGGTGAATGCTGACATGTATTGTAAAGCGCTTTGAATAGTCGAAAAGACTAATAACTAGTACCTCTTGTTTGCAGCGTAACATGGATGTACAGACTACTATCACTGGCTCACTTTAATGCTGAAAAAAACTTAAACGTGATGATTCTCAGGAGAATAGAGGTTTATTGTCAATGGTCATGAAGAAGTGTAAGTCACACCAAATGACATCAATATGTGTTTCATATCTCAGTGATATCTGTGTGTCCAGATATGACTAAGTTATGGCTCAGAGAAGGAGGATGAGTTTTGACTCTTCTTCACCACATATAGTAGCAACTCACCTTCAGCTCTCTGGCACCATCTGGGGAGGCTTCTGGCTTAATGGATCTTAATCTAAGGTAACTAATATTGTAATTCTGAATCATTCATTCCACTTTACCTGTAATGACACATGTTGCTGTACTGCTAACAGTCGTAATGAGCTTGAGAACAATCATCAACCATGTAACCTCTATGACCTCTATGACAAAGGAAGTGTGTCAAGTGGTTTGTTTTCATTTGGATCAGAGAGAAGACAGAGACACATTGGAGAGGTTTGAGTAGGAGCCAGCGCCAGTCAGAGTGCACATCTGACAAAGATAATATTTTCCATAATGTACCAGTCAACCCTGCAAAGGACCCGTGTCTTAACAATCACTAACAACCAGTTTTTTTTTTCAAAAGGCAACAGCAGACAACAAGAAACACAAAACACACAAGAAGTTGAAGTCCATCACAATGTGTGATTCATCCACAACCCTACCTGTACAGTAGAGAGTACAGTACAGAGAGTCATGTTTGGAGGATTAACAGCAGCAAAAAAATCCTGGTTATGAGATGGACACCTCCTAATAAATTTAGGGTTTTCAATGAAAATTGTAATTTTTAAGTATTTTTTTTTCTTCCTGTGTTTCTTAAATATAATCCTGTTGTTGAAGGCTGCCAAAGAGCTCAAACTACACCTTTAATCTTGGATAAACAGATTTGAAAGAACAAGGGTTTCTTTACTACACTGTATTCCATCAGGATCCTGTATACAACAGTAGACATACATTACATACTGTGGATCTAAATCTGTAAACATCATAAACATCATCATAGGAGTACCTTTCTCTTGGAGCTCTCAGACTTCTTCGACATGTTCTTCATCTTTTTATGAAGATGAATTAAAACCTGAGAGAGAAATACAAAACTGATAAAATTACTGATTCCCTCTTAACGTTAACTATAACTATACTATAACTGACTATAACCATTATTCATAACTGTACTATAACTGTACATAACTGTATATAAAACTATACTATAACTAACTGTTAGCCTTAACTATTACTATACTATAACTAATTATAACCATTAACCATAACTACACTATTTAATTATTTTATTTTATTTTATTGTTTTATTATTGCACACAAAGTGAGATAAATCTGAGCCTAAAAAAAAACTGTTCAACTTTCACTCTTAATATTTTGAAACTTCAGACCGGGTTGTTGCGTTGGACAAAGTCCCGTTTTATGATGGACTTGACTTTGTCTGTACTCTTTGGACCAGCTGCTCGGTTAATAATGAGACTTTTACAGCCTCTGGGAATCAAACATTACCCAGATAAATGAACAGGGGTTTTGCACTGACCTTGGCGTAGCAGCAGCTAATGAGCAGCAGCGGCAGCAGGTATCCGAGCAGCACAATGATCACCTTGTAGGCGCGTTTGGAGGCTCCGGACCACTTCTCCCAGCAGAAGGTACTGTTGGGGGCGGTGTAGTGGTTTGTGAGGACCTGGTGCTGGGCCACCGGCACCGAGCACACCAGAGACAGCGTCCATATGACGCACACGCCGGCCAGCGCGCTCCTGTGGCTCCGGACGCTCGGAGCGTTCTTGGAGCGCACCACGGCGATGTAGCGGTCCACGGACATGGCCACCAGCGTAAAGACGCTCACCAGCATGCTGACCGTAAGGAAGTAGTGTCCGGCCTTACAGAGGAAGGCTCCGAATACCCACTCCTCCAGAGAGTAGACAGTGGCGTGCAGCGGAACGCACAGCAGCAGAAAGCCCAGGTCAGCCACACTCAGGTTCAGTATGAAGATGTTGGTGGGGCTGCCGGAGCGCCTCCACCCTCCTCCTCCACCGTACCTCACCTTACCGATCACCACCATCACCAAACAGTTCCCCACCACTCCCACCACAAAGATGAGCCCGAACACCACCGGCACGATCACCGCCTCCGGTCCGGACCCGTTGCCGCCGGCCGCACCGGACCGGTTGGTCTCCAGGAGCTCTTCCTTGACAGAGGAGTCATTTCCCTGCAGCAGCATGTCGGAGGCCTGAGAGAGAAGCTGGAGAAGACCGTGACTGACTTAAAGACTAAGTTCATGGTCCGGACCAGACGCTGGAGACACGGGAAGTTACCGGCAGCGTAAAATACTGTTTCCTGTTGGAGATTTCAAAGTAAAACCAGTCAGGCCAACTGACTGTAAAACTTTAAGATTTTTATTTTAACAAACAGTAAGCGGATGTAGATTGATGAACGCTGTCCTCAAAAATTATTTCTTTATAATTTGAGTCAAATAATGAATCCCTCCATGAATAAAATCCCACCATGTATCATCAATAATCAGAATAGAAAGAGATGACAAATAACTCATTATAATATATTAATAATCCGTCTATAAAGAGTCTATAAGAGTAAATATCTTTGTTGATATTTATAAATGCATGCATAGTGTGAATGTATTTTTGTATGTGCTTTTATACATATCAATATGCCGTTTCTTTTCTCCTTTATCATGCTGTATATTTTTGTTTATGACTTTTGTATAACAGAACATAACATATTATTCACACAGGGAAAAAAAACTCTTTTCTTTCTCTAGGAGAAAGAAACTTCAAATCAAATTGACATAACTTCCAAAATACATTTTACATTGGACTACTTGTTTTTGTGGTTCATGTTTCACCAAATGTGAGACTAAAATGGTTGTGTTAGCTTGCACAAGTTTAACTTTAAATAATCACAGCACATACTATATGACTCAAACATTCATCTTGTATCTTAGGACTGACAGGACACTGAAGTATATATCATGCATACACATGTTGTCCAAGCATATGATGCTTTCACTGTGCAGGCAGTACTTGTGTACTTTCTACCTGGTCTACCTCCTGCCTGGTCAACCTGATTGTGTGCATTCATGATCATCAGTCAACAGTTTAATAATGTGTGTGGACACAATAACAGTATTATCCAATGACAAGACACAATAAAACAGAAGGTGATCAGAGATTACAGTTCATTTCCTGCCCAATGATTTATAATGTCACACATATAATAACATGTTTATGAGTGTGTGTGTGTGTGTGTGTCTGTTTGTGTCTGTGTGTGTTACACTGAGCTCCTCTCTTCTTCACTCCTTCTTCACCTGTTTATGTGAGTTTATGTCCCATTAATGCATGTTACTAACTTGACTTCTTCCCCAGAGTTTTTGTGCTCTCTCTCATCTGTCAGGTTACTGATAGTGATGACTACCGCTGTCTACCTACCCTACTCTACTACATGTCAGAGGTTCTTTCTACTCCACTACATTTATCTAGCAGCTTTAGTTACTGTTCAGATGCAGATTTGACTCAATGGATAATATAAAAAGTTTTTAATATCCAACACATTGTTAAAGATGAAACCAGTGGTTTCAACCTTTTAGTCTTTTGACGTCTTACTAAAAGCAGTGTGTAGTCAGGTCACATTTCAGATGTCTATGAGTTGTTAACAGCTCCACAAAATAATGACTTGCCTGACCCCCACCTCCAGCCCCACAAAAAAAAGACCCTGCCAACAACATGTCAATATATTATATTATTACTAGATCTAGAACAAAGAAAAAACAAGATCAATAATTAAAATACAGTATATAAATTGCACATGTCTGAAGAAAGCAAAAAAGGCAACTCAATGGAGCATAAAAAAGATTCCTGCAGTAAAATATTTTTCAACCTGGTTTTTCACCCTGTTTAGATCTGGCATTAACATTAACAACAGGTGTGAAGTCTAAAACGTGGCTTGTCTTTCTGTGGCTGTGGGGGCCTCATTTTGGCCAGTGGGTGCTGCAGCCCCAAGAATTTACAATTAAGATATAATATGTATGTTAGATCACACTGACATTACACATGCATCAGGTACCCAATTAAAATTACCATAATGCACATTTTATTGGCATTTGTTAACATCCTATTGATTAAGCACAACACACTACAAATTATTCAAAAAGCTTTATCACGTGTATCTTACAAAATGCCATGTCAATGTATGTAAAGTCCTCAGTCAGGACATCTGTGTGAATTTGCACTTGCTGTGTTGCAAACACAAAGTGGACCAGGTTGCCTGTGGCTGAAATTAGTTGCATGACATGATGCCTCAGTTCTAATAGTTGCTAGTTCAGCAAAACTAAATACTAGATACAGTCATCTTCTGTAACTTAGCAACATATTAGCAGGAGGCTAATAAATAGCCTATAGTCACTCACATCACTCATAGAAATTTGCCTGTTTCTCTTCTTTTTGTTTCTTTGTCTAAACTGGGCACCTGATGCTTCTTTGGTCTTTTACTTTGATTCACGATCTTCATTTAAGACTTGACAGCATAACATGACCTTTCATATTACCATCCGTTCACTCGTCAATCAACCAGAGTCACGTGTTCACCATCAGAGTGGGTTTCATTCTTCTGGATCATGTGATCACAACAATTCTCATTCCAATTCACACCTTGAAGGGTGACTTATGTGACCCTTTATTATGGAATGAGGGGTGTGGTCTACAGCTCCACCCTCTGTGATCCAGAGATATAGCTCCTGGTTTCCATCATCAGGCTAGAACTGAAGAAGCCTTTTGGATGAAAGGTGAAACGCCTTCAAGCTCAAAAAAAAAAATCCAGTTTCATACAATTCGAATGTTTCTCTACCAGCATTACAATAGTATTATTAATCTTGGAGTTGTCTTTGATCAGGATTTGTCATTTAATAACTATATAAAACAACTTTCAAGGACTGCATTCTTCCACTTACGTAACATTGCCAAAATAAGACGCATCATTTTTTAAGCGGATGCAGAAAAACTAGTCCATGCATTTGTTACTTCTAGGCTGGACTATTGTAACTCTTTGCTATCAGGCTGCTCTAATAAGTCTCTTAAGAGTTTGCAGCTGATTCAGAACGCTGCTGCACGTGTTCTGACAGGAACCAAGATCAGAGATCACATCTCTCCCATTTTGGCTTCCTTGCACTGGCTACCCGTTAAATGTAGAATAGAATTTAAAATTCTTCTACTAACTTACAAAGCTCTTCATGGTCAGGCACCATCATATCTAAAAGAGCTCAACACCAACACCTTTAAGAGTAGACTTAAGACTTTCCTTTTTGATAAAGCTTATAATTAGGGCTGGCTCAGGTCATCCCTTAGTTATGCTGCCATAGGACTAGACTGCTGGGGGACTCACATACTCTCTCCTTCTCTCTGTCTCCTTCTCTCCCCCTCCTTGTCTGTCTGTCTGTCTGTCTGTCTGTCTGTCTGTCTGTCTGTCTATCTATCTATCTATCTATCTATCTATCTATCTATCTATCTATCTCGTCCAGCAGCTTCTTGTGGACTGTGCCTGCTGCTGTGGTCCTGCGTGGCGTCTACTGCATGTGTTGTCACCGTCATCATTGTTACCATATCTCCATTACAGTTTATAGTTAGTTAATGATTTGCTGCTGTGCATCTGTGTCTTTATCACAGGTTCCACTGTTACTGTAATGATTCATCATTCATTGTAACCTATTCTCATTTTATCATCCATTGTAATTCATTATAATTCATTGTGAGTGTACAATATGTGTGTGTGTTTTGTTCTGTACATGTGACATCATTGCACGTCTGTCCGTCCTGGGAGAGGGATCCCTCCTCTGTGGCTCTTCCTGAGGTTTCTTCCACCTTTTTTCCCTGTTAAAAGGTTTTTTGGTGGGCAAGTTTTATTTCAGTTTTAAGTCACAGTTTTATTTGATTCTGTTCTATTTTTGTGCATGCTGGCTGCTTCACCTGACATACACCGACCAATCATTAACCTGCTGCAGATTTCAAGGAACATGGCGGCGCCTCATCTGCTGATAGTCCAGATTTTCCCAGAAGGCTTTTCAATTTGCAGGTTCAGTATGTCTCTGTTTTTGATAACTCAGAGGCTAATGGTGTTTCTCCAGAAATGTGTTCGCCTTTATTGTAAATTAAGTAATAAAAAACATAGATCGATAACTAGAAACACTTAGAGAGTAAAAGAGCAATGACAATAAAAACGAATTATTTATACTATTATTTATTATGATTAATATTATTATTTATATTACAGCTAACAGCAAGGGTGGTGTTACTGATTGGAATCACTTGGTTCTTCTATTTCCTAACCGTAAGAAGTCTTGTTAATGCTTAGTTTTATACTAATATCCTGGAAATATTAAGTGTAATGTGCAGATATTTAATGCTTCATTTTATGCTAATGTCCTGGTGTAATATGCAAGTATTTAATGCTTAATTTTATAGTAATGTCTTGGCAATATTCAGTGTAATTTGCATCTATTTAACAGTTCATTTTCCAGACATTTTATAGAGGGAGGAGCAGTTTGGTACAAGTTATAAGAAAAAACAAGAAAAGTGTGAAGTTGTTTTAGTTGGTAAGTTTTCAGTGTGTATATTAGTACAATTATATTAAAAAGTGTTGAGTAGTGCATGCTTCTTTAATTTGGGTTCATATATAGTTGTTAATTTGTAAAACTACTTAATAACTATCTAACTGAGAGAAAATTCTCTCAGTGCGTAGTGTTGTGTCAAACAAGCAGCATATTACGGTAGTTTTTTAAAAAACTGGCTGTGGAGTAATTGTTCAATCTCAGGACATTCTGTAACACATTGCACCTTCCTCTCTGGAAAATGTCCAAAATTAATTGTTAAACTAATTGTTATCTCCAAATTACTATTGGTAAAAGATGAAAGGTGTTGTAAAATATGTTGACTTTCTCTGAGTTTTGTTTATGATTCATCAATCATCACTTCTCAATATTACAGCAGTCATGCAGCATGTTGTCTGTGCTGACTGCACATATGTTATCAGTGTGTCAACACACACACTGCTGAATGTTTGTAGTCTACTGATTATTATCTGTACATTCTGTTAGTCAGTGTGTGGAAAGTTCCTCTCACAGCTGGTTGGTTAATGATGAATCCACTTATTATAGAAAATGATGAGACATAAGTTTAAACACAAGTCACAGATGCGTTTTTATAGGAACATTACACACACACACACACACACACATATATATATATATATATATATATATATATAGATAGATAGATAGATAGATAGATAGATAGATAGATAGATAGATAGAGTTTTAAAAAAGGCATACTAAATTATATTATTAATATATTATATATATAAGTGTATGAAAGGATATATAATGTATGCTATGTTACGTTGCATCACTGCAGAAACAAAAGAACAAAGTATGTTTGTTATATTTACACTATTAATTAAACAAGGTTATAAAATCTTCTGACCTGATTGATCATCAATATGTTTATTTTTCAGCCAATCAGAGAAGTGGAGGCCGTGGGAACGCTGCTACCTGGCAGCTGAGCTGGACAAACCAGCGGTCGCTCTGATTGGCTGAGGCATGGCAGGGATCAGGCATAAAATGGTAGCTCAGTCCTTCAGCATCATCACGTCATCATGGCCTTCCTCTGGTTCGTCTCCTGCTTCGCCTTCGTCAGTGCCGCCTATGGTGAGTCAGTAAGACTGTTCACTGCATCGAATGCTTATTCATTAATGTTTTAGTCTGAAAATAAGTGATGATTGATTTATGATGATGATGACATGATGGACAAACTGAACATTTTAGTTCAGACATGATGGAGAATGTTGGAGTTCGGAAGAGTAACGTCTCTGAAAACATTAAATCTGTTTGTTACTGCAGCATTAAATATTCTGTCTGAACTTCAGTTCAGTGTCATAGTGACTCTGAGTGACTCACCTGCTGCTCAACAAGCTGCCGACTAACTCAGGTGGAACCTAAACTTTTTTAAATCAGAGATTGACAGAGATAAAATATGTTCCTATCTGTCATGTTTTTAACCTTTAACTCAGTTTAGTTTTATCCTGATCTCTGACCAGCAGAAATAGACAAAGATCATAAACAGAGTACAGAGGGTGTTTCACATTTTCATTTTCACCTGTTAAAAAGTGAAACAGAGGATTGGTCTTTTAAAGTCTGCTTCCTCTTGTACCCTCAGGCTGTGGCACCCCAGCTATCTCTCCTCAGGTTAGCAGCTACGCCCGCATCGTCAATGGTGAGGAGGCAGTGCCTCACTCTTGGCCCTGGCAGGTGTCCCTGCAGGTGAGTCAGCTGACCGCAAACACAAACTGCTCTCTGCCTCTCTTCTGATTCTGTTGAGTGACATCTAGTTTGTGTCTCTCAGCAATCCAATGGCTTCCACTTCTGTGGAGGATCTCTGATCAACGAGAACTGGGTGGTCACTGCCGCTCACTGCAACGTCAGGTTAGTGTTACATGATGTGACAATGGAGGTGATTCAAAGAATCAGTTAGTCCATCTCTGAATACTCTTTCCCTACTCTGTCTGTAGTTGTACATCTTTGAGAAACACCTCACAAATATATTGTTGAATTTTTAAACTACACTTGTAGGCAGGTTTACTGAGGTGCAATCGTCCAACATGACTCAGAACCAGAGACTAACTGGTGCAGCATTTGATACAAACTCAGGGGTAGTAAATCTTTCAGGCAGACAGAAATAACAGAAGCATCACAGAATTAGATCAATTTTTATAAGTGTTTAAGGGACTTGTTTAAAGTACAGAATGAGGTATTGTTTGTAACATTTTCTAAAAAGCATTATTTGTATGAATTACATTTTATGGTTCTTCATCTTTACATGTTAGAGTTTTAGGGTTAAAACGTCTGTCTCTCTGATTCTCATCAGGACCTACCACCGTGTGATTGCCGGAGAACATAATAAGGGCTATGGCTCCAACGAGGACGTCCAGGTGTTGAAGCCTGTCAAGGTTAGAACCACCTGTCAGCCAATCAGTTTTCAGAACACGTCGTCCTCCCTCTACTAACCCCTCCCTGCTCCTTCCCCCCTCAGGTATTCACCCACCCCAAGTGGAACCCCAGTACCATCAACAATGATATTGCCCTCATTAAGCTGTCCGTGCCCGCCCGCCTGGGCACCAACGTGTCTCCTGTCTGCCTGGCCGAGTCCAGTGACGTGTTCGCCGCCGGCATGAACTGTGTCACCTCCGGCTGGGGTCTGACACGCTACAATGGTGAGCCACGCCTCAGGCAACGCTCACATCATCATGTTACATATGTTACACCTTTAACATACATGTAGTCATCTTCATGGTACATCATGGATGAACTTGCACGAATGCAGTCACTCTGGTTCAATTTTATAGTACAATAATAAACAGTCACCAAGAAGTTGCAGTTTGTAGAAATATGTACTGTAGAAATATGAAGAAAAAAACACTAAATGCATTAATAGTAACATAAATGCAATGAAACTGAATTTCTTACAAACAAAATCTACAGTTTTAATTCAAGATGTGGTTTATAAAATCAAGTCAAAAAAAGATTTTCACTTTGTGCAGTATGTTTTTCAGTGTTCTGTGTTGCATGTGTCTCACAGCTCCCAGCACTCCCAACCTGCTGCAGCAGGCTGCCCTGCCTCTACTGTCCAACGAGCAGTGCAAGAAACACTGGGGCAGCAACATCTCTGATGTCATGATCTGTGCGGGAGGAGCCGGAGCCACATCCTGCATGGTGCGGCCTTGCTTATCCACCCCCCCCCCCAATCTATATAAACATTACAAAAACCAAATACCATTTCAACACTACTGGATTTATGTGTAAATAACACACTTAATTACACATAAATATGTACACACACACACACACACACACACACGCATAAATACTAACAAGTATTATCTATGACCAAAACTAATGAGAATGGCTGTATACATTACAGTTTGTTTCATCGCATGGGTTGTTATTCACAGCTTCTGGCTTTTATGTCAGAGCTTTTTCTTCACCTTTAGTTTGAGTGTCTCTTCAGACCTCAATAATGTGTTTTCGTTGAACGCAGTATTGCCTTCTTCACCCCCTGAAACTGTTGTTGATTGTTATTTTTAGGGCGACTCTGGCGGCCCTCTGGTCTGTCAGAAAGATAATGCCTGGACTCTGGTGGGAATCGTTTCCTGGGGAAGCAGCCGTTGTTCCACTTCCACCCCTGCCGTCTACGCCCGCGTCACTGAGCTCCGCGGCTGGGTTGACGAGATCCTTGCAGCCAACTAAACAATCCAAGGCTAAGCCACTGCCGCCAGCCCCCCCACCCCCAGCATTCTCACTTCAAAGTGGACACTAATTGACAATAAAACCGTCCGAACATCACTGACTGTGTTTGCTGTTGCTGTTTGAGTTTGTTGTAAAAGATCAGTAAATGCAACATGTGTGAGTAGAACATGGCCAGAGATGTTTTCTGGCATTTACTCCTGCAGAAGCCAATACAATATCCATTAATGGCCTTCTGGTCTTTTTCTGCATCTCTGCTCTTTCAGTAATGTGACTGTGTTCATTCGTTGTCTAAGAATACATAAAGATAGATTAGTTTGACATTACGGTATGTACACAGCTCAATGTACACATTACTTGCATTATATAAAAAATAAAAAATAAAAAAAAATCCAAAAAGAAAGACGGTGCCACCTAGTGGGAAAGCGCAAGAGGTACAGAAGGAGGCAAAGTACAGCAAAAAACACAATATAATAAAAATAACTCAACATAATTGTTCAGTGATATATACAATTCACAATATAAATCTAAAAATAATAAATAATAAATCAGACTTGCAACATTTCTCTTACACTTCAACATTATTTGACTCTTTACATGCACAGATGAAGCAAAGGCAGTGATTCTCATTTCACAACTGATGAGACACAAAACAAAGCATAAGACAAAACAAGGCATTGTCTAAAAAGGTCATAGTGCATTATATGGTGATCAAATGAATGACTTCAGATATACAGGTGTTTAATATAGGTCAGCTGATTGTTTGGTATCACCTGTCATGTCTGATGTTTCAAAACCAGAAAACAATGTAAATAAACCGATTTTATGTTGTTGAGATCTCAAGGAGATTAAATCGAACGCAACTGGACTTGGTTATTTGTCCACAAATAACCAAGCGTTCGATTTAATCTCCTTGAGATAACTATGACCTAGATGAATGAGAATATTCACAGGCCTATGTTGTTGAGATTTACACAGACACATATTATTAGATTTATATTCATTTATTTTTGAAATTCTCTTTTTATTTAAAAAGATTCACATTTCCATCACGTACATTGATTACAATTTCAGTTTATCAAGTGCATAAGAAATGATGGCTGTAGATAGTTTGGGTGATTTTGTTCATTCTGCCTTCCTAGATTTTTGTTTTATGTGTTTTTTTAATCTGCAGATTTTGACTATTTCCAGGACTTCAGGGAGCTGCCCATTATAGAGTCCTCTGGTATCTCCTGTTCTAATTGTAGTTTGTAGTCACTTAGTAGAGCTGTTATAGCCCTAACCCTTTACCATCGTTCTTCTATTTTCTATATATGTGATATATATTGGTGAACACAGGCAGATAAGTGGTCTTATTTGGGCTGAATAGTAATATTCCTGTTAGCAGGGAAGGCCCATCACATGGTTTTCTTTTCTTAATTGCCTTGTTTTAAATTTAAGTCTGGCCTTTTTCCCTTTCCACAGATACCTTGCTATTAATCTATCCCATTCTAAGAACTGCTTAGATGGTATTCTAACTGGCAGACATTGAAAGAGATACAGCAGGAAGAATATTTATCCTGATTGACTCTATCCAAGGGCTTAAACTCAAATAAGGAAAGGCATTACATCTCAGTTTTTATCTTTGAATTTAATGGTTGTAGTTGATGCTATATAACCTTGTGAAGGTAATGAGACACCCACATACTTGATGGATTTGGCATCCCACTTCCAGTTGTACTGTTGTCTTAATTGAGACTGGAGGGTCATAATTAAATGTTAATACTTGAGTTTTATTAATAGTAATTTTATAACCTGAAATTGAACAAAATTGTCTGTCCGTCCTGGGAGAGGGATCCCTCCTCTGTGGCTCTTCCTGAGGTTTCTTTTACCTTTTTTTCTTGGTGGGCAAGTTTTTCCTCACTAATCGAGGGTCTAAGGACAGAGGGTGTCACTCCCTGTACAGATTGTAAAGCCCTCTGAGACAAATGTATTTTGTGATTTTGGGCTATATAAATAAATTACAAATTTTACAATTACAAATTTGATTTAATTTTGATTTGTTGGGTTTGTTGATCTTCAGTAAGAACTGAACGTTCAAATGTGGCTGCACGCTGCATATTCATGTATTTCTCATGATGCCTGCTGCTGCTGGGAAACAAACACGTTTCATCCAACTGACCTTCAACGCACACCGAGCGACAGCAGCAACACACTTCACACACATGTCACATAAACACTTCAAACACCGCTTCACAAACTGCAGTTTACAGTTAAAACATATATACAAGCCAGCATTATCAACAGCAGCTTCAGTGATTTATAGAAACTGAGTGAAAATAATATATATTAATGAATTCATCTATAAAGTTCTAAACAGCTTTTATATAACTGAAGCTAATAATATTTAATACGAATATAAGAATTATAATTTACCCCTTTAAATCACATATTTTGCCAAAACATAAACCATCCATAAACCTAAAACCAGATCATCAGACATTAACTGGTTTCATTTGTCTGCACAAATACCAACATCTGGAATAAAATACATTTATACAAAATCTAAATTAACAGAATATTTTAATAGATTCAAAAGTTTTAAATGTTACATGCACAGAAACACAGCAGATGGCATTATTAAAATGAGTCTTCTTTGAGCTTTAGGTCCAGTTATAGTATATAATAAAATGAGATAGAAGAGAGGATAAGAGATAGACGAAGTAAAATATTTACAAATATACAAATCTTTGTCTTCTTCTCCTTTCAGATTTTCCCTTCAGGGGTCGCCACAGTGAATCAGTTGCCTTCGTTAACCCTGTCTTCTGTATCCTCTTCTCTCACACCAACTACATCCATCTTTCATCTTCTCTCTCTTCCTACGAACACACCTTCACAACAGTAGTCCAATTTTCACCGGCACCCTGTAGGTGAACAGCACCAATGGCGGTCATCGCTAACCCAGGCCTCAACCAATCCAGTATGGAAGTCATAGGTTCGATTCACATTTTTGATTTGGCCAAAGTTTTACATCAGATGTCCTTCCTGCCACAACCCTCTGTATTTCTATATATGTATATATATATATATAAATTCATATGTATATATAATTTATATAAATAAGTCTTCATTATTATATTAATTGACAAACCTGTCACACCTCAGACTGAGTCACCATTAAATCAAATCAAATCAAATCAAATTTTATTTATATAGCCCAAAATCACAAAATACATTTGTCTCAGAGAGCTTTACAATCTGTACAGGGAGTGACACCCTCTGTCCTTAGACCCTCGATTAGTGAGGAAAAACTTGGAAATGAAAGTATATGATGTTGAGTCTGTAGACTGCAGTTCGTGTTTAATGGTCTGAATTAAACACAGTTTGAAGCTTTGAATAAATATGTTTACATATGAAATATACTGTGATATATACAAGATGCTGTCTGACAGTTTAGAACTGAAGCAATTTGTCAGTTTAATAATTACTACTTTGATAAAAAAAACAGTCCAAAGTTTCAGTCAGTTTCTCTCATGTCTTGGTGTCTGTTTCCCAACTTTAGAAGCTGAATATATTTGAGTTTCAGTCAGAAAAACAAGACGTGAAGATGTCAGGTTGTATTTTTTACTATTTGCGAAACTGTTGAATATATTTACAGATGAATACACACTATGTGTTGTGCTGTAATCAGACCTCATGTTGCTCTGTGTGTTTGAACAGTTTTCATGTTTATGCTTTGTCAGCGGAAAACTCTCCATCAGTTCCACCTGGCTGAACTCCCACGGTCCTCTGAAAACACGCCTTGCCACCTCACCGTCACACTACGGCTCCATGTCTGTATAAAAGCGTGTCTCTCAGATAGAGCTTTCATGTTCGAGCCATGGCCTTCCTGTGGATCCTGTCCTGCCTTGCCTTCGCTGGTGCAGCCTACGGTGAGACAGCTGAGGGAGTGAAGCATAATGATGAGTTCCTTGTGACAGATGGTTTTTAGTTTAACATTTATTTAATATTAATATAAGCTAACTGGACATGCTCTGAAATCCATCCATGCTTATTGGCTATTCAGTAAAATTATTGATCTTAATCGTTTCTTACTGCAAATTTGAGTTGAGGTGTTTCTGTCCCCAAAGAAACAGACTTCCTATTGTTGTTAATGATGTCATTATGATGATGTCACCAGGTTGCGGCACTCCTGCTATTCCCCCCGTCATCACGGGTTACTCCCGTATTGTGAACGGTGAGGAAGCGGTGCCTCATTCCTGGCCCTGGCAGGTGTCCCTGCAGGTACGCACATACACAAACACACACACACAAACACACACACACACACTGGTTGTGTTCATGAACATGTTGTTGTTTCAGGATTACACTGGCTTCCACTTCTGTGGAGGCTCCCTCATCAGCGAGAACTGGGTGGTGACCGCCGCTCACTGCAATGTCAGGTAAACACCAACAACCTTTAACCTTTGACCTTTATCTTCACATTGAAACAGAGGTTTTGAGTTTTTCAAAGGTGGATTGAATTTTAACCTTGTCGTAGCAACAAGTTCTCAAACTTAGCTCTAGCAGGATCAACTAAAAAATTAAAAAATATGGAAAATGTTAATATTATGTGATATGTGTTGATATAAAAACATGCAATTTATTGATAAATTAAATTAACTTTTTTTCAATACCTTTTTAATTTTCACATGTTGGACCTAAAAAGTGTCTACTGACATGATGGGACTAACAAATGTGTTTACTTAGATTGAAATAACCTTTAAATTATGTTTTAATTTAAATGATGTTTAAATGAAGACAGGTTGACTGCTGAACTCAAACCTAATGCATGATCATAATAAAAGCTTCAGCCAGCAGCCTACCATTGCTCAGGTGTTTTTTGGTTAGCCAGTTTTACTCACATCTTTTACTACAGGACCTCTCACCGTGTGATTCTCGGAGAACATGATCGCTCCTCCAATGCTGAGGACATCCAGGTGATGAAGGTCGGGAAGGTGAGCGACAAGCATCGGGACTTCATCACATCTTATGACCTCCTGTGTGTTCACCGGCTAACAATGTAAATTCTTGTCAGGTGTTCAAGCACCCCAGATACAACGGCTACACCATCAATAACGACATCCTGCTCATCAAGCTGGCTAGCCCCGCCCAGATGAACATGCGTGTTTCCCCCGTGTGTGTGGCAGAGACTGAAGACAACTTCCCTGGGGGCATGAAGTGCGTGACCAGCGGCTGGGGTTTGACCCGTTACAATGGTGACTTTATTATTATTATTATTACTATTATTATTAATACTTATACAGCTTCTTAGGGCGTTGACACAGGAAACATGGCATGCTTGGACCACTGGGGGCAGTATGCAACAGGTAGACATCAGTTTGACGTGTTGATGTGTTGCAGCTCCTGACACACCTGCCCTGCTGCAGCAGGCCGCCCTCCCCCTGCTAACCAATGAGCAGTGCAGTCGTTACTGGGGCAACAAAATCAGCGATGTGATGATCTGTGCTGGAGCCGCCGGAGCCTCTAGCTGCATGGTGGGTGCTCTTGGCTAACCCCTGACAGACATGTTAATGACATGTCAGCAACATGTTAGCAACATGTTAAATGATCTAAATAAGCTAGACTGGCTAATATGTAGCTACATTTGGTATTTGTTTGTGCGGTTATTTATTTGTGTGTGTTTTCAGGGTGACTCTGGCGGTCCCCTGGTCTGTCAAAAGGCCGGCGCCTGGACTCTGGTCGGTATTGTTTCCTGGGGAAGTGGCACCTGCACTCCTACAATGCCTGGTGTGTATGCTCGTGTCACAGAGCTGCGCGCCTGGGTGGACCAGACCCTTGCTGCCAACTAAACGAGTTACAAGTTTCACTTCCAGCATGAAGTTCAATAAAATGTGCAGAATCTAAAACACACTGCTTGTTGTCATTTATTCACATCAAACTTGAAAACAGTTTTTTCATGATGCTGTTGGGAGTCGTTGGGAGAGTTTAGCTTAGCATAAAGACTGGAATCAGGGGGAAACAGCTGGCTAAGCTAGCTTAGCATAAGACTGCTAACTGTTCTGTCTTTGTGTTAATTAGCAGGTTTTTGTGTTTGTGTTTTTGATGTATAGGATGTCCTGTTCAGCATTTCAACATGTCATTCTCATTTCAAGTATTTGAATCACTGACGCAAAACATGTTAAAGTGACATTTGAAAATATATGAACTCATTTATTTCACAAAGAGCACATTTAGTCAGGTGCATCTGTGGGTAGCGTCGCTCTGTCAGTTTCGTCGTGGTGGGCAGGCATGGCCTACACGGCGGCAGTAGCAGATGGCGTTGAAGAAGCGGCAGTAGCAGGTGTCGCAGGGGTCACAACAGGGCAGCGGGTAACCCAGACACGACTGCTGGTGAGGAATGCAGCGACGAGGTGAGCGCATGGCCCGACCCTGCAGCTGCAAGGCTGCCGAGGATTCCTGCAGAACAGGGAACATTCATTGCGAGTCTGAAACCTTTGTGGTGTGGTTCATCCTTCATTAGGCCACACTAACCTCATCATAAGGGGCTGTGTCCAATAGGAAGTGATCCTCCACAGAGTCTACAGGTAAGGGGGCAGAGTCATGTACAGGGTCAGGGACATGGCTTCTATCTGCAGAACACAAAACAAACTTAAAACTGTTTTTATACAAACATAAATATCTGCAGTCTGTTCATCAGATTAATGTTCGTATGTGTGGATGTGATTGATTGTGAAGATACGCATGAGCCTCAGACACATAGTCTGATATAAATAGATGTAAACACCCTATAACAGTGAAGAAAACAAAAAGCTAATTTATGTTATCAATAACACATCATGCATGTATTTATGATTCTGAAAAGTGATGATGGGTGACATCTTTAATTTTCTATCCTGTTGTATTTTGATTCTTTTAACATTATTCGTCATTATGCAGATGATAAACAACATTTGTTTGCTTAATTCTTTGTTTAAAGCTCATGTCAACATTTGGATTTGTTCTATAAGTAAATCAGAAGAAAACACACATTTTACTTAGATTTATTTTACGTAGAGAATCTGACCACAAGCAAAATTACTGATTACACAATTACTTCTTCCTGTTATTATTGAACATCCTCCATCTGCTGCTGTCTTTATAGTAAAAAGAAAAATTTCATTTGAAGCTGATTGAAGTTTAATTCATGATGATTTACATAACGTTTGTTTTTATTTATTAATGTTTTTCTCAAAATCAAACTCAAACTGACTCTTTTCAGATCATATCAGCCTGCTGTGGTGTGTCAGATGATGGCTTGAGCTCTCTATTTGGACAGATGTCAATGACATCACTGACCAATGTCGGACAAGTAGGCAGACTCGGTGTCCAGCTGCAGATTTCCATGAACCAGTGCAGAGGAGAGACGCAACAGACTAAAGCAGCAGCAGAGCAGCAGAGAGCCCAGCATCCTACCGTCGTCACAAACAAGAGAAGAAGAACTACAGCACCACAATCCTCAGCTTCTCGCCAACAGTCTCTAAATGCAGGAAACAAAACTCTTTTCATGATTTTAGTTTTGATGCTGTTATATGAGATACAGCATCAGCATGCTTTCTCATATTGACCCAATGATCAATATTACAACCAATAATGGATTTTACTGAACAGAAGTTTCTGTTTTACTTTGTGACATGTTTACTAAAAAATTGGTTGAAAGAAGTACAACCTATCAGCTAGATGTTACTGTCAATCTTGCTGTTTTGGCTCATTTTCATTAATTGTCTTAATATTTATTAATGAATATTTATTAATATTTTCTGTCTGAGTTCAGTCACGTTAGTCACTTTGTTTTACTTTCGGGGATGCAAACATCTTCTTGCTGCAGGTCTGATCAATCATTTTCAGCACCAACAAAAACAGTGGTCTGTTTTTAACATCTATCCATTAGAAATGTAGTTACTTAAGGTGAAAACATATTGGTTGAATTTATCTATTAAAATGCCATAAAGCCAGTTTTTAAATACATTCAAACATTCAAATAAACCTTCAAAAACAAATTCATAAATCACAGTTCTAACTAAAGCAGCAGAAATCAGAATTATTAAATAATATTTTTCTTCTTGTCCAGATATTTAAATGAGCAAACTTCAAAAACAAAGTAAATAATCGTTCCAGTTATTCATCAATAGGCAGAATATTTCACTAATGTTGAGTCATTTCAAGGAATATTAACTCATAAATCTTCATCGTTTGGGACTTTCAACCATGTATCAACAGCAGCTCTCAACCACACATCTGTAACTTCTAGAAATGCACTTTGTTCAACACAAAACTTTCATTTTGGTTTTCAAAATGTTTTCTTCAAACTTCAGTAAAACCTTTAACATTGAATGGAATAATTACCCTAAATATCCTAACCAAGTAATTTGCCAATATTTTTTTACATCGCTTTATCTGAGAGAAAATACTATAGTTTTCAGTTTTGTGTGTTAAACTATGTATTCATATCATATTCAGTTGTTTCTGAAAAGCTTTGTAATGAGCACATTTCGTGTCTACTCTCACATTACATAACACTTTTCAAAGAAATGAGAATGAAGTACACAGCAGCTACCTTTAGGTAATCATTGAAAAAACTAATATACTGATACATTATTTGAAACACAAAACTCCACAATTAATTTTTTTTTCAGTCCGTCTAATTTATTAAGATTTTTGCAAAGTAACAACATATAAAGCCAAATATAACAAGAAACTAAAGGAGCCAAAAAACATTTTTAAAACTAAAGTGAAGGTTTTGTGTTAAACAAACATTTGAGATGTAACATTTGGTTTGTAAAATTTATTATTACTGTATATTTCACAACACAGATAATAATATAATATAATATAATATAATATAATATAATATAATATAATATAATATAATATAATATAATATAATATAATAGAAATTCTTATAAATATACTCCTGTCAAAGAAAGTGCACAAAACATTTACAGTTACTTATATACACTATTATTATTTAATGTTGGAATGATATTTTATGAAAAATAACTGATCAGAATTATTGATTGTGTATCAGAGGGGTGACTCACCTTCCGCTGTGACTCCCTGGTCTGTCTCTGTGAGGAGAGGATAGCAGATTTAAAGACATGCGGAGTGAGAGGAGATCACATGACCAGTGACCAGTCTGGGGGGTGGCGGGGTGGGGGTGACCTTGTATACAGATGTCAGAAGCTTTTAACTGCAACCAGATGGACTAACAGTGAGGCAGGGGTGCAGATGTGAAGGGTGGGGTGGAGGTTAAAATCTGTAAAACAAAAGAGTCCCTCGATCCTCAGGGCAGAGATCCTTCTTTACAGAGTAAACAAGAATAACAATATGCATAACAAGTGTTTTTATTTAAAGTCAAATTACCAAAAAAAAACAGATAAAAACTTACCTAACATTTACTTGTTCTAGAGATCAGATAAGGAGGCCAAATCTTAAATCGATCAGTGGAGGACTATGTATATTTATGGACAACAACAAAGGGCCACACAGATGCACAGATGCAAAATAATCTTGTAATTTATAGGAAGGCTCTGCGTAGTGCCAGAACAGCCTATTATTCCTCCTTAATTGAGGAAAATAAGAACAACCCCAGGTTTCTCTTCAGCACTGTAGCCAGGCTAACAGAGAACCACAGCTCTATTGAGTCATCTATTCCTTTAAGCCTAACTAGTAATGACTTCATGAGCTTCTTTAATGATAAAATTCTAAATATCAGAGACAATATTCATCACTTTTTGCCCTCAACAGGCACTCATCTGATTTCAGATACAGCAAGTTTGGAAATAGCTATAAAACCTGACATATATTTAGACTGCTTTTCTCCCGTCGACCTTCAACAAATAACTACAATAATTTCTTCATCTAAGTCGTCAACCTGTCTCTTAAACCCCATCCCAACCAGGCTGCTTAAGGATGTATTACCTCTAATAGACAAAGGACTCATCTCTGTACTTTTCTTATTAGATCGTAGTGCTGCATTTGACACCATTGACCATCAGATTCTTTTACAGAGACTGGAATATCAAATTGGCATCAAAGGAACCGCCCTAGGCTGGTTTAAGTCATATTTTTTAGACCGATCTTAGTTTGTTAAAATAAGATAAGATTGTTACTGTAATGAAGTGCATTAAAGGAGTCCACAGTGAACATCTTCTTCCTTGGATTTGTTGTCCAACAAGCAGCCGGAAAACACATGCATAACTATTTGCGACGCCCCCGCCACTTTTAAATTGTGATCCAACAAGCAGCCGAATGACGTCGGAAAACAATGACGTCGGAAAACAAAAAAACAAAGTTAAATAGAAGTCTGTTGTCCAGGCATTCATATTTGTAATTTAGTTTTCTTAAAATCTCGTCTCGATCTCGTGAACCCAAACTCGTGTCTCGTCTCGTCTCGTGACCTGAGTGTCTCGTCACACCCCTAGTAGCCAGTGCAAGGAAGCCAAAATGGGAGAGATGTGATCTCTGATCTTCGTTCCTGTCAGCATTCTGCAAACTCTTAAGAGACTTATTAGAGCAGCCTGATAACAAAGAGTTACAATAGTCCAGCCTAAAAGTAACAAGTGCATGGACTAGTTTTTCTGCAGCCGCTTGAGAAATGATGCGTCTGATTTTGGCAATGTTACGCAAGTGGAAGAATGCAGTCCTCGAAAGTTGTTTTATATAGTCATTAAAGGACAAATCCTGATCAAAGAAAAATGCATGCTTGGAGTTTAGTTAAGTTTCATCAGGATTGATCGATAAATATAATTGGGTGTCGTCGGCATAACAGTGAAAGTTAATTGAATGATTCCTAATAATGTTCCCTAGAGGAAGCATATATAAACTGAATAGAAGTGGCCCTAATACAGAACCTTGTGGGACTCCATGAGAAACTTTGGTTTGCATGGAGGATTCATCATTAACCTGAACAAACAGAGATTGGTCTAGGAAATATGACTTAAACCAGCCTAGGGCGGTTCCTTTAATGCCAATTTGATATTCCAGTCTCTGTAAAAGAATCTGATGGTCAATGGTGTCAAATGCGGCACTAAGATCTAATAGGACAAGTACAGAGATGAGTCCTTTGTCCTTTGCCATTAGGAGGTCGTTTGTAACTTTGACTAGTGCGGTCTCTGTGCTATGATTTACTCTAAATCCTGACTGAAACTCCTCAAATAAGCTGTGATTGTGATTGTACAATATGTGTGCGTTGATTTGTTCTGTACATGTGACATCATTGCATGTCTGTCCGTCCTGGTAGAGGGATCCCTCCTCTGTGGCTCTTCCTGAGGTTTCTTCCACCTTTTTTTCCTGCTAAAAGGTTTTTTGGTGGGTGGTGATTTTGGGCTATACAAATAAAAATTGATTTGATTTGATAGCTTTGACTGTTTTACATTATTACAGTGTATGTTCAGGTCATGAAAGTTCATTGTAATATTTTGGTCACCTATAAAGTTCAGCATTTGGTTGTACAGAAGGCCCTCGGATGTTCAGTTTTTTGAGTAAGTCAGTTACATTTTGTTTTAAGCCTGTTTTTCATTAGCATTAGCATGTTCATAGTTAACAATATAGTAAATGCAGTCAGCTCCACCTTCTTGTCAAAATATCACTTCTGGCTCCAAAAATCCAAGATGGCGACAACATAAATGCAAACTGGAGGCTTCAGAGCAGGGTCCACAAACCAATGGGTGATGCCATGGTGGTTACATCTATTATTTTATACAGTCTATGATAATAACCTTATAGTCACATTATAAAGTAAACTAATACAAACTATATATGTAGTGATATTACAGTCACATTATGAATTTAAAATAATATAATACATAGTGGCATTACAGTCACCTTATGAAGTAAACAGATAATGATATTCACACGTAGTGACATTACCATGAGTTCATATGCGTGACGTGTTTAGAGACGTGTGCAGAGAGAGTATGTCCTTTATTCACTCTTCAACAGCTGTCAACAGCATTGTCTACATGGGACCAAAATGTTGCCATGGCAACTGTCCTTGTTTTCTGAAGGTATTGTTACTGTAATGAAGTGCATTAAAGGAGTCCACACTGAACATCTTCTTCCTTGTAAACTATTTATATGTTTCTTTAACTGATGGGAGAAACGGCTTGCTTAGCTGGTGTATTTGCATTGACTATGTGGTTCAAGCCTCCAAGTGAAGGATTTTGTCTTTTTACGTGTCTCAAATGTCTGATTAAAACTGAAGAATAATGTTTTAAAGGGTGAAGGATGTTTGCTGTATTTGCTGTGCGAGAGCCAGATCAGGTATAACGGGTTCTTCATGTGTTTGTGTCTCTGATTGGAGAACATTCAGTCAGTTGCTTCCTTAATGTTTCTTCTATTATTTTCAATCTGCTGCTTCATTATCCTCCTCATCCTCCCACTCTCTGAACTGTGACATGCTGAAGACATCACCGCTGCACTCTACATTAATCAAATCAAATCAATCAATCAATCAGTGTGCAGCGGCTGCGGAGATGCTGTGAGGTCATCAGCAGGAAATTACATTTAATACAACAAACATGTTTGTCCTGATGAGCAACAACACTCATCCACTTCCTGTTTCAGACTGCCGTTACTACGGCGACAGAGCAGGATAGTGCAGGTGGGTTGAACAATGGAAGGCATCATGGAGGATCACTGGACACCCAAGCTGCTTTACTAAAAAACCTTCTGTGTGTCTGCATGCTGCTTATTTTAAAAACTTAACAGCAAAAATATTGGACAGCTGCTATTGTAACACATTCAATTTGAAATGATTTATATATCATCATCTCAAAACAAAAGCAGTGCAAAGTGCATTACATGAAGACAGTAAAACAGAACAAAAATGTGCAAATAAATAGAAACATCATCCATGCATACATATACAGTGTAAAAAGTATTTAGTCAGCCACCAATTGTGCAGGTTCTCCCACTTAAAAAGATGAGAGAGGCTTGTAATTTTCATCATAGGTACACTTCAGCTATGAGAGAATGGGGGGAAATAATCCAGGAAATCACATTGTAGGATTTTTAATGAATTAATTGGTAAATTCCTTGTTAAAATAAGTATTTGGTCACCTACAAACTGTTATGGATTTTCTATCCTTCTCGGCAGTATTAATTGTTTGTCTTTCTTCTGGTGCCACCATATCTAAACAATATGGTGTCCAGGGTAGAAAGAAGGACTGTTGCTGCCTTCCTAGTCATAATAGATAGCTTGCTGTTGCTGTTCCAATCTGCGTAAGCGGACATCTGTGTCCCCAGACTGGAATGGGCTGGTAATAACACCTCTGAGGGTCAAAGACATTATCTTTGACTAAATCTGGGCTTGTAGGGTTTGGGTGTGATCTTTTGGGTTTAAAGTATTTCCACCATCACGAGTTTGTCAGAATGCGAGACCGATTTCAAGCACTTCAGGTGTATTCTGATTGTGTCTCTATTTCTCCTTGATCAAGAATCAATAAATAATACAGCATAAGACATCAGAGGCTCCTGAACACTTTCTTCCCTCCTGACCTCACCATTGACCTTTGACTTCAGCGATTTCTCCTCAACACAAACAATCAAGATTTCTGGCTTTCACAGACCTGTAACTTCTCTAATCTAGCCTGTTCATAACAAATGCATGCATGAGTTTCTCAGATTGGGAGAGAAAGCCTCTGTTGTCTCTGTTTCTGACTTGGAAAAAGGCATCTTTGGTGGTTGATATTATCTGGTCACTAGTGATATAGATAGACCAGCGATCTCTAGGATTTAGCACCCACAACCAAAATGTGTTTTCTCCCTCTTGAACTTAAGGAAGTTTGCTTCTATCCAGTGGTTGATTTCTTCCAAACAGCTGACTAGAAAGTTTACGAGTTGGAAATCATCAGTGGATAGTGAGATGAGA
The DNA here is from genome assembly GCA_036937835.1 of Pampus argenteus. NCBI lineage: Eukaryota > Metazoa > Chordata > Actinopteri > Scombriformes > Stromateidae > Pampus > Pampus argenteus. The sequence goes on from CM072862.1 coordinate 27,612,193, forward strand.
AGTTGTGTGTCATCAGCATAATAATGGTAGCTGATATTATGTTTGCTGAGGACAACTATGTGTGAATTACTCAACAGCCTACTGAAGCACTCAATGTTGCAATGAGACACAGGAGTGGGACCTGAAATAAGATCCTAACCCTAACCAGTGAACAATTATTAATATTGAAAATCCTTCAGCAGTTCAGATTGCTGACATGAGACACTCGTTCAACATGAATGTTGAGTCGCTTCATGGTAGGATGCCTTTTAAGCAACCAGAACTTTTGCACCTGGATAACAGTATATTTTAACCAACTTAAAACTGACTTGTCTGATAATAAAGTCACTAATAACCAGGATTTGTGAATCTACTGTGATGTCACAGGGCTTACCTGGCTATTTGGAGGAAGAGAATAGAGCAGATTACATGGCTGTTGGTGACCAGGGGATGTAGACGGAGCCAACCTGTCTGCGGCAGAACTGGCCCACTTCCATCCCGAGGTGGGGTGAGAGGAGAAATCAGCATGAAAATAACCAGAACCACAACTGTAGGACCCTTCAGACCTGCCTGAGGGTGGACACTGAAAACCCAAGATCTGGAGAACACAGCTGAGTTGATATTGCTGCAGTGACAGTGGCAGCAGAGATGTAAGGCAACCCACCTCCAACCAGGATGTCTGTGGGTTGGGGGCTGAGCAACATAATGGCTGATGGTGTGTAGGATCTCACACAATAAATAATTGTTTAATACACACACACTCTAAGTGTAAGTGTCCTTTCATCTATTCAAATTATTGTTATTATTATTAGTATATTTATTATTATTAATAATAATAATAATAATTGTCTTAATTGTCCCTCATACTACTACACTGGAGGTCCAACAATGTCATGTTAGGTTTCATTTGCCAAGGTTGTGAAAACATGAATTAACCATAATATCTTAAGTTGGGGTTGAACTAGTTAAAGTGCTTCAGCCTTTGTGACTGCTTTAAGCTATCACATTTTATTCACAGTGTTCTCAGTGTTCACAGACTAAATAACATCCATTTTTATAAAGATCACCTTCATTGTGCTCTCACTGTAACTGTGAATGTGTTCAGGTCGTCTCTGACACCACACAGCAACACAGTCAGTCTGTATATTACATTTATTAGGAGACACAACACAGTTTGTCAAACAACCTTTACTTTTAATAACAGAAAATGGTTCTTCAATACAGAACTATGAAATGTACAAACAGGTTTACACAAGATTGAGTTAAGGATAGCTGCTATTCACATGATAATAACTAGTGTATAAGTATTTTAAATATTTGTCATCTCTGCATCTGTACACAAACACATCAGTAACTGATGAACGTGTTGTAGATTTGTTGAGAAATTCAGCGATGAACATATTTAATTGAAATACATACATGCAGTTGTATTTATGAGTCCTCAAAGGAAACACCATCTTGTTTGTGTGCTTTCCATAATTTACATCTGCATGTGCTTAACGTGTAATATTCTATATTTTCTTTGTTGTAAATCCCAGAGTCAGTGAACTGAGCCACTAACAAATATTGTGATTTATCTTCTTCAGAATTTTCCCAAAACTATTAAAACATGTCAATGTGCCACACAATGTTCCTGCATCTGCATGAACATTTCTTCCCGTTTGCTTTATAGAAAGTAGACTGAGCAGCTGTTTTATTACTAAGCCTTTTTAAACATGAACCTGTCTTCAGTAGGATTCAATGTGCTCTGACAGGAAGGAGGTAAGAATTTAGAGGACAAACACTGGTGAAAAGTATGCACATATTGAAGAGAAATACTATGACGGATTAAGATTTATAATAAAAACCTAATAAATAAAAGTAGAACACTCACAGGACATCAAACCACTTTGACCACTTTCACTTTTAATACTTCACTACATTTTTCTGATAAAATGTGTTTTCAAAAAATACTGAATGCAGTATTTCTGCTTTTACATAAGTGAAGGATCTTTTTTGGGTTTTTAAGGGACTGGTTGACACTAAGAAAATATAGAATATTTCCAGCATTATTCTTTAATATTTGTGACAAAAGATTGACATGAATAAAATTAAAACATTCACAATGTAAATTTGTGTCAATTAGAAAATAAATGTATCGTTCCTCTCAGGTACACATTCTGCTTTTACAAAGCTTTTATCATATTTAAAGTCACACGGTCACAATTTGCCATGACAATGTCTGACTTACCATGGGCCAGGCTCAAGTCTGTGCACTTTGGTTAAATGAGCCTGTGAGCATTCCTCTAACACCCACCTTAAGACAAACCACGTGAAACATCATCAGAATATTGAGGCTGTAATTAACTCTGTAGCCTCTTGGGGGTGCTGTCGCAGCATCAAACTGTCAACACTAATTCTGCTGTAATGTCATCAGGTTCTCTAGTGGAGTGATTATAGAATAAAAGAATCGTTCAGTACTGAAGCTTCCTTAAAACATTCGGTCATCAGTAGTCTGATGTTCTTTATGTCACTGCCTCCTTTGGGTTTGTTGTAGATCATGTGGTTGTGGTTCTTTGCAGCGCCTCCTGTTCTGGGTTTGTCTCAGATCCTGTGGTTCTAGTTCTTTACATCACCACTGCCTAAGGGTTTGTCTCAGATCATGTGGTTAAGGTTCTTTGCAGCAACGCCTCCTCTAGGTTTGTCGTAGATCATGTAGTTCAGGTTCTTCTCATTCGGTCTCGCAGGATGAAACATCACATATCTTCATAGAGCAGCATCCCGTTAAATATAGTGAGCGGCTCCACAGAGTGGGCCAGTTTGCCCATCACCAGGTCGATGCAGATGGTGTCCCGAGACTGCAGAGGCAGGACGATGCTGAAGACAGCCAGTGAGCCTGGGGGAGTCTTCGTCTCTGCCACAGGGTTGTTTTCCAGGCCTTCGGGCTGGTAGCCTCCAGAGTCCACCCGGGCCATGCCATAGTTAGACTTGGACAGAACCGCCTCGATCTTCTCGTTTTTGTGCCCCGTCAGGACAGCACTAAAGAAGTAGTGTCCGTCTACGGGGGCGGTAAAGACACCTGAATGAAAAGTTACAGAGTTACACAATTATATAATAAAAGAGGTGCAGACTAACAGAGTGACAATCACATAGCTACAGAGTGACAATCACACAGTTACAGAATTACACAGTTACAATGTTACACAGTTACACAAGTTACAGAGTAAAAGAGTCACACAGTTACAATGTTACACAGTATTATATTATACCACTGTCCAGTGTTTTTCTGATCAGCCTTTAAACCAACCAATAATCTGTAACTCCAACCGCACTTACTGGATCATATTTCAATGTCACACCAACACAGCCCCTTGTATTGTTTTACACAGGACTGTTTTCAGTCTGAATGCAGCTGAGGAGTTATAGTATACTGCTAAACAAGAAAAAGTAAAAAAAGAAAAGCAACAGCTTAATGACATTAATGACCACAATACATCAAACACTGTAATTTACACTCTTTCAGATTAACGCTGTGCTGCCTTAACATTAAATGTTTGGTCACATTTGACGTTCAACCTGATTTGCAGTTAGTTAGCTTCCCATATTCATTACACGTGACATCCATTGTTAAAAGGTTTTTTGGTTGGCATGTTTTTCCTCACTCGAACCGAGGGTCTAAGGACAGAGGGTTTCATTCCCTGTACAGATTGTAAAGGCGCCTGAGACAAATGTATTTTGTGACTTTGTGCTATACAAATAAAATTTTATTTGATTTGACATATTTTCCTCATTCTTGTTTTCTTTAGTAAAGTGAACCCACATTTTTGAGTATATGCCACGATCTATCTTTCAGCACTAATTTGGCCCATAGCAATAGCAACATGCATGCTTGCATGTAAACAAATTTATACGCTGTTGTGTTGATGCGTGACAGATAGGTCCTGACAGATAGATAATCCCTGATGATATGTAGCCATTGTTTGCAATAATAAAGGTTATATCGCATTAGGAACCAATAAGTAGATCAAAATTAATATTTCTTAATGATTCTTTTGGAATCAGAATTTTAGAACCGTTTCTAATTTGGAACCTGTTCTTAATGCCCAAGCCAGAAAGGGCCAGGTGACAGGGATAAAGACACACTACTGATGATCATGTTCAGGTGTTTGACTGCTGCCATCATCAGCCTTTGTATCCACGTCAAACATTGATCAGGACTTTAATAATCAACACTATTGATGATCTCACCTCCATTGTGATAAAACAAACACGGAGCCCCTAACTCATACCCATCTCTCTCTCCTCTTGTTTCCTGTCTTCCATTTTACCGGCCACAAAAAAATCATCACATCATAAGAGTTTTGTTATTGATACATGAAGATCATCTCAGTTCCTGCAAAAAACTCATTGATCACATATGACATTAATGGAACTTATCTGATCGATCTAAGCGATTATCCATGTAACAGAAGTCACAGTGGATTATTCATATTCAGTGGGTCATGTATATTCTGGGGTCGTGTTTACCTGTCCTGGGATCATAGAAGTCTCCCTCGTTGACAAAGATCTTGTCAAAGATGATGGTTCCTGCTCGGTCCATGGGGACGGTGAGGGCGGCCGAGAACGAAAGTTTGGGTACATGAGCATCAGCACCGGGCACACCTGAACATACACACACCCACACACACACAGATACATGTTATATTAACACACACCTGAAAACTGGGGCTGCAACGCTGCAGTACTTTAACTGCATCTAAATCACAATACTTATGTACTCTTACTGCAGTAGTCTTAAACTACATTTTTTTCTCATAGAACTGGTTCTTATGATGTGCTGTCTGACCACATCAGAAATCAGAAATGTGTTTATTGTTATAGTTGTTCTGAACAGCTTCAATCAAAGTCAGAGTAAAATGGGGAGAGGTAGACATGGTATTGTTTCACTATGGAGATAGCGGAGCATATTTAAATAGCATATTTTAATAATAGTGTCGTACTCCCTTAGTGTTTTGAGTCTTTCGTTTGTCATTCTGATGGCAGCGACACAACATGGTAACCAGGACATGGATGGTAACCACCTTGGCTAAGCCATGCTACGGCTAAGTGGTGCGCTAAAGTCAAACTTCTGCACGTCCTGCAAGTGGATTTTTTAACTAATTTAACTAATTAATACACAAACCATTACACCTCTACTGACAACACACACGTGTTATATTAACACACGGCAGACAACACACAGACACATCACACATTGTTCACACTGCACATTAGCAAGGTCATAACTGTTATGCGGAACAGGTGCACCGAAATGCACCTCTGGCTGTGGGAGGCTGAATAATAAATTCCTTATTCAGGCACGAGTGCAGGCAGAGCTAAACTGAACAGGACAGAACAAAGGATCAAGCAAAAGTGAACTAAAAAAAGAGGTTTGAAATAAAAGGGTTAGGGTGAGGGTTGTCCAGGAACTGATCAGGAGCCAATGTTTTTGTATGCTGAGTTTATCTTTAGTAGTACTTTGTTGTGGTTGGTGTTCCTCCTGTAACTGGTTTTGGTCGTTTTTACTTTGTTAAGGCAATATTACTACCTATATTGGGTTTGTAGGTAGTAAACGGATTTGCTAGTGAATACTATCATGTGACCAATTAAAACATACCTGCTTCACCTCTGGGACCTGTAAAAACCAGATCAGCTAATTAGTTTTAAATCCATCTTGTTTAACTTCATTCATTTATCTGTCATCGTATTACATATTCTGTATATAATGATATACAGTATAGCGTGTGTTTCTGGGCAGACCTGGTAGACCACTCTCTCCTGGTTGTCCAGGAGGTCCACGGGGCCCTGGAAGCCCGTTGAAGCCTCTCTCTCCTGGAGGACCCCGGGCTCCAGGAAGGCCTGTGTGAAGAAGGGACATTTTGTCTCAATGATATTTAAATAAAGTTCTGTGTATTTGAACATGAAGCTGGCAGAGTGTAACAGGTTACACAGAAACTATTCTACTCTACTCTGTTCTACTATGTTATACTCTACTTTGTTCTACACAGAAAGTAAAGATCCGAATCTGATTCCAACTTCTGAAAAACTGTCTTCAAGTACTTTCTGAACAATAAAACACACTGAAATTAAGTAGAGAATAGAATAGAGTAGAATATAATACAGTAGAATACAGTAAAGTAGAGTCAAGTCCAGCTCACCAATAGGAGCATGCTCAGAGAAATTCTGTAGCTTCGTCACTGCCTGGTTCAGGCTGGAGTTCAGGTTCTTCATGTGACTCTGGACGTCATCATGGTTCCTTTGAATCATGTCCAGGACTCCTCCGTGACGGATCACAGAGTCATTCAGACCCGAAACACACGTCCACAAACTCGACACGTGTCGGTTCAGTCCTGAGCATTTGACACAGCACAACATGGGACACAATACAACACAACACAGCAAGGTACACATTTGCACTGTATTAACATGTGAATTTAAGAAAACAATTGCTACATTTTTCATCTCAGCACTCGTCTGATAGGTGTTTCCTCTGCATGTGTTCATAGACAGTCATTATTAGTTTCATGTATTCATAGACAGTCATTGCCAGTTTCATGTATTCATAGACAGTTATTATCAGTTTCATGTGTTCATACCATCCCTGATCTTGTGGATGGACTCAGATACTCCATCTAGCCTCCCACAGACATCCTCCATTTTGGACAGTCGCTTCTCCAGCCCGTCAGCTGACCTCTTGCAGTCAGCTGTCTCCAGCAGCAGTGTGCTCTCAAACCGCCGGACATCGTGGTACATCCCATCCAGGCGGTCCCTGCTCTCCTCCACGTGCTCTGTGACCTCCTGCTGGATCTTGTCTAGCTCAGAGATTATCTTATCCTTGGTGTTGCCTGTGGGGGTCAGATGATGAATTAGTGAATGTTTGTGGGGTGGGGGATGGACCAGCAGCAAATGAGAATGTCATTGTGAGCAAGTTGGGCTCACCTAGGTCAGCAATGACGCTGCTGTGTTTCTGCACCATGTGTTCGAGTCCCTTCAGGGTGTCGTTGATGGAACTGAAGGTGAGGATGACCTCAGACAGTTCGGCCTGAAGCGTCTTCAGCTGGTTGTTGTTGATGGAGCCTCCGATCACGCTGTGGCCGTCTAAAGGCTTCTCAGTATCCAGCCCAGAGCCCCGTTCGCTGGTCCCGTCGCTTCCACTGCTACCTCCACCGACGACCCGAGAACCACCAGATCCTCCACCTATCACAGTGAGTAAGAAAATGTTTTAGTTTAGGCAACTTTCTGCCACAGACGTTTGATATTAAATATGGCATTCCCAAAGGAAGCACTGTAGGTCCTGTTCATTTTTCTTCATACTTGGTCCATCTGACCATAATGTCAAATATCACTGATGATACAAAAATGTATATCTCTGCTTTGCCAGACAACCCCAGTTCTGAATTTCAGAACTCAGAAATGAGCAAAGTGACATTATCACTGAGGAACATCACCAAAATTAGACCATTTTAACTAGTGGTGCTGAAATAATGAAAATGCTTACAAACCACTCAGATTACTGTAATTCTCTTTTTACTGGAGTTCCAAAAATGCCTTTAAGAAAATTATAGCTAATTCAGAATGCTGCAGCTACACAACAAAAAGAGAAAACCCAGTGATCACATCACTGCAAAGGCTCTTTTACTCACTCAAAGTTCTTTTACTCATCTATAAAGCCTTACATAACCTGCGCCTTCATGTATCAGCCCACTGCTTATACAGTCGGGCCTGGTTAGTACTTGGATGGGAGACCGCCTGGGAATACCAGGTGCTGTACCCCCTTCCCATGGGCCCACCACCCATGGGAGGGGTCTAACGGTGCGAATGAGAGATGGGCGGCAGTCGGAGGCGGGGACCCTGGCGGTCCGACCCCCGGTTGCAGAAGCTGGCTCTGGCAGAAGTGGCTGGGGAGAGGGAAGTCTGGGCTTCCCTGCTGAAGTTGCTGCCCCCACGACCCGACTACGGATAAGCGGAAGAACAGACTTTACATAGTCATGATGGAGCATTTCATGAAGACAGCATTTTTCCCGTTCCTCAATAAAGTCACCTTCCTCATTTCTGACTTCATCGTACAGGTTTACTATATTTTCTTTAGTTGCTAAAGTTCTTTAATAAGCAACCAGATCTGATTCTATGGCATGTATGTTTTCAGCTGATCTCTTGCCTTGCAGACACGGAGCTTCCATTTTTCATACATGTATAGCAGCCTTTACCCTTTTCTTTGCCTCTTCACCTTGAAACAAACACATCTTCTCTGTGGGATTACGAGCCCAGCAGGAAAAAGCAGGTATAACCAAACCCTTGCATAACGTTGTACAGAAGTTCCAGTCCAAGATATTTAGCACTGTTCTCACAATTCTTAGAATATTTTAAATATAATGTGAGAAAAACCACAGGACAAGGATGAAATAACTAGCACATATGCAGAAACATGACAACATTATACTGAGTAAACATCACAATTATCAACAAATTGACAAAGATCTCAAATTGCTTCAAATGTCTATATTTAAATACTGAATGGTCGGTTTATCACATATGGAAGAGAGGAAAAAGTGTGTAAGTTTCTTTCCTTCGATGTCGTAGCAGGTGAGTTTTAAAACTTGGCTGGATAAGTCCAAGAAATTGTTCATGTGTCTCTCACCATATTGACAGCGTGAGACGTATTTTGATGAAATAATACTCTCGGGCACTCTAGACACCGAAACTGATGTTTCCAGGAGATTTTATTATACATTTAGCTGTCCTGCCATCTGTTTCTTCCAGAAACACTGTAAGAGCTACAGACATATAATATACATTTCACAAACAATTACTGTGGAATGAACTAACCAAATACATGACATCAAAAAAAAAAAAAAAGAGAAAACTAAAAGAATACATTGTTCCCACTCTGACTGGGTCATTAGCTGTGGCTATTTAGCACTGTAAATTGTAATCTGGTGGCTATCAACAAAAAAAACCCAGAAACCCATCAAAATAAAAGTGTCAAGCGATTAATTTCTGGGTGACAGACACAAGGGTTATTTACACTTGTAGTTACGACTTGCTCAGCTTGCCTGGGAGCCAAACCCTAGCTATGTTGCTATAGGCCCTGACTGTTGGGGGACTTCCCATAATGCACTGAACTCCTCTCTCCTCCTCTCCCTCTACATCTGTGTGTAGTTATGTCCCATTAGTGCATGTTAATAAACTTTGTCATCTGTCGCTGGTGACGTGATGGCAATGACTATCCCACTCCACCCACCTCCACCCATCCTCATAGATCATGGATCTGGATTGCTAAGGCAAATCAACAATTCATCACTTACATTGTCATATTTGTATTATTATAAATTATTATATTATTGTTTTTAATATCCATAATTATACACTAATTATTATAGCTGTTATTGTTGCTGCTGTGCATCTCTCCCTCCTGCCCCTCCCTCTTTTCTATCTTTAACCAACCGGTTAAGTCATGTGGCGCCCACCTAGAGCATGGTTCTACTCAAGGTTTCTTTCCATTAAAGGGGAATTTTTCCTTGCCTTGCATGTGTCATGAGATAACTTTTGTTGCGATTTGGCACTATAAAAATAAAACTGACTTGACTCACTGGCTACAGTAGTAACTTGGTATTGAATTATCTGCAGGGTTTCATTAAGGAATGGAACATGTGTGGAAGCTGTTCCTTATATGAAAATATAGACCAACATTAGCCTCTTTGTCTGTCTGTCTCATTTTAAAACAAGTAAAACAGAGACAGAATTATAAATGAGTATTTCTAAATATGTGACTGTGTGAATGTTGATGCCAGTTATTGCAGTAAACTGAACTTGCAGTGATCAAACACATGTTGGCATGTGGGTGGGGCTTACTGAAGAAGATCTGATTAATAGAGCTGACCTGTGGGTGTACTGGGACCCTCATCCTGCAGGCGGGAACGGCCGCCCTCTGAGTCCATTCGGATCTGGAGTCTTTTGATGTGGTTCTCCATGTGATTCAGTGCATGCTGGGAATGATTGTTGAGCTTCCGCAGCTCGTCGTCCAGCCTTCTGCACAACTCGCAGTCATGCCCCAGCAGTTCCACCTCTGTCACGATGCGATTAAAGTGTTCGCCATGATCGCCAGTCAGATCTTTGATTTTACGGACATCATGGCTTAGGTCCACCACCTCAGAGATGATTCATATGTTAATATTGAGTCATCATATCAGAGTAATAGAACAGCAATAGCACTGTAATAACACACCTCTATAATAACTACTGTACTAAATATGTTATAATATTGTAATAACACCACTATTTTATTCATATCTTGTTAACCTCTGAGTTTCTTGAGAGGCCTGGAATCAGATTTACACGCCTGTAATCTGATTACTTTCAGGAGAGGTGTTACTGGACCAATATCTACTAACCATGACTAATTATGTTCCTTAACACACATTCATTGTAAGTGTTTTGTAAACTGCTGCCTGAAAACATGCTGATTTTCAATATTTGTGCTCAGTTTTAGTTGGGTTTGTGGAAAATGTTTACACAATAAGACATGTTGTAATGAGGACATTCTTAACTGGGCATGTTTTATTCTTGACTGTAGTTTCATGTTAATAAAGATGACAATTTCGTCCTCAGTGTGTTTCCAGGCATAAAAAATTGTTTAAAAAGGGGGGGCTGATAACAATACTGATGATTTCAGGGCTTAAAGCAAAGAAAATGTGTGCACATGAAATGTGGTTAGGGATTAGAAGAAAGAATGGAGGGAAGAGGGGGTTTGCAAACTGAAGACATTATTTGAAAATAAACATGTTACCAGGGATTAAAACAAAGAAAAGCTTTTGACTAAAGTCATATTCCTCATCTGAAATTTGTAAAACATGTTACAATTGTAGTTCGACGCCTGCTAAACAAAAAACACAATATGTAAAATGATGAGATTCATCACCACTTCACACATAACCGGTGCTCCATTGCTTCTGTTCTCTAATGCAGTCATCAAGTTTAAAAGCTCTAGACCAATAGTGTTTTAAGGAAAGAAGATGCTTTTGTCATTTCAATGCTATTTTCAAACTATGAAATTAAGAAGTAAAATTCATAATGTGCTTTGATTTTAGCAGCTGCAGGCTACATTAGCTGCCACTACCACACCCCAATCTGCAGGTGTATTGTGAGTAATGTAGGTGGCAGGTTTAGACCAGAAAGAAGAATGTGTGGAATAAAAAAGACATTTTCTCTGGTTAAACTTGTATCCATGAGTCTGTCAATGTTACAGGAATGAAATAATGAAACAGTGTTAAGTACAAAAATATTTATTTTTCTATGTAATAAAATCTTTTTAGTTCCCTCTGACAGTGAGGTAAGTAAGGACTATCTTACCTTGTCGTACAGAGAGTCTCCGGACACGGACAGGTCTTTGAGTTGAGTGTTGAAATGTCGAATCTGGTTCTCATTGGCGATAACTCTCCACTCCAGAGATTTCTTTGTTGTATTGTCTCGTTCTCCCCCCTTCCCTAATAATCCTTCTCCCGCTCCCCATGTCCCTCCTCCATCAGCTCCTCCCGTTTCCACTGCTCTTCTTCCTCCATCTTCTCCTACTCCCCCTCTTCCAGATCCTCCACAGCCATAGTCCTCCACCCTCTGGCTCAGGATGGAGGTGGTGTTTTGCAGGTTTGCCAGCCTCTTGTCATGGTCACTGACATGGGCCTTCACCTGCCCCACGTCCAGCTCCACATCTGCGATCCGGAAGGCTTGATCGTCGAACCGCTCCAGGAACACAGTCTTCAGGTCGCCCAGCTCTCTGTGGAAGTACTCCGTCAGGTCGTTCTTTAGGTGTAAGCATGTTTGCTTGGTCTGCTGCATTGTGATGTTGACATGCCTCTCCAGGTCCTCCAGTTTGTCCTCTGTCAGCACCAGATCCCTTCCACCGACCCCGACTCCACCACCATCACCCCCTTTGAAGCCCCCATCCTCCCTGCTGCTGCCCCCTCCCCGACTGAGCTCCCTGTCCAGGCGGGTCTGCAAAACATCAAAGTTCTCAGAGGCCAAGCTGATTTTGTGCTCAGCATCTGTGATGCGGTTTTGGAGGTCACTAATGGTGTTGCAGCATCCTTGTGAATTTACCACCTCCCGCCGCAGCCCATCCAGGCCCTGCTGATACCGAGCTTCCATCACACTCAGCTGCTTCTCCAGAGCTCGGATCCTCTCCCGGTCCTCCTGCTGCTGCCTGCGCAGGTCCTCCACGCCGGCCTGAAGAACAAACAACTGTCACTTCTTTATCTTAATGAACTGCAGAGGTACAGGTACACAGGACTGAAGTACTGACTGGTCAGAGGTTACTGATGGAGGTACAGAGGACTGAAGTCCTGGCTGGTACTGTTACTGACAGAGTATGGATACCTGGCAGGAGGAGCAAGACAGCGACACCCTCCGCTCCAGCTCCCTCAAGATCTCCTCCTTCAGCGAGTTCAGTCCTCCTCCAGAGGAGCCTCCTTCCAGGTCGTTCCCTTTTCCATTCACCAGGTGGTTGTTGATGCTTACGAGGGTTTTATCGTGAGCCTGTTGGAGCAGAGACACGTCAGCTACTCTTCTGAAGTGCACCAACCATCCAGCCAGACTAAACTCTGTTAAGTCAAGTCAAGACAATTTAGTTGATATAGTGCTAAATCACAACAATGGTTATGGCATGACACCTGTCATATAGAGCAGCTCTAGACTGTGCTCTTTAATTTACAAAGACCCAACAATTCTCCCAAGCACTTGACGATGGCGGCAAGGAAAAAGTCCCCTTTAACAGGAAGAAACCTTTAACAGAACCCAGCTTTAGGTGGGTGGCCATCTGCCTTGACCAGTTGGGTCAAGAGAAGAAAGTTTAGTTTGCATCTCATAGTTGCTGCAGTATCAGCAGTACTCACAGGTATAGACCTCACTGGGACTGGGACTCACCTGTGTGCGGTTGTCCAGTTGGTCCAGTTTGGTCTGAATGCTGTGGATCGTCTCTTTAATCTCTGGTTGAGCTGCATCCGCCAGGTTTCTTCCCCCTGAGGAGCCGCCACCACTGAAGCTGGGCTTGTTGTGCTCATTCATGGAGGACTGCAGGTCCCGCAGATTCTTGGTCAAAGTATGGATCTTTTCTTCCAGCTGTCTCATCTTCTCATTATCAACTCGTCCTGGAAGAAAACAAAGATGTAACTTCAAAGCTCCAATCACAGAAGCTTTTACAGCCACATGAACATACACTATATTGCCAAAAGTATTTGGCCACTAGCCTTGACTCACATATGAACTTAAGTTCCATCCCATTCCTAACAAATAGGGTTCAATATGATGATGGTCCATCTTTTGCAGCTATTACAGCTTTAACTCTTCTGGGAAGGCTGTCCACAAGGTTGCGGAGTGTGTTTATAGAAATTTTCGAACATTCTTCGAAAAGCGCATTGGTGAGGTCACACACTAATGTTGGTCAAGAAGGCCTGGCTCTCAGTTTCCACTCTAATTTATCCCAAAGGTGTTCTATCGGGTTCAGGTCAGGACTCTGTGCAAGCCAGTCAAGTTCATCCACACCAGGCTCATCCATGTCTTTATGGACCTTGCTTTCTGTCATAGTGGAAGAGGAAGGGGTCCCAGTTTGGAGCGGACCCCTTGGGAGCATGGAATTGTCCAAAATGTTTTGGTAACTTGGAGCATTCAAAGTTCCTTTCACTGGAACTAAGGGGCTAAGCCCAACTCCTGAAAAACAACCCCACCAAATTTCACACTCGGCACAATGCAGACCGAAATGTACCATTCTCCTGGCAACCTCCAAACGCAGACTCGTCCGTCAGATTGCCAAATGGAAAAGCGTGATTCTTCACTCCAGAGAACTTGTCTCCACTGCTCTAGAGTCCAGTGGCGACGTGCTTTACACCACTGCATCCGAAGCTTTGCATTGGACTTGGTGATGTATGGCTTAGATGCAGCTGATCGGCCTTGAAAACCCATTCCATTAAGCTCTCTGTATACCGCACGTGGGCTAGTTTGAGCTCTTCAGCATCCGCTGACCCCTCTATGTCAGTTTATGGCACCTACCACTTCGTGGCTGAGTTGCCGTTAATTCCAAACTCTTTCATTTTCTTATAATAAAGCTGACAGTTGACTTTGGAATATTTAGGAGCGAGGAAATTTCAAGACTGGATTTGTTGCACAGGTGGCATCCTATGACAGTTCCATGCTGGAAATCACTGAACTCCTGAGACCAGCCCATTCTTTCACAAATGCTTGTAGAAACTCCATGCCTAAGTGCTTGATTTTATACACCTGTGGCTGGGCCAAGTGATGAGGACACCTGATTCTGATCATTTGGACGGGTGGTCAGATACTTTTGGCAATATAGTGTACATCACCAGAGTACAATAATAAGAGCAGTTCCTGCTTGTCACCAACAGAGGGCAGCCATTACTTGATGGTTTCTTCATACTGGTGGAAACGTCCTGCTGTATGATGTATGGTGGGCAGGGATGTTCTCTCCATGATGCTGATTGGTTTATATCACTGAATGTAGCTGAATCTATTGTTTAATATTAAGTTAAGAAGTCTTAAAATGAGTAAATAAAAATGACTACCAGGATCTTAAGGTTCAATCCTCACTCTGGTACTGTAACTATGGGAATGGGGGACCGAAGTCTGCCTTCACAATAAGTGACTGATGCCATAGAGGTTTTGATTTAAAAATTGATTTGTGTTCAATAAAACAACTATTGTGTTTGTGTTCAAAAGCCTGAAATGAACAACTGTAAATTAGAACCCACTCACCCATCTGTCCCTCTCCCTGTCCAGAGCGCGACCCCCCCCCTGGTCGGGGCTGAGGCCTGCTGGTGGAAATCTGGGTCCCTGCTGCAGCAGCTGGACCATCATTGCAGTCCTCTCCACTGTAACCATGGCAACACTTCCACTCCATCTCCGTCACCATTTTGTAGGCCACTTTGTATCGAGGTCTCATGTAGGTCCGATAGCTGCAGAGACACACAGAACTAATCAGTCAACACAAGATAATAAACACAAGAGTCTCAAGTTTAACAGAAAAGCTCATTAAAAAAACTATTTATTCTGTTTAACATCACAATCCCATCCATCTGATTCACCAGGACTTAACAGGCCTCACCGCATCATCTTAATGTTATGTGACAGCACAGTTGTGTGTGCAGTTAGAAAGAAAAAAAGCAATCTGATCATGCCAGAAAAACAATACTAATGCTTCTTATTTGTGTAACAGTTTTCTGATCAGATAAGAATATTTTTGAGATTTAAATTCAACTCAAACCAGTTTTATTCTCAGCAGAATCTCAGACTGTCCTCCTGCAGCAAGAAACGCAACTTAGAACTCAACATGTGACTCATCCTTCTCTTATTTCTACTCTGTCTAAAGTTCGGGGACGTCACAGTCCACCGCAAGTATGTTTGACATGAGCTTTCAGCCAATCAGCTCATCTCAAAACAGAAAGTAACCCTTGATTGTATCCAGCTGTGTTGCAGAGGCAAATCAGCAAAGAGCCAAGAATTACAACAGATAGCAAAAAACTGGAAGGACAGATGGTAAAGTAATTCGTGTTCACTCTCTGCTCTGCAGGAAACATCAGCAGTTAAAGTCTGAAGCTGTCACACTGTGTATGTGTAGCTGAATGAGCAGACAAGCAGGTTTTGGCCTGATGGCGCTAAACAGCAGCTCATGTAAAATATTCAAGAGATCTGAACTTCTAATGTTTTCTGTACCAACTGTGTAAAGCAAAAATGTCCTCATCAGGTCCTCACCACAATATGCAAATAAGTTCAGACATTACAGAAATATTCTGCGTTCCACATTGAAGTTAATATTGCTGATCTGCAGTGTAAAATTTTGCTATATGTTGTTTTTTTATTAAGACAAAGATTAGAACAAAAGTTTAGGACGGCTCAGTGAAAAGAAAAGTTTACAGTCAAAGTTAAATGGAAAGAAAAAGAAGCAGAGTGACGACAGAGTGGAACGTTCCACATTACAGAGAATGTGGTGATTTCCCAGAAAGATAATTTACATCTCTGGAGTCGATTTTAAACATCTGCTTTGTTTGTTCTAAACGCAACAAGAGAGAAGAAGAGAAGACGACTAGAGAAAGAAAGAAAGAAGAAAGCTGACAGCAGGAATCAGCTGTTTGTGTGTAAATGTTTGTAGTTCTTCAAAAAGGTTCAACTCTAGCTGTTTCTTTACACAAACAATGTTTAACCTCTGGGTGTTTTAATGTGTGTGTGTACTTGTGTATATGTGCGTGTGCAGCACTCACGCCACAACCCTGCTGCACTGGCCGCTCCCCCAGGCGCAGGGATGGTAATCCGGCTTCACGTAGGTCTCCGCACCATCCTCGACCACACAGCTCACTGTCTTCGTCACCACAAATGCACACCAGTTCCTGTCAATGCACGCATGCACACACACACACACACACACACACACACACACACACATCAGTGCAACATGCTTGATGTTCAGTTTTCATGGTTGGTAGTTGGCAGCATAAAAAACATAAAATATGAACAAAAACACAATCGAACGTGGCGATGTTGAACGTGGTGCAGACAACAGACACAACCTGTTCAGGGATCAGATGGAGAGCAGCGCCAGGTGAGAGTGATTGCCACACCGGTTCCCAGGTGGTTAATCACTCTCACCTCCTGATATAGTGGCGTGCTGGAGAGAGGAGAGAAAGGATGACCAGGGAAGCACGACCCAAGCCACCCAGACAAAGACACAGACAAGGACACACGGCAGACGACAGCATCACGCCTGTGATCGGCTGCCGTGTTTATGATTTATAAGTGTAATAAATAAAGTGTTTACGCTGAGAACAAGCTGTGGTCCGTCTACTCTGTGCTGATAGTACCCACGAGACAGAGAAGCTGTCACACACCCTAACTGAGATTCACAGCTAGCTAAACTCTCTCTTGCGTCGTTTACTTCAAGGAACAGGTAGAAAGTGTGAAACTACAAAATACAAAGTATACATTAAAGTAACACTATGCAGACAAATAAATGATTAACAGTAGCAAACAAGATGGACGAGCTGCAGTCACAGATCGTGTACAACCGCCTCATCCGTGAGTGTTGTCTGCTGATTGTTAGCGAATCCTGGCTACACCCGCTAATCCCCAACGCTTCAGTGGATCTAGCAGGCCGCACTATCCACCGCCATGACCGGACCGCTGCCTCCGGTAAGAGTAGAGGAGGGGGGGCTCTGTGTTTACATGCTGTTCAGACAGCAGGATAATCAACACTCACTGCTCACCGGACCTAGAGGCCATGTCTGTCCAGTGCTGACCTCTCTACCTACCTCTCTACCTACCTGAGCTAACTGTAGCCATTGCAAACAAACAGGAGAGCTCATCCGGATGGTGTTCACATCATCGCAGGAGACTTCAACAAGGCATGCCTCAAGTCTGTTCTCCCTAAATTCCACCAGCACGTCAAGTGTGCAACTAGCGGTGAGAACACACTTGATCATGTTTACTCCAACATCAAGCATGCCTACAGAGCAACCCCCCTCCCCCACATTGGACAGTCGGATCACCTCTCCCTGCACCTTGTCCCAGCTTACACTCTCCTCAGAAGGCAACCTAAACCAGCCACCCAGACCATCAGAGCCTGTCCTGAGAATGCCCTTCCACAGCTGCAGTACTGCTTCACCTGCACAGAGTGGGGCATTTTTGAAGATCAGGATCTGGACACATACACTGAGTCTGTCCTCTTCTACATTAAGTGCTGTATAGAAAACGTCACAGAGGAAAGACACATCTGGGTCTTCCCAAACAGGAAGCCCTGGATGATAAGTGAAGTCCAGATCCTGATCAGAGCTCGAAACTCGGCCTTCAGGACAGGGGACAGAGCTTAATACAGTATCGCCAGGGCCAAACGGGCCAACGACACATACAAGAGAAAAATGGAGGGATACCTTACAGACAACAACCCAGTTCACAGTTCACATCTAGGCCCTAACCAACTACAAGGGCCACCCGCAGCCACGGCTCCCTCCTGACTCCACCACCCCGACTCTCTCTCTCCAGGAGCATGAGGTAAGGATGAACCTGCGAGCAGTGAACACCAGCAAGGCTACTGGCCCAGATGGTATCCCGGGGCCAGTGATAAAAACATGTGATCCTCACCAAGCTTTTCAACCTGTCCCTGACACATGCCACATGTCTGAAGGCCTCCACCATCATCCACGTCACCAAGAAACCTGCCATAGACAGCCTCAGTGATTACAAACCGATAGCCTTTTGACCCCCACCAGTTTGCCTACAGGGCAACAGGGAAAACTGGTCCACGGAGGATGCCATAGCCCTAACACTACATACAGCGTAGCCAGCCACCTGGAAAACAAGAAGAGCTATGTGAGGATGCTCTTTGTGGACTTCAGCTCTGCCTTCAACAACATCATCCCGGACATCCCGATCTGTGGTGAGGATGAGACGGCGTACAGGGCAGAGGTAGCAAAACTGTTGCTCTGGTGCACGAAGAACAACCTCCCACACCACACAAAGTCCCACACCAGCAGGCTGACAAACAGCTTCTTCCCCTGGGCCATCAGGACTCTTTAACAGCCACAGACACACACACACACACACAAGGACTCTGAACAGCCACAGACACACACACACACACACACACAAGGACTCTGAACAGCCACAGACACACATACGCACAACACACACACTCACACACACAAGGACTCTCACAATTCCATGCGACCCCGCAACAACCAACAATCTACCTCATTCTACCCTCCAGCACCTTAATCTTTACCGACCCAGTCACTTTATTTTTGGTACTGTAGATAAGGTTGCACTTCATTATTATTATTATGTCATCTCTATTATAAGAGACCTGCACTGTTTTCTTTTTTTGCACGGTACTGGTTCTTTTTTATATTCCTACTTCCCGTTCCTTGTGTTGTTTTCTTTTGTTGTTGACACTGTAGGAGCATCCCCAACTTTCGTTGTACCCCCCAGTACAATGACAATAAAGATGATTCTGATTATGATAAGTGGAGAATGGGTGGAAACTGTGACAACCTGACAGCCTCAGACACAATCATTAAATATGTCTATCAGTATGACTGTTGTGTGGAAAATCTCAGAAAAATGTTTAGCACATGATGTGACGTCATCTGTTGATGTCATCAGGGAGTGATGATAAATGTGTTCCTGTGTTGGCCATGTTGGAGCCACAGCTGACAGACTGTGACTCTGTGTGTTTAAATTGAATTGTGTGGATTTATTTTTTTTGAAATCCAGAAAAACAAGCAGGAATTTAACTTCTGTTCTCCTCTTATTTCAAACTGCCACACTTCCTGCTCATGGTTTTTTCCCTCCAGTGTTGATCGTCAGCCCTGCCCTCATTGGATTCACCTGTGTCTTGTTACCACTCCCCTCTCTTGTGTATTTAGTCTGTGTTTTTCCTCCTCTCTGTGCCAGTTCATTTTGTGCCAGTGTCTTACATCCCAGCCTTGTTATTTCTAGTGATCAGATTTTCTTGGTTTTTGCACGTTTGCTGACCTCTCCCTCTCCCTCTGCCTAGCCCATTTGGATTTGTTTGCCTTGTCTGACTGATTACTGTGTAACAAACCCTCCTTCTGGCAAGTAAACTAAGCTTTGTTGGAACTCTGAACTGTTTTCGAGTCGTGCCTTTGAGTCCTACCTTTTGTGGCGTTTCAGTCATAACATCTTCCAAATTATAAAATTTGTATAAAGAATTGATTAGTGATAGCTATTACCAGGCCAAACACACACACAAGTGAAGTCAATTATTACTTTTATGTAAATGCCACCAAATAAGAGTTGAAGGCAATAAAATGTGGTTCTTTACACTGTAAGTACAGCCTGTTAGTTTAGCTGTTTAATTAAAACTAGGGGATAGTGTGCTGTGAAGCATATCTCTATATTTATAATACAGTAAGTATAAAGTCTTCCTGCTGTATTAACTCTATGATTAACTTTTACTGATTATGAAATAGACACTGTGGGAGACAGTGACTGTATTCATGTTACCTAAAATAATTGAGAGGATTTAACTAAATGTTAGTAATTTGGATAATAATGGATTATCCTTGTTTAGATATCTAATCCAAACCTACACTGAGACCACTACACAATGAAACTGCAATTCCACTGATCTTGGTACAAAGACAAGTGTAACTCTGGAGGAATAAAACATGATATAATCTAAAAGGCATTTGTGACATCAGAAACAGAAACCCAACCCTAACTAAATATTTACTGCAGATCCCAGTTTACATGTAGAAATGTATCAAATTCAGACAAATCAGAGACTGTTTGGTCCTAATATACAGAATATTGAAGGAAAACTAACAAACAAGTTCTGTTTTCTTTAAAAGTTCTTCTTTCAAACTGTCACACCCATATTGCCTGTTACCCCACCACTTTAAACATTTGACTTTAACATGAACATTATAACTACAGTCAATAAAAGCAAACACTATAACTACAGTCTGGTTACAGTTAATAAAAGTGAATATTATAACTACAGTTTTGTTACTGGTAATAAAAGTGATATGAGTCATTTGGGCGGTTCAGTTCTTTTTGCTGCTGATGACATCAAAGAGGTTTCACTGCCAAAGGATGGTTACACACATATATACAAACACACACTTCCATTTTTAACATCATGTGTTTATGTGTGTTTTAGTTTAGTTTAAGTATCAGACATTATGTTATTCATTAATGCTTTAAATAATTTACCGTATTTTCCGGACGATAAGCAGCTACTTTTTTTCCTTCCGGCTCACTGTGTGTGTGTGTGTGTGCGCGCAGGCCGCAGTCATTGACAGAGCTGCTCTGTCACAGGTATATAATATTATTACATCCTACCCCCTCAAAATGGAAAACCCACGAAGAAATTCCTATGATGCAGCTTTTAAGTTGAATGCCATCAATGGCTATCCGTGAAAGAAACAGAGCGGCTGCACGTAAGTTTGCCATTAATGAATCTATGCCATAGATCCATTAACTACAAGCTTACGTGCAGACAGTGAGACGATATGTGATGAAGATTATCTGACGCTGTTCAACTCCGACACTGAAGAGGACGACTTCAGTGGTATGGTGTTCATTAGTTTTAAATGCTCAGGAGGAAGATAAATAGTGACTTGTGGATTCAGTGCATGGGAGAATGAAGCAACTTTAACAGTTGCGCAGTTGCGCTTTAACAGTGTGCAGAAGGAAAATGTGACTGATTTGGTGTTTAATGGTTTCAGTACGCAGGAGGAAGAAAAATAAAGTAACTTAGTTTTAGTGCACAGCAGGAAGATGAATAAAACCATCAATGACTTTTCTGTTTTGTTTATCAGCACTTTTATTGCTGCGTTTATTGCGGCACTGATCAGAAACAATCAGTTCAGGTATATGAATAAACACTTATGGTACAAAATCTTTCTGTCTAAATAACTTATTTCTCAGCCTGGATATCGGCGGCTTATAGTCCGGTGCGGCTTACATGTGATTAAATATATATTTCATTCAAATTTTAGTGGATGCGGCTTATATTTAGGTGCGCTCTATAGTCCGAAAAAAACGGTAAATGTTCACAAGTTGTTTTAGAGTTATTTAAATTCAATTAAATTTTATTTATACAGCACCAAGTCACAAAAAAGCTGTCTCATGATACTTTACACATAGAGAAGGTCTAGACCGTACTCTTTATTTTACAGAGACCCAACAATTCCCCCATCAACAAGAATGTGGCGATGGAGGCAAGGAAAAGCTCCCCTTTAAGGGGAAGAAACCTTAAACAGAGCCGGGCTCTAGGTTCCGCTGAGATAGAAAAGAGGGAGGGGGGATAGAGGGGGAGACACAGAGATCCACAGCAGCAACAATAACAACTATAATAATAATTATGTATTATAATTGTAGGATAAATATGGGTAATAAACATTATAATGTTAATATAACTAGGCAACTAGGCTCATACCAGAGGGTATTGCATGGCGCTGCAGAATGCTGTGGTAGCCTTTTTGGATCAGGGTGCTGCTCCCTCTTTACAAGTCACCAACCCTGCATCCAGCAAAACAGCCCCAGACCATCTCACCTTCTCCTCCATGTTTGACAGTTGATGTTGATGATCATGCCTGATGAACCGAAGATTTGAAATTCTGATTCATCAGTCCATAAAACCTTCTTCCAGTCTTCAGTAGTCCAATGATGGTGTTTCGTGGCCCAGGAGAGCCTCTTTGTCTTATTGTGACATCTTACAACGGCTTTCTTACTGCAACTTGTCCTGTCAAATCTACAGCTCGAAGTCTTCTCTTCACAGCTGAAACTGAGACTTACTTACTGCGACCACTATTAAGCTGTGCTAGAAGCTGTTGTCCTGTAGGAACACCTGTAGGAATTAGTAACACCAGCTTTCAAGGCTTATTCAACCTTCATTGCTGCGAATCGGCTTTAAATTGTTAACCCACTTTTTGTATAATTCTGAAATGTACATTATTTTTCGGTTTTGGGTAACCAAACCTTTTTTTTTTTTTAACCTCTGGCTGTTTAGCACTTACCTTTGTACCATTTTAAGACATTCATTGGGCTTGCACAACCTGAACTGCAATAAATAACTGGGAAAAAATCAGGGTGTTCTAAAACTTTTGACCTATAGTGCATATTTTAAATATATATATCAACTTCATGGACATTTAAGGCAGTAGTCCCCAACCCCCAGGATTATTTGGTACCGGGCGCACAAGAAATAATTAATTATTTCCGTTTTATGTATTATCTGTCTGGACAATCTTTTTTATTTTGAAAAACCTTAGTGAGTCTCAGGTGAAACACATTTGAGTGCTTAATTAATCATTTAAGTAGGCCAATGAAATGGGAAAGGGATTGGCCTGCACTAATTAAAAGAGATCAACTTAGTCCCAAACACATCAACAATGCCGAGAGTAAAGGAGATATCAAGAAAAGAGGGTAGTGACAGCCCATCAGTCTGGGGAGGGATATAAGACCATCTCCAAAAGTTTCCAGCTCCATCCATCCACTGTAAGACAAATAATTTACAAATGGAGGGCCTTCAACATGACAGCAGCTCTGCCTAGAAGTGGCCCCTATCAAAACTATCACCCAGAGTCACCAGAAAAATAATAAATAAGGTAAACGCCAACCCACACATCACCTCTACAAAGTTGCAGACCTCTCTGGTAGCATCTGGGACAAATGTGCATGTGTCTACGATCAGATTAAAATTGAATAGCCATGACATTCATGGGAGGGTTGCTAGAAGGAAGCCTCTGCTCTCAAAAAACAACAAAGCTGCCTGTTTTATCTTTGTCAGAGAACACTTGGACAAACCAGAGGCCTTTTGTAGGCTAACTACACTACTCTACTCTACGAGCTCCACCTCCAGCAGATACAACAGTGATATGATGCTTACATGCTAATGCTTCAGTATTAATAATCTAATGATGTCATATATAATAATACACTACTGATCCAAATTTTAAGTTGAAAAATTGCAGGAATTCAGATTTTGCACTGTTGGATCTTAAGATGGTTCTAAGTAGTGCTTCAATATGCAAAAAGAAGAAATGGGAGTGAGACATGTTTCGAGGAAATTCTTGCTAGTCACCTTAAAAAATTAATTTCAGCATGTTTGATGCTGGTGTTTCCAGGACGCTAATGGGAATGTTCCTCCAAGAGGTGAAGATGGCTTCAAGGAGGGCATCATCTGTCTGGAACTGGTGTCCATTTTTATAAACTTCCCTTGCCATCCAACTCCAAATGTTCTCAACTGAATTTAGATCAGGGAAACACGCAGGACAGTTCAAAAGAGTGGTTTTATTTCTCTGGAAGCCAGCAGGCATTGTGAACTGCAGCGTTGTCCTGTTGATAAACCCAGTCTTCACTGTGAAATATAGAAAACATCTCAGGTCTCCTTGTCATGCCGGTAACGTTGGAAACCATCAGGACCATCAAGGTAATTTTTTTTCCAAAAGAATAAAACTTTCTTCCATTCTTCTTCCAACATCCTGTTTGATGCTCTCGTGCAAACTCGGAACGGGTAATTTTGTTCCGTTGAAGATAGAGATATACTTTATTAATCCCAAACTGGGAAATTACCGGAGAAGGAGACCTTGTAATTACAACAACGTTTTTTGTTCTTAAAGCCCTTCTCTAACAAATGCTGTCTAATGATTATGGGACTGAAGTTGGCACCAGTGACCAGCTTAATTTGGGCCGCTCAGGGCCGGTGAAATTGTTTTGGGTCTACCACTTGACTTTTTTTCCCATAACTCTGAGGATCTTTTAAGAAGTTTAAAATGACTGTCTTACTGCATCCAACCTCAGCACTAATGAAACGTTGTGAGAGGCCTTGCTGATGCAGCTCAACAATCCGACCGCGTTCAAAGAGAGAAAGGTTTTCTGTCATTGCCATCAGGAGGTCGTGACAGTGTGGATACCTGACAGAAAATGACACTAAATCCACATTTTTGTGAAGATTTGGGCTTTTAAAGGCTGTTTTTTTTTGCCTTACTCTCATTCCTTCTTTTTGCATTTTGAAGCACAACTTAGAACATTCTTAAGATCCAACAGTGCAAACTGGTCTATTGATCAGAAATGTATATTAGTCAGAGGTATCAAACCAGTACTTTTAATGCAATATTTTAACTACATCAAGCTCATAATACTTATGTACTTTTATTGCAATGCTGTAATTACATCAAGCTGACAATACTTGCTGGTGTACTTTTACTATAGTAGGATTTTTCATGCAGGACTTTTACTTGTAATGGAGTATTTTAAATTGTTGTATTGGTACTGTGACTGCATTAAGTATCTGAATACTACAAATTGTTCACCATCATCATCATCCTCATCGTCATCACTTCTATTTGTTTTCTGACATCTATTCTAAACAACCACAGAAGAAGAGCTTCCCGTGCTCGTGTCATTTTACCTGTGTCTGCTGGCTGCGCGGGCTCCGTGCGGGTGCGCGTGTCCGCCAGAGTACAGACTGTAGGAGGGTCGCAGTGGGAACGCGCTTTTGGCGTCTCCACAGGTCCAGAGCGCGAGAAGCAGCAGCAGCGGGAGCACGGCCATCCCGCCGATCAATGGAGGGTATCGATACTGATCAGCTGGCGGGAAAAACTCTCGTCTCCATGGAAACCAAAAAATAAAGTTTCTACAAAGTCCGTCCTACAGACCTCGACCCATGGACCTCGACTCTGGTTCAAAACCTTTAAACCCGGACCTGGAGCCGAGATAAAAGCTCAGTAAATCCCGGGTTTAATCCAGGTTTCATCCGCCTTTAATCCGGATTTATTCCGGGTGTAATCCGTTTTTCTCGTCAATTTCTCATTAGAACTTTTCAACTATGAAACAAAGAGAAGAAGAAAACGTTGCGACAGAGTTCAGCTGCTCCTCCTCTTCATCGCCGCCCCCCTCAACTGTCCCCGC
Source organism: Pampus argenteus (assembly GCA_036937835.1). NCBI lineage: Eukaryota > Metazoa > Chordata > Actinopteri > Scombriformes > Stromateidae > Pampus > Pampus argenteus. The sequence continues at coordinate 27,637,624 of CM072862.1, forward strand.
CCCTCCCGGAGGAGAAACCAGACACGTGCAGCTCTGCAGCCTCACCACCACAGCTGATCCTGATCCAAACTGTTAACTAACCTCAACTACAAACTAACCCCATCTTGCCTGCTGATTTATTTTAGCTGACTTTATACACCTGGTGGGGGGGTGATAGGTCTTGAATCTCTATCGCATTAATACACATGGGGCCATTAGGTAAAAAAACCCCATAAATTTACAAGATTGTTTCACTTTGCAAAGGTTAATATCAAGTTATAAGTTACCAGTTACCTGTGCAGAGGTGTGTGTGTGGTTATTCTGTAGCAGCCTAGTGCCATTTTCAAGCGGTTTTAGGGCAATTTAATGAAGGTAAACACAGTGTATGTCCATGTATAATGGCTCTAATACATTGTTGTATAGTTTTGATCATCCTGAACCCAGAATAAAAATACAATTAAATATGAACACATTTAAATATGTGTTTATGTTAACTGTAACAGCTGAGTTGTTTCACATGCAGCGGTTTGTTTCTCAGGTAAATCTGAAGCCTGAACAGAACAAACTGGACCAAACAATAAAATATCAGACTTTGATCCACAGCACCGGTCTGACACAGCTTTTCTTTATTTTGACTATTTTCTACATTGTAGAACAAAACTATGGACAACAGTACTGTGAAATAATACATATGGAATCCTGTAATAAACAAAAGTTCCACATTTTAGATTCCTCAGAGTCGCCACTGTTTGCTTTGATGCTGCATACTGTCTGTGATATCTGAACCAGCTTCATAAGGTTGTCACCTGGATGGTTTTTCAACAGTCTTAAAGTTCCCACATATGCTGAGCAGCTGTTGGCTTTTTTCCCTTCCGTTTTGTTTTATAGTGTGGAAAATCATACAAATAAAGAAAAACCCTTAAATTGCCAGCTGTCCGAACTTTTGAATGGTACTCAAGTCAAATCAAGTTTTATTTGTATAGCCCAGTATCACAAAGCACACATTTGCCTGAAGGGGCTTTATAGTCTGTACAGCAATGCAATAACTCAGACTCTTAATGCACATAACCAAAAACTCCTTAAAACCCTTTAATGGGAAAAAAGTTGGACTGTACATAAATGTTAAAACTTTGACTGAAAATGTAAGTATACTCACATGTTTGCACTGAGTTTGTATTTAATCACACACATGTACACACACATGCACATATGCACACACACATACACACAAACAGGAGTAAAAACCCATACAAAACCTCTAATTGTGACCCGACTCACACCCACACAAGTTTGCTTCAGTCACTTTTGGGGTATTTGCATATACTTAAATTAATTTCCTCAAGACTAACACTAATCCTAACCATAACTACTACTTGCCTAACCCTTACCCTAATTATTATACCAATTTAGTTATACAGTATTTGTCTCAAGCCATCCAAAATCAACTGGTCTTGAAGTCTGGTGTGTGTCCTTGAAAGTGACTTAAGTCCCACCATACATAAACAAACAGACTGGTTTGGTTTTCTGAGGTAAATCATGTATGTAATATATAGTTCAAACAAGGTTGAAACTGTGACAGTTACAGCTCTTTCTGACTGGTTACACTGAGTCCACATCACAGTCAACACTGCAGCAACAATAATGGAGAACACTTTTGCATTGTTTCAGAGAGAAAACATTCAGTGACTACAGCCTTCAAATGTCCTCAATACTTTTCTCACTCAAACACATACAATCAACTAAACTCATCCTCATTTCAAACTCTGCAGTTTACGTTTAAACACTAACATGTATTCATACGGACACAATCACCAGATCATGCCAAATTATAACTGCACTGAAATACATCTATATTCATTCAAAACACAAGATGTGCTATTAGAAATAAAGACCACTGAAAGCTATAGAAACACTGCAGTAGCCTCTATAGAGAGCTACACATCTGCTTGGATTTACACTATACACATTTCTGACACTGTCAACCATTAAAAACACATAGCCAAAAAAAATAATGATGTAATAAAAAGATTGTCGTGTGCTGCCTGTTGTTAGTGTTTTTATTTCAGTGTGTCTGATGGACACACGTTGTTATGTTTGTGTTTTTTGTGTGTAAAATGAGCTGTATCCAGCAGCATGTGGGTAAAGTTCAACATGTGGTCTCAGTGTTGAACAGTGCAGGTAACTAATCGGAAAAAGTGCCATAATACAGTCAGATGTCCATATGAAGAGTGAAAGAGGTTTTTCTCATTGTAATCATTCCTCCTGTTCACACTGACTGTTCAAAAAATCCACTTCAAATGTGCTTTCACTGTAAGCTAACCCTAACCCTAACTCTAACCCTTGTTTTATGACACATTCAAATATAAAAAACACCACATGAATAATGTTACTTATTTAAATACAAAAAGTGGGTCAGATCTGAGTTCTGATAAGAACAGTAAGTAAGAGTGACGCCCCCCCCCCAGTGGAGCGGCACAACCCCCCTCCCCGGGCAGCGACCACCCAGGCTCCATCACTAAGCACTGTTTTCACTTTACGAGGCTGTTTTTGTTTCGAGACTCACAGCCTCAGGTAAGACACGTCAGCAGACTAGATCATATCCCCACTGCTATAGGATTGGAAGTCACACATCTCCTACAATATATATAAAATAATGGATGAATAAAATTAACTTTAATGAACTGAAAACACACTGTAATAGTGTAATATAGCATCAATGGAATTTGAGCATGACTCTCCTGAATCCCCATTGCATGAACTAGTAAACTTTGACTTATTTCACCTTAGGAGTCCACCCAAATCTGTTTCTGAATAAATATGAGGCAAGCAATAAGAAATCCAGTTATTGATCTTCACTCATATTAAATTTTCAAAGTTTAATTTGAAAGTTTATTCCGACTTCCATAAGGCGAGGACACTACTGCACTGCTGTGTAAAAAGAAAAACTTTAATGGGAACACTATATTACACCACTGTCTTCTTGTACTTCTGAACAGCAGTAAAGCCCCAAACAACTACATATGTAATGTTAGTCTAATACTACTTTTATGTTATCAAATATTACAATGGAACTGATATACATTTATTTATTTATTTACAGATCTGACAGCAAGCCTATTAGCTTACTACTATAATTTTCTTTAGAAGTTAGCGAGTTAGCTAACATTAGCTTATAGTTTACTGCATACAGCCTGTGGTAGCTGCCAGTGTCTAGCTTTCCAACAAATACCGTTCTAATAAACTTATGACATGTGATTAGCATTAGATTAAATAGCCAATGCTGCTTTTTAAATACTGAAGCTGCACTCAGGTGTAACCTGTGAATCAGGTGGTTATCAGTCCTGAAATATGGACAGTAAAGACACAAAGATTAATAAGAATACTATTTAACTGATTATAGTTATTGATTGTGTTTCTTTTGTGAGATCAGTTTTTCTGTTGGCTGAATGTCTTCATACCTGTTGACAGAGACCCTGTTATCTGTGCAGCAGCCAAACTCTCCTGCAGGGATTAATAAAGTTTATTATTGGCTCTCCTGAAGGGATCAATAAAGTTTACTCCAATCTGTGTTTAAGTGCTGTCATAAAACCACAGAAGAAGTCCTGAGGGTCTCTTCCTGTTGACGTGTTTGTGATGACCTCCATCAGCTGGTTCAAAGGGCACCAGAGTCACAGAGAAGAATGTCCAGGTGAATTTTTCAGGTAACAAAGGAACTTGCCTCCTTTTGTTGCTGTTATTTATGTTTCATGTTATTCATTTGTATAATTCTTTGACTTTATTCCTTGATAATATTTTAAATATATTGCTTTTTGTTATTTCCCCTGTACATTTTTACTACTCCTGTAATACTTTTATTTGTAGCCACACCTAGTTGAAGGGATGACACACACACCTGAGCCAGTCTGATACTTGATGAAGAGCTGAACACTTTCTCTAAATGCAGTAAAAAAAAACAAAAAACAATAGTGAGGTGAGTCCCATTCAGTCAATCACATATTCTTCACAGTCAGGTAGCAGCACAACTTAACTGTTTCACTAGTGTGTTTGAGTACTGTTACACCAGTTGTCATCCTCTAAAATATTCCAGTAAAACAAGAACAATCAGTCAGGATGTTCATTGAGTCATCAGTCAGGATGTTCATGGAGCCATCAGACAGCCGTAGGTTCAAGTTATGACACATTAACATGCAGTGCAGTATGTAGTTATCAAATCAAATCAGATTTTATTTGTATAGCCCACAGAATACATTTGTCTCGGAGGGCTTTACAATCTGTATAGGGAGTGACACCCTCTGTCCTTAGACCCTCAGTTCGAGTGAGGAAAAACTTGCCCACCATATTATAGTAAATCGTTCATCTATATCGTAATAGTATGTAATTCATGTATTTAGCGAATATAGTTATAGTTCACGTATATAGTTAGTAGTGTATAGTTCATGTATATTTTAAATAGTTTACAGTTCATACACTATATTGCCAAAAGTATTTGGCCACCCATCCAAATGATCAGAATCAGGTGTCCTAATCACTTGGCCCGGCCACAGGTGTATAAAATCAAGCACTTAGGCATGGAGACTGTTTCTACAACCATTTGTGAAAGAATGGGCCGGTACATCACCAAGTCCAATGCAAAAAGCACGTCACCGCTAACCCTAACCCCGTCCACATGCATTATTTAAAGATAAAATTAACAAAAGAGGAGTAAATCATAAAAACCTGATAAAAATTAAATCAACATCTCCAAGAGTCCAAAACAAGAAAATTAAATGTGGACTCTTGATTATTATTAGGTCCTTGTCCTCTAAAGCTGTTTTAGTAAATGAATTAATATCTGATTATGATATTAATTTATTCTGCCTCACTGAAACCTGGTTGCAGGAGGATGAATATGTTAGTTTAAATGAATCCACTCCCCCCAGTCATTGTAATACTCATATTCCTTGAAGTACTGGTCGAGGTGGTGGAGTTGGAGCCATATTTAACTCTAGTTTACTCATTAATCCTAAACTAAATTAAAATTCATTTGAAAGTCTCGTTCTTAGCCTGACTCACCCAACCTGGAAAACATTACAGCCAGTCTTATTTGTTATATTATATCAAGCTCCAGGTCCTTATTCTGAAATTTTATCTGAATTTGCAGAATTTGCATCAGGCTTCGTCGTAAAACAGATAAAGTAATTATTAGTGTTGCTCCGATTGATCGGCTGCCGATCATGATCGGCCGATATTGTCTAAAAATAGCCTGATCGGAAAAACATGCCGATCAGGAAGCCGATCACGAGACGTACATTATTAGCGACGTTTCAAATAAAGGCATTCTGTACATTTGAAGATTTTGACTGTTTTTTATAGTTAATATTATTTTCCGGATTATAAACCGCTGCTTTTCAGCCCACAGTGTGTGTGTGTGTGTGTGTGTGCGCGCGCGCGCAGGCCACAGTCATTGACGGAGCTGCTCCGTCACAGGTATATAATATTATTACACTCTCACCCCCTCAAAATGGAAAACCGAAGCAATTCCTATGATGCAGCTTTTAAGTTGAATGCCATCGATCTGGCTATCCGTGAAGTAAGTAACAGTAAGGACACGTAAGCTTGCCGTTAATGAATCTATGCCATAGATTCATTAACGGCAAGCTGACGTGCAGCCGCGGTGAGACGATATGTGAAGAAGATTATCTGACGCTGTTCAACTCTGACACTGAAGAGGACGACTTCAGTGTCTTCAGTGCGCAAAAGAAATGAAGTGACAGTGGTATGGTGTTCATTAGTTTTAAATGCTCAATTCATTCTTTGATCGGCAATCGGCCGATCAAGTTTTTTACGATTACTATAGTATTAAATTCAATGCCATGTCTTTACGTTACAGAGGACTTGTCTGCTTCCTGTAGCCCCTCACATATAGATCAGCTTGTTAATAATACTACAGACACATTACAGACAACTCTTGACTCTATTGCACCTCTGAAAAAGAAGACAATAAAACAGAGGAGGTTAGCACCATGGTATAGCCAGCACACTTGCAAATTAAAACAAGAGGCACGTAAATCTGAACGTAAATGGCGTGCCTCTAAACTGGAAGAATCTCGCCTAGCCTGGCAAGATAATCTTGCAATTTATAGGAAGGCTCTGCATAATGCCAGAACAGCCTATTATTCCTCATTAATTGAGGAAAATAAGAACAACCCCAGGTTTCTCTTCAGCACTGTAGTCAGGCTAACAGAGAACCACAGCTCTATTGAGTCATCTATTCCTTTAGGCCTAACTAGTAATGACTTCATGAGCTTCTTTAATGATAAAATTCTAAATATTAGAGACAAAATTCATCACCTTTTGCCCTCAAAAGGCACTCATCTGATTTCGGATACAGCAAGTTTGGAAATAGCTATAAAACCTGATATATATTTAGACTGCTTTTCTCCCGTCGACGTTCAATAAATAACTTCAATAATTTCTTCATCTAAGCCGTCAACCTGTCTCTTAGACCCCATCCCAACCAGGCTGCTTAAAGATGTATTACCTTTAGTTAGCCCGTCCTTATTGGATATGATTAATCTGTCTTTATTATCAGGATATGTACCACAGTCCTTTACAGTTTTTCTCCATTGGTTTGGCTCATTTCTTGAAACTGAGATGACATTCTCATAACTATAAAGCAATTTGGCCAAACAGACTTGCAGTTCTGCACAACACTTCAGATAACCAGCAAAATGTAATTTGTCTCCCAAAACTACTCATCCATGCTTCAAAATAAAATCCCTTTCCCATGTAAATAGTCAGTACCATAAAAATGGCATGGATCCTTCTCAATTGCTTTGGCACATTTTGATTCATTCAGTACTTCTGTCAAAATAACTTGGATGGTACTGCACAATTACATGGATCACCTGGCAATGTTTGTACAGTGTCAGGCCGGGACTCAAATGAGGACTCAGATGCAGAGTAAGGCTGAGAGTAGCTTTTAATCAGGACTTGAATAACTTCCGAAAGAGTGAGACTATAACGTAGGCCTTAACTAAGAGAAATCAAAATCACTCACAAAGAGGAGAAGGCTATGAAAACATTAACTAAGGGCACTCTTACGAGGCTGGCAAAACACTAGGCTGATCACTAGAAAACAAAAGGGGCTAGACTAAGAAGTATACAACAAAAAACACTCTTACGAGGAAGAAAACAAGCAGAACCCTAGAGCTATAAAGCTATGGCTGAGGCTAGAAAATTACAACAAAGAATCACTCTGACGAGGAAGAAACAAAAGAACACTAGATCAAAACGCTATGGCTGTGGATTTAAGGCAATAAGGCTTTGGTGAACGCTGCTAGAGACGAAACACTTCGGCACGGGACAAGGGGAGACGCAGACAATAAATACACCAGGTAATGGGGAACAGGTGGACACAATCAGGAATCAGGGAAGACAATCAGACTGATGACACATGAGGAAGGGCAAGTGACCTGAAACGAGAGGAGAGTTATTTCAAAATAAAACAGGAAGTGACAAGACAAGACAAAAACCCAGCTTGACCTCACCGCGGTGTGACATACAGCTCCCAAAACAGTTTACCCTTCAGTCAAAACTACATTCCCTTCTCATATAACTAGTCAGTGCCTCCAAAATGCATTGTCCCTTTGGTATTGTGTAAGTACTGCAAGTCAAAATGCTTAGACGCTTTGTCATGGCATATTTCTAACTATAGGGATAACCTTTTCACACCACACGCACACACTGCACTCATTCTGCCGAGGAATTTTCATTTTTATTCTCAACTAACGTAAATTGTACACATTACAGTAGGTAGGGAACCGTAAAAAAGGAAAATATAAAGTCACAAATGAAGACATTTTGTTTAGTCACGGTCACTCCCCTCTCTCTCCTTGTCACCACCCTCATCTTCCTGGCCATCCATTCTCTGTGCTCTGTTCGGCCACAGATTCTCATCCACATCGCATCTGATGTTGTCTCTTGAGATACAGCGCGGGAAGAAGCGTCGTGCATGCCTGAGCCATCCTCTACACTGATCCCCTGTTATGTCCTCACAGGCAGCGTCCATTGCAGTCATGAGTCATGAGTCAGTCATATTGTTTTTCTGAAAAACAATCTGGTGTATGCAGTACAGTGCAATGAGGAATGCAAAGACCTCTACATTGGGGAAACTAAGCAACCATTGCACAAGCGCATGTACCAACACCGGAGGTCCAACTCCTCAGGCCTAGACTCTGCTGTCTACTTACACCTCAAGGAGAAAGCTCACTCATTTGATGACAACAATGTTCACATCCTGGACAGAGAGGATAGATGGTTTGAAAGAGGGGTAAAAGAAGCCATCTATGTGAAATTAGAAAAACCATCCCTAAACAGAGGAGGAGGTCTGAGACACTATCTATCTCCAATTTACAATGCTGCCCTTTCATCTCTTCCCAGGAGATTCAGCAACTTAGCTTCTAAGAACAACAGCCATTCACAAAAGACCCCATGTGACTCTAACGACTGTCGTTATAACACAATAGAACACTAACGAAGTCGAAACTAACTTTCACCATCCCCAACGACTGTCACTCAACGACTGTCGTTGGGCACATGGAGTGTTAATGAGCCAATGGCATCACTGGCCATGTGACTGCCTCCACAGAGGTTAAATACCTGGGTTTCCACACCAGCTAGTTGGACTAGTCCCAGCCTAGTCAAGCTAGCATGAACTGATGAAGCCTCTTGGATGAGAGGTGAAACGTCTTCAAAGACAAATAACCAAGTCCAGTTGCGATCGATTTAATCTACTTGAGGTAGTTTTTGATACAAAGAGAACAGAGGCATACTGTTGACAGTGTTCTGTTACAGTTCAGCAAAATGCTGTGGTCATATATTGTAAAGCTGGATCCCAAAAGTAAAGAGGAGGATACTGAAACCCTCAGAAATTGGAACCTCTGCACAGTGTTGACAATGAATCAGCTGAATCACAAATGATAGACAATGAATAATTGACCTACCTGCACGTACTGGTACCGCAGTTCTTTTACTCTGTCAGTGTTCCGATCAAATGGTACTCTGTATATTTGCTTCATGGTGATAAGGTTCTTCTTCAGAACCCGGTCTATTGTCGATATGCTGATGAAGTTGATGCTTTGGACGTCATTGTTTTGGAGGACTGCCTCCCGGATCTGTGACAGTGTTATGGCATTATTTGCTATCACCATGTCACAGATCTCCTGTTCTTGATAATCATTTAGGAGTTTTCGTCTTCCACCCTCATGAGGTTGTCGGCCAATCCTGCACATAGTCACAGAAAACATGACTATTTGTTGTTCTTGTCTCATGTGTTTGTTACAGATTATCAATCACTGTACAGTAATGACTGCATTGCTTACTGTGTCACACCACTTTACTGTATGGCTACTGTACTTACAATTGCACTTCAATTCTATTATGAACTCTTGCTGTATTTTGTCCAATTTACAACAGTATTTCCTTTGTTATTCTACAGATATGAGCTGAATGCATGTAATACTGTGACTTCACATCGAGATACTATAAGATTTTACAGTAGGACATGCACATGCACACACAGTCAAATAGTTGTCATTGCCTGAGTGCATACCTGTTTTCCCACCGAAAGATTTGAACGATGGAGGAAACTGTGTGGCACATTAGGCTGCACTCTGCGACCTGCCTCTGCCATTGTGAGCCCATGGTTGATGACATGGTCAATAATGGTGGCCCGAATTTCATCAGGGACAATATGATGTCTGCGAACTCCTCTTCCTGCTATACCACCGCCACGAACCCTCACTCCTCCTCCTCTTCCTCCTGTACTAATGTACTAATGTTGGCTGATTGTGTTAACTGTAGGATACTTGTACATAGCTATTTGCAAGGATGTACTAAAGGCTTGACACATGTACAAAGCATTTGGAAATGTGATGAAAGCAATGATAAATGCCATTCTGTTGTGAGAAACTGCAAGATAGTTTGGGGATTTGTCCATGTTGTTATGAGAATGTCATCTCAGTTTCAAGAAATGAGCCAAACCAATGGAGAAAAACTGTAAAATAGCTGTAATTAAGCCTCTTCTTAAAAAGCCAACTCTAGATCAAGAGGTTTTAGCCAACTACAGGCCGATATCAAACCTTTCATTCCTCTCTAAGGTACTTGAGAAAGCCGTAGCCAATCAGCTATGTGATTTTCTCCATACAAACAGCTTATTCGAGGAGTTTTAGTCAGGATTAAGTCATAGCACTAGTCAAAGTTACAAACAACCTCCTAATGGCATCAGACAAAAGGACTCATCTATGTACTTGTCCTATTAGATCTTAGTGCCGCATTTGACACCATTGACCATCAGATACTTTTACAGAGACTGGAATATCAAATTGGCATTAAAGGAGCCGCCCTAGGCTGGTTTAAGTCATATTTCCTAGACCGATCTCAGTTTGTTCATGTTAATGATGAATCCTCCATGCAAACCAAAGTTTCTCATGGAGTCCCACAAGGTTCTGTATTAGGGCCACTTCTATTCAGTTTATATATGCTTCCTCCAGGGAACATTATTAGGAATCATTCAATTAACTTTCACTGTTATGCCGACGACACCCAATTATATTTATCGATCAAGCCTGATGAAACCAATCACTTAACTAAACTTCAAGCATGCATTAAGGACATAAAAAATGGATGACCCACAATTTTCTGATGCTAAATTCAGATAAAACTGAAGTTCTTGTAATAGGACCCAAACACCTCAGAAACTATCATTCCAGAGATTTAGCCTTAGACGGGATCACCCTGGCCTCCAGCTCCACCGTAAAAAATCTTGGAGTTGTCTTTGATCAGGATTTGTCCTTTAATGACTATATAAAACAACTTTCGAGGACTGCATTCTTCCACTTGCGTAACATTGCCAAAATCAGACGCATCATTTCTCAAGCGGATGCAGAAAAACTAGTCCATGCATTTGTTACTTCTAGGCTGGACTATTGTAACTCTTTGTTATCAGGCTGCTCTAATAAGTCTCTTAAGAGTTTGCAGCTGATTCAGAATGCTGCTGCACGTGTTCTGACAGGAACCAAGATCAGAGTTCACATCTCTCCCATTTTGGCTTCCTTGCACTGGCTACCCGTTAAGTCTAGAATAGAATTTAAAATTCTTCTACTAACATACAAAGCTCTTCATGGTCAGGCACCATCATATCTAAAAGAGCTCATAGTACCTTACCACCCCACTAGAACACTGCACTCCCAGGATGGTGGGTTCCTTGTGGTTCCTATAGTGTCTGAAAGTAGATTGGGAGCCAGAGCTTTCAGCTATCAAGCTCCTCTTCTGTGGAATAAATTACCACTCTGTGTTCAGGAGGCAGACACGGTCAACACCTTTAAGAGTAGACTTAAGACCTTCCTTTTTGATAATCCATCCATCCATCCATCCTGTTACTAACTAAACTTCTTCCCCGGAGTTTCTGTGCTCTCTCGTCCAGCAGGTTCTTGTGGACTGTGCCTGCTGCTGTGATGCTGCGTGGCGTCTACTGCATGTGTTGTCACCATCATTATTGTTACCATATCACCATTACAGATTATAGTTAGTTAATGATTTGCTGCTGTGCATCTGTGTCTCTATCACAGGTTCCACTGTTACTGTAATAATTCATCATTCATTGTAACCTATTCTTATCATCCATTGTAATTCATTGTGAGTGTACAATATGTGTGTGTTGATTGTTCTGTACATGTGACATCATTGCACGTCTGTCCGTCCTGGGAGAGGGATCCCTCCTCTGTGGCTCTTCCTGAGGTGTATTTTGTGATTTTGGGCTATATGAATAAAATTCGATTTGATAGTGTGTATATATAGTAAGTAGTGTATAGTTCATGTATATATTGAATAGTATATAGTTCATGTATATATTGAATAGTTTACAGTTCATGTATATAGTAAATATTGTATAGTTCATGTTATCCAGTGAATCAGTTGCAGATATCAATGCACATGGAGGCTTATCATTGACCTCCGCCATCAGCAGTTTGTCTAACAGAAATGAGCAAAAAATGTTTCCAGGTTTGTAGCTACTGTTGCTCAGCAACATTTGCTGCTACTGTCTGCACACAATAACACACAACCAAAGGGGGTCGCGGCTGCTGGTGCCTGGTGGGGCAGCACTACAAAAACACTTACACACAGTTATAGTATCGGTCTAGCTGTCAGATTGTAAACTGACAGCAGATGAAGAAGAAATGAGCTGACATCATAGACCTCAAACTGCTGCAGATATTTCAGTTAAATTAAGGTTAAAGTAAACAGGAAGCTTTCTGTAAACACGCTGAGGCCTCACAGTGTCAGTGAACGCCTCTCTGTAGGTTTACCCAACCAGTGAGGTGTTCATCGACCCTTTCCTGGAGTTTCCTAGAGCAGCAGATAGAGGTCAGTGAGGTGGCCTGAGGACATACACAGTGTAAAGTGTTTTGGTGGAAACTTGTTTATTGCTGGTTCTGTTTGTGTGTTGTGACCTTCATGTCTCTGACCTTTGAAATAAATCTTTGATCTTAACATTAGCTTCATCATGTCAACATCTCATCAACCCCCCCCCCATCCCCCAACCAAAACAGCATGACCAGTTTCTTCAGATGTTCTACCCATAATGACAGTCCAGCAGAACATGTTCAGATGCTTCAGATATTTTATATTCCAGGTGTGTGTTTGCCTGCATGATGACGGACAGCTTCGGCGGGTGGGGGTTCATCTACACAAACAAGCAGTTACTATGAAGAACGGATGTCTGAACAGGAAGTCGTCAAACTATTGTCATACAAACCATAAATCAGGGAGTCTGTTTCCGTGGAGACAGGATGAGCGTTTAATCTGAGAGAGGCCTGGAAAACATCCTCAGAGTTCAGGGACAAAGATCAGCAGGAGGAGATAGGCTGACTGTCACCATGGCAACCAGCCAGCTTGACCCCTAACCTCTGACCTCTTGTGATGATGCTGATACTGCACAATTGTCTGATATAAATGGAAAATTTAGTCACATTCAGTTTGTATGAAGCCATTTTATTTTTCTCTGTGTCTGTTGCAACAGGCGCTGGAATAGAAAGACTGTCATACATTTAGAGATACTGATTCCTGACTTTAGTAGTGCATAAATAGGAATATATACAGATAGTTAATAGTGTAAAAACAAAAATATGCACAACAACAATTAACAACAATGTGCTTTTATTTCCAGATCCTTTCTATGCATTTATGCATGGATTTGTTCTGTACACTTTTCCTTGTTAATAGGTATTTTTGGTAGGCAAAGTTTTCCTCACTTGAACCGAGGGTCTAAGGACAGAGGGTGTCACTCCCTGTACAGACTGTAAAGCCCTCCGAGACAAATGTATTTTGTGACTTTGGTCTGTACAAATAAAATTTGATTTGGTTTTAACAGTTTTCATTTAGTTTGTGGATGTTTGTCTACATACTTTGGTAATAGTAGAATCAGTAAAGTCATTAGTGTAATGAGAGTCAGCCGTTGTGTTAAATAGCTGATGAATCTCTTACAGATTTTTGCATGTACTTTTAACAGTTTTCATTTAGTTTGTGGATCTCTGTCTACAGACTTTGGTGACAAGAGTCAGTAGAAACAGTAGAGCCAGTAAAGTCAACCTCTTTGTGTTCAGCACTTTGATGAATCTCTTCCAGATGTTTCCGTCGGCTTGAGCTCAGGTTACTGCAGGAAATTTACCCATGATGCTCCAGGGCGGCTCCTCCAGGTCAACTCTCACTGCTCACACTCTAACATGATGTTTAAAATATCCAATCAGATCATGGGTTTACCTAAAACCCCAGCAATCAGGAAACAGCTGAGCATTTGTTTCAGTTACAGAAAAACAGCAGAAACATCTGGAAACCATCTTTTATTGGTTTCTATTGTTGCCATGACAACAACCTGAAAAGACCCTGCAGGATGAAATGCACACAGCAAACTGATTCTCTTCTGCTGCTTTTACACATTAAAGATATGGTATTATGACCCTTTTGACCCATTTTTATAAATGATATTTTAAACGTAGCTTTTATTCACCTACTCCTACTTTCTATGCAATGATGTGGTTGTTAAGGCTGCGCTGAGTAGCTTAGTCCAACAGTGCTGTCTTTTTTGAGTCCTTGTAAGGGTGGTGAGATTGTTGCATAGTCAGGAATAAAACATGAAACATTGTCACCCTGAGCAGACTGATTATCAATGGCCTTTTGCTGAGAAGACGTAGTCAAAAACTTCAAGTTGACGTTCTGGAAAACATCAGCAGCGGAGTTGAGACTGGTGTATCTCCACGGGCCAGTTTGTGTGGTGAAGGTAGTTGATGAGATCCAGCATTTAGATTTAGCTACCACAGCTCCATTTAAATCGTAGATGAGGTTATCAATCGTTGGTGTGATGTGTTATTCTCGCTCTATCACCTTTTAGTAGGCACACATCCAACACATATGCAGACTCTTTCAGGGTTCTTGGGTTTTGGGGTGACCCACAGTGTCAGGCCACTAACTCTTTCAAAGAGAGGTTATACCACTAACTGCATGGAGTCATCAATATGTAACTTCACTTGAAAATCCTAAAGGTGTACTATGCCTTGAAACAGGTCTTAGTATTCATGGATGCTTTGGCTTAGAGATAAAGCATCAGTCTGAATTTCCATGGATATGGAATTCGCAGTTTGTAGTAGTCCAAGAGTTGTGGCTGTCCTGTGACTCAGCAGTGAGCCATGATTTCTCTGTATTACACAGAATGCGGCCTTGTCTATTGAGTGGACTGTAACTTTAAACTTTCTTCTCAGCGGAAGAGCAGACGATTTATAAGGATAGATTTCTGTATTCAATGGTTGTAATTCACTGGTGGGTTTTATCTTATGTTAACCCTAACCCGATTATGTTGATGATTGCCAGAATTAACAATAACATTCATAATTTTTATTTTAGAGTGTTTGTGTTCTACTATATCTTGCAGTGCACATACACCATACACATAATCATCATCAGCTAAGCTATCTGTAGTAACAGGTCTCTGCATTTGATAACATTTCCACATTCTATTTTCCCTTTTACTGGGCAGTTCGGTTGTCCTCCTTCATGTGGAAATTGCCCTTCTCAGTTGTTGTATGTTTTGTTTTCACATTTCCTTTCTTTCTAGCCGTCTCCATCCCAGCAGCTTGCTTGTCTGACAATTCCGGTTACAATTTGAGTAGTTAACTTCATAACAGCCAGAGGTTTGAATCATTGCCAGTTCAAGTCTTTTTTTGGGAGAGTTTGATTCAGAATCAATGTGTCAGTGATGTGCCCTATCACAGGTGAGATGGCTAAGCAGAGGAAAAGTACTCAACAGATGTTTTGAGCTACATGAGGAACACAATAGAGCACAGGGATAAAAAGATTCTGTGCGAGATAGCATTTCTGAGTGATATTGTGAGTCATCTCCATGTTCCTAACCTGCATCTTCAGGGGTGGGGCTTTAAAATTTAGTTGTGTCTATGGAAGACTCAGATGCTGCCTCAGTTCAGAGCCTGACCACAGACAATGAATGTAAATATATAGACTTATTTTTGCAACCAGTTGGATCACCCCTGCTGGGCATTCGATAGAAAGCAGGTTTAAGACACTTCTGCATTGGATTCATGTTTCAGTCCTGGAGCTGCTCACTTGGGTCAGTCTCAACGCTGCTTGCTTCAAAAATAATTTTATAGCACAGGAGGCCCCACCATCACCCGATCCATCCCAGAGATCAGTTCATTGTTTTATACCATATCAGCTCTTTAAATATTTGTGAATTACTCAGATAAAACGATGGTGCTAAGGGTTCACGATTAAAAAAAAACAACAGTACAGCAGACATCAATAAATCAGGACTTTATAGATGATTATTAATTTTTCAAGCAAATTTTTCCACTAAAGTTCAGTTACAACAAAGTATTTTTAAATACATGCAGCTGCTCATGTAAACGCTTTTTTTCGTTCTTCACTTAATAAACACATGAAAATCTGCAGGAGATGAAACTTTCAGTCAAACGTGTTGAATCAAACTGAATCATAAATCTTAAAGTTTCTTTCTGACTTTTAGTTTTTATTTCAGAGCAGAACAATTTTTTTTTTAAAAGTTTTCTGTCAGATTTGATTCTCTTGTTTATGATTATATTGTTTTCAGATCTTGATGTGTTTATTTCTATGACTGTATGCAAAGCGGTCAAACTTCATCACAAATATAATGTTTTACATTTTCAGGGAAGTAAACAGGTTATTTTTATGGCTTCATCTTCTAACACATTCTAGTGCAGCCTGCAGCCAGCCATCAGGGCAGAGATACACATTATCAGCCAGCAGGATGTCAAAAACAAACATCTGACAGCAGTCATTATTTATTTGGTTTATTTGTTTTCAAAAATAAGAAGGAAACAAACCCACAACATTGTGGTGCACTGCTGAGTCGGCCTCTCTGCTGATTGGACGGATCCATCTCAATAGGTGTTTGTGTCAAGTAAAAACGAACCTGATGTTTATGATTTCTTCTTGTTTTTTGAATGTTTGTCACACTATATATCCGTCTAATTGTTTTGTTCATACATTTAGTAAAATATAAATAAAATTGAACCAAGTACCTCAATTAATTAAATAAAACATGACCTGAAGTTGATCCCTGACCCCAAATAAAAAAAAATAATCAAACAAAGGAAAGCAGCTATAAACTGTCCTTTAAAAACATTGTGTTTGTGTAAATAAAAATCCATCTGCTCATATTTTGCTGGTAGCTGCTTTGGCTGTAACCATGGA
Organism: Pampus argenteus; assembly: GCA_036937835.1. NCBI lineage: Eukaryota > Metazoa > Chordata > Actinopteri > Scombriformes > Stromateidae > Pampus > Pampus argenteus. Next base: position 27,654,382 of record CM072862.1, read on the forward strand.
AACGACCATCTACACTATAACCATGGATACAGATCAGCTAGATGAGAATGAAGACAGCGTGCGAATGTGATGACTAAGAGCAAAGATCTGAAGTTTTAGGATTAATGATTAATGATTAGATTTATTGATCCGATCAGATATATCTGAATTAAAAAAATGATCATAGATGTACATCTATACTATGTATGAATTTCTTAAAGGAACAGTCCCACATTTACATAAATCATCTGCTTTTACTGAGATACCAGAAACATGAAACAAACTTCCTGACTGTGGAGTCAGGGCTTGTTGGTAAGTTTTAGGAAGCGCTGTGACTTCTGTCTTGCCATGCAGTGCTGCTGCTGTGCCATCTGAGCGTCTGATATGGCCACCTGTAGCTTCTGTGGGAAACCACGATAACCAGGTAAGGGAGGAGCCACACACACAAAAGTAAAGACACACACACACACACACACACACACACACACACACACACACACTCTGAGTACCTGAGCAGTGTTTGTGTCTCTGAGCTGGACGCTCCGTACAGAATCCTGACCGTCTCTCTTAGGAAGCTTCAACTTCTGCTGCTCCTGAAACAAACAAGGACATTACTGTCATAAGGACATTATATTTAGAAGGAGGCATAGACTAGGCTCACTGTATTGAATGGTTTTAATAGTGGTTTATTTTCCCAACAGTGACAAGCAATGCTGAGGCTTAAGGCGAACACTATCGTGTGTTGAATTGAGAATAATGCCTTGGGCCAAATTTAAAATTGAAAAAATATAAAAGTTTTTCAGTACCTTGCAGTAGATCTTCAGGTTGGTTCCCACTACAGCTGGAGGACGGTAGAGGTTCTCAAACAAACACTCCCACTCTTTGTTGAAATGACCAACAAAGTCGATCTCCTTCACACAAATAACTCTCCTACACAATTACAACAATGAATACAAAAAACAACAAATTATAACAATAAAAACAACAATTAATTCAATATTAACCACAACAAATAAAAAAACAATGAATAATGATCCTCCGTTCCTTTCTGCAGGTGTCTGAGGCATTTACCTGTTGGTGATAATGATGTTGGTCTTTTTGTGTCCAGGAAGTGGACAGTGATCTCTGAACACTTCACCTTCGAGCTGTTTGATCTCTGAGCGCTGGAAACATAAACATACTCTGTTAAATTGAATATTTATCTGTATTTATTTATCTGTTTGCTTTGATTATGATCAACATCGGTTTTGTCATCCTAATTTATTATTATAATTATTATTTTAAATATTAACCAATAATAAAAACCATAAAGGTTGATCCAGGTGGATTTGGACATTAAGACACTGAGGTCAGGGATGGTTTACCTGTCTAACGGTCTCACTCTTCTGTCTCTTATTTCCTGATCTTTGTTGTCCTCTGTCTCTCTCCATCTTCTCCTCCTGACCAACCTGCAGCAGGTTGGTTTATAATCCTCCGGTATGATTTCTACACTTTTGACCTTCCTTTTACTCAGGATGTAAAAGGCTCTCTACAGAGACTACAATCAATCAATAAACACTGATTGATAATTAAAGATAGTAAATATTCTCAGCCTGATAGTCCAGTTTGTACTCACATTAACAGAAAGACATTTTTTTGTGCTCATCAAATTAAAAAATTGATCTTCTGAACCTGCTGCTTTCATAAACTACACAGGCTACTGTTGATCGATTGATCAGCAGCCAACCACATCTTTGCCTGTTTCAGTTTGATGAGTTCAGGGACACTGTTGTTCTATATAACGTGGACAGATTGGGGGGCAGTTTGGGGGTTTTGATGTTGCTGTATCGCCCCCCCCAATAGATCCATTTCTGTGTTCATCTGACATCACAATGAAGACGGTTTGTGGCCAACGAGTGGAAACATCTGAATAACAATTTTATTAAACATCATGTTTACACAGACAAACAGCTGACAAACATGAACACAACAGTGTAAGAAGTCAGAGATCATGCTGATGCATCATTTGCATAATATCAGTTCAAACTGAATTACACAAAGAATGTGTCATCTTAAAGAGAAAAATGAAATATATTCATATACAAGTTCAACAATGAATTCAAATGTGATTCTACGCATTCTCACAAAAATATTGCTAAGTTCTACAGGAGATAACACGTTTGGTACAAGTTTATAGTTATATAATTGTAATTAGCTTCACTGCATGTCATTCTGTTTAGAAAAACATAAATTATTATTCATAAATGGCTAAAAAAAATGAAAATGACTTCAGTATTTCAGGGAACAACTCAGGCAACGCTAAGTCTAGAAACAAAGCCAGAAATGTTTGGGGCATGAGAGAAGTCAGTTTTTGCATGCAGAGAAACCTGACTTATCTGAGCACAATGTTTATAAATTTATTATATGTTGACAGAGATGACATTTTATTTGTCTAATTTATAGAGTTTATGGTCTTTAAAATCATTTAAATAATAATACTGTTGCTGTTTAATCCTCATCATGCTGCATGTGACATAAACAAACAAGAAGAAGCAGAAGAAGAAGAAACGTGGATTATTACTTATAAAACAGATATTCCACAGAGATAACCCTTTAGCATATTAGTAATGTGTAGTATTCTTACTACACATTATAAAGGACAACACAAATATGCACATAGTGTATATAGTAACATTTTTAATCATTTTAACATCACAGTGCTTTTTTATTTATTTCTAAAATTTGTTTTTGGGAAAGGTGCCAGGTGATCCTAATTAGCATATGTAAACGTCACACCAAACCCTATAAAAGGTCATAAGACTGCAGGGCTACGTGCACACGTGGAAAAAATAATTGTCAAGTCAAGTCTAAGGAGGAGCACCAGACTCCAAAAGTAAGTACAGGAAGTAAACACCAAAAGTAAACATAAGTAAACACAAAATGCAGTTTTTAAATGAAGATTGTTATTATTAAGAGAAAACAAAATCCAAACCTACATGGCCCTGTGTGAAAAAGTGTTTGCCCCCCATACCCAATAACCGGTTTAGCCACCCTTAGCAGCAACAACTGCAATCAAGTGTTTGTGTGAACTTGCACTGTCTTTTACAGCACTGCGGAGGAATTTTGGCCCACTCATCTTTGCAGAATGGGAGTCAGGTCAGGACTAGGCCACTTCAAAGTCTTCATTTGGTTTTTCTTCAGCCATTCAGAGGTGGACTTGCTGGTGTTGTGGATCATTGTCCTGCTGCAGGACCCAAGTTTTCTTCTCAGCTTCAGGTCCTGAACAGATGGCCGGATGTTTTCCTTCAGGATTTTACAGTAGACAGCAGAATTCATGGTTCCATTTATCACAGCAAGTTTTCCATGTCCTGAAGCAGCAAAAGTCTTAATTCTTTTTTTGGTCAGCGGTGGAGTCATGAACACTGACCTTAACTGAGGCAAGTGAGACCTGCAGTTCTTTGGATGTTGTTGTGGGGCCTTTTGTCACCTCTTGGATAAGTCATCACTGCGCTCTTGGGGTTCACCACTGTTCCATGTTTTGGCTATTTGTGGATAATGTCTCTCACTGTTGTTCGCTGGAATACCAAAGCTTTAGAAATTACTTTATAACCTTTTCCAGACTGATAGATCTCAATTACTTTCTTTCTCATTTGTTCCTGAATTCCTTTGGATCTTGGCATGATGCTTTTGAGGATCTTTTGCTCTAGATATTAAGAACAGATGTGGCAGTAACCGCTCTAGTGGTATCACACACTCAGGTGTGATAAACTATATTTAAGTTATGTTTTAACAGGGAGGCAAACACTTTTTCGCACAGGGCCATGTAGGTTTGGATTTTTCCCTTAATAATAAAAACTGCATTGTGTGTTTATTTGCGTATAACACTTTTCACTCTGTATAAGCTTTTGCTTAAAATGACAGAAAGTCCTGATTTGTTTTTTATATCTGATTAATGTACGCGTCAGTACCTGTTTACAGATAAAGTGTTTCGCCAAGCTTACTTTGTATTAAATGCTTACCAACAGTGTATGACGACACCTTATGTTGTTGAGTTAAAGTACCTCCGATATGCCTAAGTGATGTTTTATAGCTGTAATGTCATTCATTGATTATGTATGAAAAGTATAATATTGTATATTGAATTGAATGTGTGTGTATATACATATATACACACACATTCAAAAACAGCAGGAGAGTGAAGATGAGCTGTGTGCTCAGATCTGTGAATGACTGATCACAACAACATTTCCCGTGTTAGCTGTGGCGTCAACATATATATCAGCGGTAAAACGAACAAACCTGGAAGAGGTCGAAACCCTGCGACTCTGTCCGGTTGTATGGCCGGATGATGCCGTCCTCTCTGATTAGTCGCACAGGTCGCAGTTTGGTCACTTCCTCTGTTGACTCGGCCGCTCTGACAATACACACACACACACACACACACACACACACACACAGCAGCTGTTACTGTGTATAGGCCTTAGTGACAGAATCAGTCTACAGTAATTACAGTAGTAGTAGCAACTGAAACTCCTTTCAGTGCAACATGAAGGAGTTCAGCAGTTTGTTTCGTGCACACGATGCTGAGTCCGCTGGAATATCTCACCTGTCATGACCTCTACACTGACGGCATGAAACAGTAACATTAACAGGTTATAATGGACTAACAGGTGATGGGTCACATGACTGATGGGTCCTCATACAGAGGATGATGAATATCATTGAGGCAACTGGGATATGTTTTGGGGACAGAAGCAGGTTGTCAAGGTGATGACAGATTAAATAAAATAAAATAAATGCATTTAAAGAAAGAAGATGCTTTTTATGTGAAACTGAATTATGGTTATTGTTATAATTATCAATATTATTCATATTATTTTTTATGATCAATATTATTAATATATTGAGTGTATTTTTTTGCTTTAATGAACAACACTGTTCGTAAGTATCTACAGCACTAATGTATACATACACATATATATATATAAATATTTATACGTACATTGAAGTACTTGCATATATTTATTAGTACTGACTACATTTACAACAAGTTACATGTACCTCCAAGTATTTATCTATTTCAAAGTGTGCGTGTGTTTCAATTTCAGGCAAAATGATTTAAATATTTTCTGTTACAGACAGAAAGAAATTAAATATTAGTCTTTAGTTATTCTTTGTTGTAAGTTGTTAGACAAATAATACTATTTATAGTCGTGGCAGAGAGTGGGGGTGTGTGAATTTGTTTCTTTTTTCTAGGGGCGCTAAACAGAAAATAAGCACTGGTATAATGTCATCCTCATCACTGTCAAACTTAGCCTGGCAGTACCATGTGATCATTCAATGAACCAATCCCTGAGGAGAGACCAAGTTAAGTGTGGGGGGGTGGGGTTTCAGGTAACAATTTTCATCTGTTCCAATCCAATACACTTTATTTGTATAGCACGCTTTATAAACATATATATATATATATATATATATATACATATATATATATATAATCTGTTCTAATGAGAGAGTCTGTCGAGGGTGCAGAGAGCAGCAGGAGGAGTTTGGACTGAGGCTTTCTGCCTCACGGAGACGGCAGGATGAGAAGCTCATAAACCTAAATGAGGTGCAACGGTTCCACTGATCAACAGGTGAAACAACAACATGCTAACAAAGGCAGAGAAGATGTTTAGAAAAACTGTTGAATACTCCGTAGACTGATGCTTCAGCAGGATGTCAGTGAAGCGTAAACTGTGAGGGGATGTTTGAATCAGGTTTTATCTAAGGACCAGTCAGCTTATCAGTATTCTTCTGCTGATTGGACAAGGATGTAATCGACCTCTCTACCTGCAGGTCAGGTGACTCTCCTCAGGGCTGTTGCAAAACAAATCAATGCTGCAGCAAGCTGGAGAGGGGGGATTACAGAGGGGCATGGTTACTAACAATGTTAGAGTGATGAGCATGAATCATGTTAACGATGACACAATGCAGCGACTTACCGAACGTCTGCTGCAGGATGACACCAGCATGCACAAATAAAACACTGCTCTCCTTCATCGCAAGCTGTTACTCTGATATACTGGGGAGTCTAAACTATCTTTGATGATTAAATTACCATCATGTCCAAACAGATAATGAAGAGATATGTGATACCACAGAAGAGTTAACTTGAGAGACGTGAGCAGTGATAAAGGAGCTCAGCTTTAATGAATTTATTGTCAAATACTCACACACCCAAAAGACAAGAAAAATAAAAAAAAAACACTCCCAGGCAACGACAAAAGACAAAAAAGAAAAGCAGAAAATATGAAAATTAGTTGCAGACAGAAGAACAGAGGAGACAAACAGGAATCATTGAGCTAAATGTGACAGAAAGCAGCTACAATAAACAATAACATGGCAGCAGTGTTTCGTATGGACGCTACCTTTGGATACCCTGAAAGGTGCTGCTCGCCATGTCCACGATGCCACCTGTCGGTCGGGCAACAACGCCCACCAAACCCTTCCCAATGCCTTTGAAGAACCCAGCCGCACCCTCCTTCTTAGCACCTGCAACAGGTGAGACATTTAACTCAATATTACCTGATCACTGAACAGTTGTTCTACTGAGCCAATGAACACACAGATACAACCTGCTCACTGTACAGATAACTGTGGGGCACCTACCTTCCACAGGCTTGGTGACGATGCCTGTAACTCCACCGACAACACCCTGCAGAGACACAACTTTTATTTTACTGACTGTCAGACAATGTTCAGGTAGATACACCTCAACCTGTTAGTACACTTCATTATTATTATTTCACTGCTGAATTTCTTTTATTACAAGCAGTTTAACCTTGACAGAAGAGCTTAATTGATGAATTAGTATTTTTAATGAGAGGTTGTTCTGTATTTTTGAGATGAGAACAGAAACACTTGTAGTGAAGCTACATCATTACAAAACCATAATATTTTAAATTGTAGTTGACGGTGACATTGGTTAATCGCTGCATCACTAGTTCCACATAGTCTCCACACAGCACCAATGCAGCAACATCAGACTGATTCATTACCTTCAGCAGTCCTTTCCCTCCTTTAGCCAGACTTTCTCCGAAGTCTCGGGGCGTTCGGTTCATCTCCTCTCGTCTCTTCTGCTGGAACTCTTTGTCCATGGTGATTGCTGCCAGACCTTTCCCCACCGAGCCTGTGATCCGGGACACCACACCTGCAGCACCGCCTGCAAGACACCAGCTAATCAATCTTCTACAGAATTTTTTTAAATCCCTACAATGACTGAACCCTCAAACATTACAAGAAGAGAATCAATCACTTTGATGAGGTTTAGGGTTAGATTAAGATGCAGGATTCAGCTTTTCTTACCAACAGTGTGACCCAGCAGGCTCCGGACCCCAATTACAAAACCTTCAGCAAACTCCTCTGGACCCTGAACTGCACCCTGACACACAGGACCAGATCCACACCACTTTACTGTACGCACTTTGAGATTCATTACAAATGCAGTACAAATTAAATGCATTATGATTATCATTATTATTTCATTTATATGATAATTATAATCTCAATGGAGTTCAGTTTCAGCTGAACTGTGACTGTGACCGTTTGTGTTACCTGGAAGGGTTCATAGAAAAAAGCCTCCACGCCCTCAGACAGACCTCGGATCAGACCAAACGGGTTTCCCAAAACATCCAGACCCAGAACCAGAACATACATCTGCTTCAGGAACTGCAGCCCAAAAAAAGAGCATCACAGACAACCACAGTCTGCATATAATTATTATTATTACTATATTCACATCAGAGACAACACATACCAAGCTGCACCTGACCTGTCTGCACATTAATATTCTTATCATTGTTATTTAATATTATTGTTATACATTATTGTATAATATAGGCAGTCTATAATGTCACCTGTTCACTGTAGTGTCGCAGCACTGCCCACATTAGCTTCTCTGTGCGGTAAAACTGGTACTTCACCTCAAAGAAGGCCAGTCTAAGAGATAGAAAGCTCAGGATCACACACCACTCAGAAACCAATCACATCAGAGCAGACAACGTCAGACACCCAGGAACCAATCACATCAGAGTGATGACATCACACAGGATCCTGTCAGAGAATAAGACTTTTTCTTGCAAAGGGTGTGTTGGTGCTTGTTTTGCTAAAAAGCTGACCTAATGTTGATGTGACAACAGAGTAGCTGTGCAACATGCAACAACTACACAGAATGCACGTAAACTCTTGATGACTTACTTGAAGATAAGGTCGTCGACGTCTGTCAGCGTCGCTCCTAGACTTTTTAGCAGCAGATTCAGAGACTGAACGGATGCTGTCTCCTCATCGGAGTCACCACTGGAGCCAAGAGACAGGCTGAGGTGCAGCTGAAATATATATTAATATATAAACAGGTAGTTAAAATCTTATAATCTGATTAATTGTTAGCTACCAGAATTGAAATGTGTAGTTAATCTTTTTTTATTATTTCCGTTCTTTATTCAGGGAAACCTTGACTGAGCAAATTGCTCTTTTACAGCAATGCCCTGATCACAACAAACACAAACAATATACAATAAATAGCCCAAAACGGTTGACAGTTAACAGTTAAAACAAGATCAAGTTAAAACATGTAAAAACCAGTTAAAACAAGTTTAAACGAGATCAAAAACACAGTTTAAAACAAGATCAGTTAAAGCAAGAACACTGTATATTTCCCATACCATGTATTAAAACTTTAAAACGGTTTACGGACACAAGTTTGTCTAATTTCAGTGTCTCTTGCAGATGGTTGCATTTAGTGGGTGCATAAAACTGAAAAGCTAATTTGCCAGCCTCTGATCTTATTTGGGGTGTTTCTAGTGTCATAAAAACTTGTGACCTTGTGCTATATGTGCTGTAAATGAAAAGGAGGGCAATGTCTTTCCCTCCTCTCATGGAGAGAGGACCACCCTACACTCTCATATAGTTTACAGTGATGTGTACTAAAAAGGTCACCAGTAATAAAACGTATAGCACTATGGTAAACTGTGTCAAGAACTTTCAGAATGGATGGAGATGCATGCATGTAAATGATATCTCCATAATCTAAAATTGATAAAATGGTTGTTTCAACAATGGACTTTCTGCTCTTAAAAGAAAGGCAAGACCTGATTCTATATAAGGCACCCAGCTTAATTTTTACCTTCTTTGCGAGCTCAATCACATGTGTTTTAAAAGAAAGCTTATTGTCCAACCAAATTCCCAGATATTTATAATTTGCTCAATCTGGGTTCCATTTAGAGAGAAAATTCTAAAAACATTAAAATCACACACTCTTGATCTCATAAAAAGCATGAATTTAGTTTTTGATTCATTAAGAACCAATTTAAGACTATTAAAACAATCCTGAACACATTTAAAAGCAGACTGAAGGTATAAAACAGCTTTCTCAATGGTTTCAGCACAGGCATATAGGATTGTGCCATCAGCATAAAAATGGAATTTGCAATGTTCAAGGGAGCCACATATATCATTAATGTATAGAGTAAATAATAATGGGCCTAAAATTGAGCCTTGTGGGACCCCGTTTCTTAGACCTAATGCCTCAGAAGTCAAACCATTTAACTTTACAGCCTGTGTTCTGTCAGACAAATAATTCTGAAACCATCTAAAGGAACCATCATCAAAACCCAAAAGAGTTGGGTTTTTCTATAAGGAGAACATGATTGACAGTGTTGAAAGCTTTTGACAAATCAATAAATAGAGCTGTACAATGTTTTTTAGAGTCTATGGTAGTAGCTTTACCATTTATAACAGAAGTTGCAGCAGTAATGGTGCTGTGGCCAGCTCTAAAACCAGACTGATATGGGCTCAGAATATTGTTTGCAGAGAGAAACGTACCAATTTGCTCATTTACAAAAGACTCTAACTCTAACATCTTGCCTAAGCAAGGTAGCTTGGAGATTGGTCTGTAGTTGTTAAGCTCATTTACACTTCCTCCTTTGTGTAAAGGGGTAACTAGCGCTGATTTCCAGGCTTTAGGAACAGAACCAGAAAAAAGTGAGACATTAAAAATGTGTGTTAGAGGTTCAGCGATGACAGGAGGTGCTATTTTTAAGAGATGAGAGTCTTTAACTGTAGCTATTAAATGTCATAGCCGTAGTATATGCTCATTGTGTGTACGTGTGTGTGTGTGTGTGTGTGTGTGTGTGTGTGTGTATCATATATGTCACCTTGATAGGAGAAATGTGGAAGTGTTGGAAAAAGTTGAGTCCTGATGTGTCGCTTAGAGACGCCTCCATCAACTCAGCCTGCAGCAGCTGCAGATCCCTGTCGATAAGCCGGGACTGAAACACACACAAACAGCGTAGGATGGATGGTATTGCAGTCATTGCTGAATTTAGTAGTCATTTACTGTTTCCAAAAACTTGTCTACTAGTTGATTAATCATATATACGATATATTTTTTCACCCAATAACAATGATCAATTCTCATCAAAAGTTCTCAAATACAGCCAGTAAAGGGTTAACTAATGTAGGTGGGACCGACCTGGAGGTCAGTGAAATAGCAGAGCCCTCAATTGGCTCTGAGAGGCTGCTTACAAATGAGCCATGATCTGACTGGACTAAACACTCAGCAAGCTTGTATGAGCTGAAGGTAATGTTTGACTGCAGGAGTTGTTCCTTTTCTAAACACCTTAAAATCTGTTCATTTAAGATGGTATAATGTAGATAGTTTTATTTGCATTATTTCCACACTAACAACTGCAGTCGAGCATCATGGACATACAGCCATGTTTCTCTTGCTCTTGCTACCTTTCTGCTGCACAGTGTAAAGTCACGTATGACAACTGTGACTCATCACCAGCAGCTACAACAACAACAACAACAACAACAACAACAACAACAACAACAACAAATACCCACAGCTGACCTTTTATTCATTCATTCATTCATTCATTGATGAATGAATGAATGAATGAATGAATGAATGAATGAATGAATGAATAAAAGATGGTCTGTACCTTCTGCCTGTCAGCTTTAAGGTCTGCAGCAGGTGTGAACAAAGCCAAGCTGGCTGCCAGGAAACCCTGATCAATCTTCACCGCCATCTCCTGAACCAGAGCCATGAAGTACCTGAACACACATTATACTGGTTTAACTAGTTTACTGTCATGTTTACTGGTTTACAGATATGTTTACTGGTTTACACTCACTTGAACTGCATAACGCTAGTGTGTTGGTTGAATCTGGTAATGACGGACACGTCGATGAATGGTTTTGGCTCTGTGGAGGAGCTGAGAGTGAACAAAGCTCATCACAGGAAGACAAACTGAATAATAATATTTTGTTTATCAAACATTATTGGTAGCAAAACCTGACAATGATCTGGCTACCTGTCCAAACAGTGTGTGTGTTTATGTGTATGTGTTTATGTGTGTGTCTGTGGGCCACCTGAGTCCATAGCGATGGATTTTGGAGGCGGAACAGGATGGAAGACGGTGGGGAAGATCGCACCTGGAAGCTGGTTATCCACCTGCACACAGAAACCACGTCAGTCACATGGGTATATGTGTATGTTCAGGTGTGTGTTCAGGTGTGTGTTACCTGCAACCAGTGCAGCTGGGCCCTCAGGCTGCGTTGATGCAGTGACTGCTTAAACTCCACCTGGATGCCTGACAGGAAGTTCCTCCTGACCGGACAAGTGAATGGCTGACGCATCATCATAATGGCTCTGCTGAGGTTCACCTGAAAACGAGTGACATCACTCACTCTCAACAATGTGTTTATAGTTCTGACAAAGTTCAATAGACAGCTGATTTATTTAATGAACAAAAACTGAACTATGTCTAACATCACACATATTCCACCTGCTCTAAAACATTTGGTCCAATCTGGTTCAATCAGGCCCGATCTTACCTGATCAGATCCAACCCATTATGCATGTTGGGTTCGGTAAGTGTTCCTCAAGGTATGATCAGGTCTAATAAATAAGTGTTCCTCAGGTGTGTCTAATCAAGTCTAATCAATAAGTGTTCCTCAGGTGTGATCAGGTCTGATCAGGTGTGTGACTGCATCAGGTGTTTGAAAGGAAAAGTGAGAGTTGACCTCTGACCTCCAGATTGCTCTCCAGTTTGACCCAGCCGCCCTCCATCTTCCCGCTCAGCTGACTTTGGAAGGTTTTCTCCAGCAGATTGATGTTTTTCTGACTGAATGGCTTCCAGCGATTCTTTGGCTTCATCTCCCAGACCACACCTGAACTATAAAAACAGAAACGCACCTGAGCTGTAAACACAAAAACACACCTAAGCTATAAACACAGAAACACACCTGAGCTGTAACACAGAAACACACCTGAGCTATAAACACAGAAACACACATTTCTCTTTTTGGAACTGGAAACTCAAGAGTTTCCTTTATCTCAGGTTAACAAACTCTAAGTTTTCACTACACCCACCTACTGGAATGCACCCCTTGTGTATTGTGGGTGTTTATTTGGTTGTGTTTACCTGGTGTATGGTGAGTATTTACCTGGTGATGCCGATGTAAGCGATCTCCTGCAGGTTGGCATTGTTGACCAGTGACAGGCCGAGGTTTTGCAGTGACACCTTTACCTCCTGTTGGAACTGCTCCAGCTCTTCGGCCTGCCGTGCTTTCGTCACCACGGCAACGTCCTCGGTGAACAGCAGCACTCGCTGGCGTCCATCCAGGAATGAAACCCAATGGACCTGAGACAGGCTGTCATAGGAGAACTGACCCATCTCTTCCTGAACCACAAACCAGACATAGATAGGCAATAGGCAACTGATTAACATGTTAGCAACCAGTTGCCTTCTTCCGCAGCCAGCAGACACACAGCAGCATGATCATCCTACTGAAGTCTAACATTTATTCTCCTTTAGCTCTGCATCAACTCCTGAGAAAGTATCTCGCTTGTATTTTTTTTACCAGCTTGGCTCTTACTTTGTCAGTTTGCTGCTGGGCAGGTAATGAACAGGTGAGACTGAACCAGACAGGAAGTATGCCAAAAAAACAAAACTAGGTATTAAAAGAAGCTAAAATGCTCTGTAGAGCTGCAGAGATATAGACAATCTGACACTTTACTACAGAGGAAGACCTTTAAGAGTAGACTTAAGACTTTCCTTTTTGATAAAGCTTATAGTTAGGGCTGGCTCAGGTCATCCCTTAGTTATGCTGCCATAGGACTAGACTGCTGGGGGACTCACACACTCTCTCCTTCTCTCTCTCTCCTTCTCTATCTTCATTGTTACCATATCTCCATTACAGTTTATAGTTAGTTAATGATTTGCTGCTGTGCATCTGTGTCTCTATCACAGGTTCCACTGTTACTGTAATAATTCATCATTCATTGTAACCTATTCTCATTTTATCATTGTAATTCATTATAATTCATTGTGAGTGTACAATATGTGTGTGTTGATTTGTTCTGTACATGTGACATCATTGCACGTCTGTCCGTCCTGGGAGAGGGATCCCTCCTCTGTGTCTCTTCCTGAGGTTTCTTCCACCTTTTTCCCTGTTAAAAGGTTTTTTGGGGGGCAAGTTTTTCCTCACTCGAATCGAGGGTCTAAGGACAGAGGATGTCACTCCCTGTACAGATTGTAAAGCCCTCTGGGACAAATGTATTTTGTGATTTTGGGCTATATAAATAAAATTTGATTTATTTGATTTGACTGCTCTCCAAACCAACCAACCACATCATAAAATATGTGGATGACACCACCGTGGTTGGACTCATATGTGGTGAGGATGAGACAGTGTACAGGGCCAAGGTAGTGAAACTGTCTCTCTGGTGCTCAGAGAACAACCTGACTCTAAATGGTCACAAGACAAAAGAACTCATGGAAAAACAGACAGGACCACACCCCACTCCTCATAAATGGAGAACAGGTGTAGACTGTCACCACCTTCAGGTTTCTGGACACCCACATGTCTGACCTTCAACATCAGGGCCCTAGTGAAGAAGGCTCAGCAGCGGCTACACTTTCTGCACGTCCTCAGGAAGAGCAACCTCGACACAAAGCTGCTGCTGGCCTTTTATCACTCCTCTGTGGAAAGCGTCCTGATGTACTGTCTGGGGGTGTGGTATGCTGTATCCAAGGCTGAGAACAGGAAGGCGGTGCAGGAAGAGGATCATAAACACTGCCCAAAAGATCACCAGCTGCCCTCTGCCCTGAAACATATCTCCTCATCCTGCTGCCTCAGAAGAACCTGTTTGACCTGTTGCCCTCTGAGAGATGCTTCAGGTCAATAACGTGTCACACCAGCAGGCTGACAAACAGCTTCTTCCCCTGGGCCATAAGGACTGTCAACAACCACACACAGACCGACAGACAGACAGAGAAGGACTCTCATAATCCCACCCCTCCCTACAATAACCAACAAATCTACCTGCTCCTGCACTCTGGCATCTTAAATTTTTACTCGCCCATTAACTTTCTATTGTATCTAAAGTTGCACTTTACTACATTTCTATTTTAAGAGCTCTGTACTGTTTTGCACTGTAATTCTCGTCCCTTGTGTTGTTTTTCATTTCTTGTTTTTGCATTTTCCTGTGGTGTACCGTGGCTCTGTGTGAGCACCCTCAACTTTTGTTGTAACCCAAGTATGATGACAAAGATGATTCTGATGCTGATGCTGAATATAAAACATGGACGGCAGCGTTGTGGGTCATACCTTCAGGAGGTCCAGCTCTCCAGAATTCTCCAGGCAGCTCCAGCTGAGTGTCCGAACACCCGCTGGGTCGTCCCACGCAAACCGCCGAGCTTCGCCGGGTTTCAGTTGGTGAACCACCGCCGAGCCACTGAGAGGGATACAAGGTATTTGTGTTAAACTGTCTGTGTGTGTGTTTGTATAACCACTGACCTCTGTCTATAGCTGATGGTGATCCAGGGTGTGTATGTGTGTGTGTGTGTGTGTGTGTGTGTGTGACCTCTGTCTGTAGCTGACCTGGTGATCCAGGGTGTATATGTATGTATGGTTGTGTGTGTGCGCGTGTGTGTGTGTTTGTGAGAGACCTCTGACCTCTGTCTGTAGCTGATGGTGACCCAGGGTGTATGATTGAGCAGCAGGGCAGGCGCTGCTCCTTCATAGTATTCACTGAAACTGATGACGGTGGAGTGATCAGAGATGTTGACGTCCACGATGATCCCACCATACTGTGCGTACACACACACACACAGATACATTAAACCACTCTAAATTATATACAAATGTATATAAATGAACTCTCAGATGACACTAGTGATGTGATTGGTACAGCAGACACTGACCGTGTCGAGGCTCAGTAGGGTGCCGTTGTCCTGTCGGTTGAAGAAAAAGAATCTGGTGGTGGAGTCAGATCCGACCACACGGACACACAACTTCCCTGAGGTGTCCTCTGGCCACAGAGGGAGGCACTGCAACACAGCAGCAATGTTTAGTAATTCCAGTTAAAACAGCAACAGTTCAGATGTGATATTTATAATAGTGATCTTTGTCCATTTGTTTCCTTCTCACAAGAAATATTTAATGTTCCACAGAAAGTAAAATAATTGGTGATGAACACAGGCTGGGTCTCTGACCTGAACCTGATGACATTGATATTGCTTTATCAATAGAGCTCCACCTCATGGACAGGTTTGACCACACACAGATGTAAAGTGAAAAAGGATCCTAAATGTTTTTAACACAACTCACAACTATCTGCAGACCAATGAAGCAGACTTTGGAGTTCTAAGTACTACAGTACTCATGAGCCTCAGCTGTTGTTGTTCCACCGATGGCTGTGACATCACATTTACCTCTGTGGAGGCGATGTAGTGCCACCTGATGGAGGTCTGGCCAACTTCTCCCACCTCCAGTTCATACGAGGACTTGTTAACCAAAGTGAAGAACGGACTCATGGTGACAATCCGGGTCAGGTTGAAGCTGCTCATCTGAATGCTCACTCCCACCTGCACACACACAAGTAAAGATTATTTATTTGATTTATTTAATTAACTTATTTAGATAATAACATGTCAGAAAACAGATTAATCAATCAACTAATTATTGTTGCTCTTAATTATTTCCACCTGGACTGTTGTGTTTCTAATCTGATCTCTATTCTAATCTAGTTCTTGTTCTGTATCTTTTGAGTGTATGACATGGTCTTCATCAGCAGATTGTTTACTGTAATCTGATCAAATCAAATCAAATCTCCATAACTGGTACAGCTTGGATTTAAAAGACTCAGCTGGTTTTTAAATCCAGAGGATGGAAATGGTCTCAGGCCACAGAGGAGCCGCAAGTTCAGTTTAAAACAAAGTCACTAAAAAGCTTTTTATTGACCAGAGACAGAGTTTTTGTTACCAGGAAATTCATGTTGTTGGCAGGGCAGCGAACACAGCCATAACTTCCCACTGTGTCCAGAGAGAAACCATCTGACCAGGAGCTGGTGGAGATGCACAGCTGGAGCTGCAAAAACAATTACTTTAATGAACACAAGCCAGCTGATGTTTCTGTCAGTGAGTAAAATTTTGTTTAACACACTTAAAATCACTTAAAAATCAAAGTGTGAAACTTAGTTTCATGTCTGACCTGACCCACAAATTGTGCAAAAACACAATAATGTGGATCTAAACCTATATAAAATGCGTCCTGAGGGTGGCACTAGGGGATATGTTATCAGGTTAATAATATCTAACTGGTTGTTCATCCTGTGAGCAGCAAAAAGGTGTTCAGGTGAGTGTTTAAATGTTCAGCTGAGTGTTTAAATGTTGGGACTGTTGCTAGCTTGATAACTATGAATCTTAGTCCAGTGCCAAAAGTTGAAAACCTATTGATGGGTTGATGCTGTGACATTATTGGTTGAAGTTGGTTAGTTCAAGTTTATGTAAGCACACGTTATATGGATTTTGATATTCGAATACAAAAAACATATTTTTACCATACATTGTTAAATAGGTGCACAGGTGTATGACTGCGGATGTAAGTTAAAAGTAAAAGACATTTTTCATTTCAGCTGAACTTAAATATCCTTGATGTGTTAGACAGATGGACATGAAACCTGTTGAGCAGTGTGAACCTGTCCAGGTCGTCTCACCTTGCTCTTGCTGAAGAGATTCTTCTTCCTGAAGGAGAACAGGATGATGTCTCGGTGGTCGGCTGGGTGTTTGACACTAACATTCTCGGCTCTGTACTGCAGTACTCGAGACGTCTTATTGATGATCCAGTATGGGCTGAAAAGCGACAGCAGGAGGTGGCTCGGTGTTCTTGACACATGCACGCCCACATCCACCGTCAAGTTGGTGTCAGTGTCACAGGTGAGACAGATGGCAGAGAACTCGGGCATTTCCTGTTCGATGCGAACATGTCCGTGCCAGTTGCGACCCTGATATCGCATCAGCACCAACGACATGATCTCACCTGACACACGAGCATTTAGGAGATCTGACATGCTGCCTTCCTGAATCTCATATGAGTCTGCAGAGCTCTGAGGAGGAAAAGACCACAAATTGGCTACCATCTTTTTTTGTTGACTTTTTTAGACCTGGAGAGGATGTGAAATTAGTTTGAGATGGACAGATATCCTTGTTTCTTGGACATTTATGTATTATGGTTTTATGGCGTACCTCCAGCATGTAGCGGACAGTGTATGGCAGCAGGTTGCGTAGGGTGGCCATTGGGTGCAGGTGGATGATGTAGGCGGGGTCCCAGTCCTCCTCTCCGTGGCTATCAATGTGTTGCAGGTCATCGGGGACGGCAAGTGTGCTGACCATCAGCGGCAACAGGCTGCTGTCGGCCGCCGGGCATTGCAGCCGCGAGTGCACCTCAGAGCTACAGTGCACCTGCTCCTTCCATGCCACACAAGTGGAAGATGGCCCGTACTGACCATCCAGACAGCCCGCCGGACGGACAAACAGCTGGCATCTTGAGGGAGGGGGGGTATAAAACTATACTTTAACATCTACTGAAACCCTGAGTCGCCCACCTGAAGAAAAACAAGTGCAACAAGGGCAGAGTACTGTGTGGTGGCCCTGTGCTGTCCCTCTCTGGATCCGCAGGGAATGGAGTGATAAGAACATATGTTTTCAAAGTTCAAGGTAAATACTGCAATAATAAAAGTTATAAAATGGTTGTTTTTCACTGTGGATGTTACTTGTGGGCAGTATGATGTCACTGTGGATGTTACCTGTAGGTTTCTAAGGCAATGTGACACTCTCTCTCAGGTTCGGCTTGCCCGACACTCTGCAGGCTCCTGGATGTTGGACAGTACTTCAGGATGGTGAATGGCACAGAGAAGTGATTCTTTATCTGAAAGACAGTTCAATGAACAGATATCAATAACCTACGGTATATCTTGGCAGTTGATAGTCAGCAGTCCTGATGACAGTTTATAGAGGAATAATCCGGTCATGACTTGTTGGAGCATTTGGCATTCAGACCTGCAGCGGTGAGCGGACGGTGATGACCTTGTTTCCCTCTGTGGCATCGATCTGCACCAGCACAGAAACCGCTTCCTGCAGCTTTGGACCGCGGATGTTGTAGAGGCGGCGGCCCGGCTTATCCACAGCGATGTTAGAAATTTCACTGAATCCTGAGGGCACTGCAGAAGACACCTGTTCTTTACAAATCAGTTCCTGACACACCTGCACATTACACTTGTCATAAGAGTCATAAATTCCAAATGACATTTTCACTGCCACAGACAGGGATTAGCTATACGCTTTTTATTTTTTATTACTATATTTAAATCTTTTGGCTGTTACTGTAGTGCCACCATTACATTAGTTGATACAATTGAGCACCTGTTAATTGTCAATTAATTGGTGATTAATTGTGTCACATTCATTTCAATATTTCATGAGCTTCCTGGGTTCTATGTGTTGGACTTGAAGTTATTTGCTATTTTAAATAGAAAAAATGTATATATCAGGGTCTGTGCTACAAAGCTATTATGTTATCCAGTAGGGGTGTGACGAGATTTGTTGTCCAACAAGCAGCCGGAAAACACATGCATAACTATTTGCGACGCCCCTGCCACTTTTAAATTGTGATCCAACAAGCAGCCGAATGACGTTGGAAAACAAAAAAGCAAAGTTAAATAAAAGTCTGTTGTCCAGGCATTCATATTTGTAATTTAGTTTTCTTAAAATCTCGTCTCGTCTCGATCTCGTGAACCCAATCTCGTGTCTCGTCTCGTGAACTGAGTGTCTCGTCACACCCCTATTATCCAGCTAACTTGATAAATTTGCACACACACACTCCTTAAACCAAATTGAAGACTATTTGTTTTCATGAAAGGTGGCAAATGGTTTTTACACTGATGTCTTTTTGTCATGAAATGTCCTAAATATTTATGCAGTGTGCTTCTCAGTGGCAGTGTAATGCGTGTAAAAATGTGTGCGTAAACAAAGCCATCAAGATGGCTAACATAATCTAGCTTTGAGACACAGACTCAGGTCCTGCTGATTCATCATAGTGGTTAGGGTTAGTAGTAAATGATTTGAAGATGAATGTATTTTATTGGAGAATGCACATGGGCACTTTGTCCACAGTTGTCCTCTCCACTTTACTCATTTATTTGATTATATTAAAGAAATGAATTTAAAATATAAAATTAATTTAACAGAAATGCAATTGCATACAAACATAAAGAGTGGTTATTATTAAAGTTAACTCTGAATTAGTCATCAAATTAATGTCTGCACTTTTTAATATCGCCAAATATGAACAAAATGTTAAAGGCACCAGAATACATAAAATGACATCTACTCTGTTACACCCAGGTCACTCATGAGAGCTGTTTCTAACAGCTGTATAAACAAGTATATAGAACCATCTGAATGAGAGTGCAGTGGATGTGATGCATTCTGACCGATGCTCAGGTTGAACAGGCAGCTCTCCTGCTGCTGCAGGGCCGACAGTTTGCTGCAGAATGACAGTTCAAACATGGAGTGTTCCAGATCCATACTCTGGTCCACCGACAGCTCATGCAGTTTCCCCCACGCAGGTGAGCCCACTGGCCTCAGGTTGGCACTGTGCTGCACGATGAGGGGGATCCCCAGAGCGTTTCGAATGGTTAAGGGAGCTTTCTCCTTTAGAGAGTAGTCGAAGGTGGAGGCTGTGCCCTCAGAGAAGGCCTGATCAAAACACCAGCATTGCCTCACATTAGAAATGTTAATCCATCACTTATATACTGTGTGTGTGTGTATATATATATATATATATATATATATATATATATATTTATTTATTTATTAACAGATTTTTTTCTTCTAAACAGTCGATGTATGTACGTAGGTCTGATTCCAATTTGTGATGAACAGAAAACTATGCTGTTGTTAGATTTACTTATATTTGTAGGCAAGAAAACATTCACTCTTAAAAAGTGAATAAGTTGATGAATAATGCATATATATGAATAATGTGTTATATCTTAGTGTGGTGTAGATGCTGTGTTGTGTTGTACCTTAGTGAAGTGTAGATGTTAGGATGTATTGTACCTTGGCGAGGTTGTGGAAGACATTGAGGCTGCACTGGGAGATTGTGATGTTCATGGTGTCTTTGGAGCAGATGTTGACGGCTGTCTGAGGTTCAGGAAGAATTATAAAGTCGTCTCCGTGAACAGGACTCTTGTCCTGGATCGGGTTGTTCTTCATCTGCAGGAGCAAAGACAGCAACATCAATTAAAGGTTATTCAAGAGTTTTTTACCCCTGATTGTAATCAAACTGATTTAACATCATCTGCTGATAGTCACATTTAATGTTCCAACACAACAAACCTGAGTGGCGGGGTGCACTGTCACCTCACAGCAAGATGGCCTGCCATTTAAATCCACTAACTAGAGACTTAACTTGTCTGAAGATGTGAAAGTGAATGTTAAATGTCCTGAAGAGGCAGGCAGGAGGCCAGAAAGATTGTAGTGTCATTGAAGTAACTTCAGGTATGGGGAGAAGACGAGACACAGAGAAAGACTTTCTGGGGTTTTGACAAACTGTCTTAAGGCTTGGAAAGCGGAAGCAGAGTTTAGTGCAGACTCCACTTAGCAGGGAGGAGAGAAAGGACATTTGTTAACCCTGACATACATGTGGATATTTGAATGGTCTTGCTGTGGAAGATACAGTGGAATGAAATCTACTATCTATTTTATTGTGTGGTTATATGGTGTGTTGCTGTTAAATGTCTGTTGAGGATTGACGGGACATGAAGTTTGTGCATGAGGGGGAAACCCAAGAGATATCAGCTGATATATCAGATAGCAATATCAGCTAACACTTACCTCCAGCTCCAGGTTCCATCTGCGTCTGCCCCCGTCAACTCGTTCAATCAGAGGCTCCCAGACGGCATGGATCTCGTTAAAGTAGTTCACCTGCAGGCACACAGCAGTCAGTATAAAAGTAGTTCACTTGCAGGCACACAGCAGTCAGTATTAAAGTAGTTCAGGTGTGTATGTGTATGTTTCTGGGTCTGGTTCCCACCTCCAGTGTCATGTCAGCTCTCAGCTGCAGCAGAGATGACCAGTTTTTGGCCAATCCATTGAAGGAGGATTCAGCCAACAGCAGTGGGATGGTCCGATGACCCAAACCGGACTCCAGCGTCACCTGGACCACCTGAGAACGAACAACACCTTGTAAATAGGAAACAGCTGATCTGATCATTATAAAATTTCAATATAAAAATCTTCTGTACCTTGACTTCGGCAGCAAAGCTCTCTCCGTCATTATATCCATCGTGGTCTCTAAAGCTCTCTGTGACCTCAGCAGCCTGATCCACTCCCAGGAACCAGTAGTTACAGCTGTAGATGTTCATGACAGACCAGAGGTTGTTGACATCCGGCTTTGATTCCTGGTTCTGTGCGTCCTGCCGCTTTGTTGTCATGGCAGCCATTATAGTCAACACTGTGTTAAGGATGAAGGGAGAGATCTGTAGAGACACGGTGATGATGAGTTCACTGACACTGGCAAAACCTGTTCTTATTGTCTCAGTGTTATCCGTTTCTTGATACATGAACATTTTTTTTATAAATAGTTTAATTGAATTGGTTTAATTGATTAAAACACCTTAATGATGACCTCCTCCACCATGACAGAGCCCTTCAATGGTTGGTTGGGGTGGGTTTTGGTTTGCAAGGCGACAGAGCAGGGCCTCAACACCTGTTGGAAATTCAGAGAGCAGCAACAGTTTATTATTGCAACCTGAAAGTCAAGACTGTTATCTTCACAACATATAATTAAATAACATCATATATTCTGTGGAGGTTGTATAAAGTGTTTGAGTGTGAATGAAATACATGTTGAACATTTAGTGTAGTTGTTATTTCTGTTGTAATATTTATTGTTTTAAACTGAGTGAATAGATTGTTGAATAGATGGCACCCATCCACCTCCACCCCATCCAGCAGGAAACAAAGCGTGATGAACATGTGACCTGCTGTGACCCCACAGGTGATAGTGTGATCTTACAGTAGTGACCACCATGTCTTCCTTGTTGCGGATGAAGGGGCAGGCCAGTACTTTCAGCTCCCGCAGATTAGCCCTCATGTTCTGGGTGCCATTGTCTTCAGCCTGCAGGGTGAAGTCACACTGGAAGGACACCATAAGGGCAGGGGCATCGGCCTTCATCAGACTGGCCACAAACACCACCTCCGGGTCCACCACCACCGCCCGGAGTCGAGTCCTTATCATGGAAGCTGAGAAACAAGACAAAGCGACGGTTTCTGGCTTTTATTATATATATCCCTACATAGGTAAATAACATTTACAGAAGCCCAAAATTTGAGGGGTTTAACATTGCCAAGTTTCCAAATGCACTACTGTGCAGTGGATTTCAGGGCTATACTGGATGCATCTCACTAACCCTGACCCATCTTCAGAATGGGCCAAGATTGAGTCAGTTCCTGTTACCCACTTGGCTTGTCCTCTCATCTGTGCTCCTGTCATTATCGTGGAATAAGGTGTGCAATAAACCAAGCCATAAGACACTCCCTTAAGATTTGTGCTCACATCTGAGCTTTACCAGTAAACTTGCCCCCCGTATGGACGTCAGCGTGAAGTGGGGGCCCTGGTTACAGTTTTATTAGTTTGTTTCTGTGCTTTTCTCTGACTGTATGTGTTTCTGTATAACTGACCAGCTATGTAATGATTTGTGTATCTAAAATTCTATTGTTCTATTCATGTTCCTAAATACAAAAAGCAATAAAAAAAGAGTTTACAAAAAATGTGATGACTATTTTTAAAATGTCTGTGGCTGGCTTCTGATAATATCACAACAAACAAATGTACAACAAAATGTACATTTAAGAGAATTTCTTTCTCTTGAATCAGTTATTTTTTCTACTGTGTTTTAGTAATTTATACTTACTGCTTCACTTCTAGTTTTATTTAATATTTATCTGCTAATTTCCCTTATTTTTATGTCTGTGTAAAGCACTTTGTAAAGTGCTATATAAATTACGGTTATATAGTAAATTAGTAGTAGTATTAGTATTATTACTATCTTTCAAGCTGAATGATCTCTATGTGCTTTTCATGATATTAATGATCAATATGTATTCAGAGATCTCACTGCTCAGTTATAATGATGTTTTTATACAGGTTAAAGGTCAGACATGGGGGTTGGGTTCTCTTTACAGTTCTAGACTGGCTCAGTCTTTAATACATTGCAGTGTTAAATCTTTTATGCGTTTGTTTTAAAATGCATTTGACTTAGTGTAATGTCCTTATTTTTAGATCAAGGTGGACCCTGAATCCTTCTGGGTTGGTTACTCAGTCTCAGTCTCACCAGTCTTAGTGTCACTCCGCGGCTCGGACGTGAGTTTCAGTGGCAGTCTATCGCTCGGCATGGAGGTTTCATTTGCAATTGGAGTCTGTGGCAGAGCCTGGAGGAAAAAATCTGCGACGTCCATCAGGAACTCCATGCTGGCACACAGGTAGAGTTTCTGTAGCACGGCCACCACTTCCCGCTCCTCGCCAGTCTGACAGTATGTCACATCAATCATCGCCTCCGAACTCTGCTCATCTCGCTGGCCGACCATCCTGCAGACACAAGAAAACATAAAAACACAGCAGAGAAGATCAGCTGTGAGTTAACACAACATCAATACAGATTCAGGTTATCACCAAATAACAAACATTTTTTACAGAACATACAAAACAGAAAGAAAGAATTTTTCAATGAAATGTAGTTTTTGTTTTAAAATTACCCAAAATACAATTTGGTGTAAAGTGGAAGTATTCCATGTGTTTTAATAACATTTAATAACATTTTACAGAGAATTGGTAATTTAGTGTTAACAATCACCCTGCAACAAAACAGCCAAAGGAAAAGCAGGTATTTCTTAGTCACTGTGAGGTTGTTCGGAAAGGACAACCTCAAGTCATGTGACTCATCGTGAGGTCACCCCTCCATGCCTGTCACCAGGTCATGTGACTCACCGTGAAGTCACCCTCTCCATGCCGGTCCTCAGGTCGTTTAGTGTGCAGGCTTTCAGGACGGTGTTCACCTCCAGTTTGCCGCTGGTCAGGATCTTCCCTGAAGTCTTCAGGAGGTGGAGGGCCAACTCACCCAGGCGGAGACTCTCCTGGTGCTGGAGGCTGTATGGCTGGAGGGAACACCAACAAGATCCATAAATTAAAAAAAAAATTGATCACACCTGAGTACAACAGGATTTTATATGATCATTTTGTTTTTTTAAGGTTTTATCGATGAATTATCGTTAGGACACATTACTTCATTTACATAAGTTTGAACCAGAGTGAGACAGCTTGCTCATCTTTCTGTCTCAGCAGAACAAATCAGCAGCAGATCTTCATTGTGGTCACCAACCTGTTTGGGATCATTTCTGTATAGAACCAGTCCAAGAGACTCAATGTTGAAGTTGAACTTCAGTGTCTCTTGAGCTTCATTCTCCTCTTCGCTGCTGCTCACACTCAGCATCCCAACATCATCTGAAAGTACATAACACAGAACACCAATAAAAATATTTCTGTCTGCTAGAACAAAAAACGGAAGGATCAAGAATAAGCTCATGGACCATGGCTTCATATATCTGGGATCCACTGTGACAGACAACAGGGACCTAAAACCAGAAATTCCCTGGCAGCGTTGGCTCTGCAGTCTCTCTGGAAACCACCCTGGTGGCACCAGACCACCCGACAAAAACCTGAGGGCCGCAGGCTGGAAACGACCATGAGGCAAGCCCTGCACCTGTTGGCTTGATGTCATCGCGAGCGATAGAGTTGCTGTGGAGGATTCAGAGCTGCTGGCACAAAACCGCCAGCGCTAGAAAAAACTGGTTCATCTGGTCTACTCAATGCACCCCCCCTCTCATTGCAGTTTTTGTCAGACCTGTCTGTGGGCCCCCGGATGCTCGGAGCTGCAGGTTGCTCTCTGGTTTCGGGGTATTGGGCTCCAGGCTGCCACCCTCTCTCAGATTATCCATCAAGATCCTCAGCAGCACCTTCAGGTCGTCTTGGCTCAGTGCCACCTACAGGACCAGCACAGACACAGCAGTTATTCCTGAGACATCAACACATACACACATACGCAAGCATGCACACAGAGCCTAAAGGAACAATTCTGTAAATCCTTTCCTGTGTTCTCAGTGTCCTCTGCGCATCCAGTACAGACACAAATCCAGGACACAATTAGCTTAACTTAGAATAGAAACTGGAAACAAGGGGAAACTGCTAGTCTGACTGATGTCACTAAATTACTAGTGGTGCTACATCTTGACGCAACAGAAGACTGTTGAACAAAATGTACCTTCGGTGGTCTATATGTCGACTGAATGCAAAAGCAAGGAGACAGTGAGAAACAGTTGGACACTATCAGAGCACTTGTTCAGTAAAATTATCAGCTTACTCAGTTACTCAGTGGTATCATTGATGACAAAGACATTCATAAAATATGTACTTAATGGTGTTTTTATAGAAAAAATAGTTTGAAGTCCATGCTTTTGTTACAATAATATACAATTATATACAGTACTGTGCAAATGTTTACACACTTTGGATGTTTAGATTCTTCTCCATAATGCAACACCATCAGGGAGACATCTGATCATCCCAAATGTATTGTGGAGCATCAAGAGCCCTGATCTCAGCATCATAGAGTCAGTATGGGATCACATGAAGAGAATCTACAAAAGAACGGTGGAAACTTCTGCTAGATGTAGTACAACTGACCTGCTAAGTACCTGAAACACTGTGCAGGTGAACTGCTACTGAATTAAAGGCAAAGCTAATCACAGCAGATATTGATTTCATTTAGGTTTGTGCTGTTCACTTAACTTTGAATCAAGTTAACTGTTCGATAGGAACGACACAGTTCTGTATGTATTTTGATCTTCAATAACAAGCTCTTAAAGACTCTGCTTTTCATCTGTGTAGAAAATAAGATTCTGTAATCTAATAATCATGCTATCATTAAAGCAAGGAGGATTTGTTCTTTGATGTAGCACATTTTGGATGCTATTGTTTAATAAATAATACTGTCTTTCAATCAGATGTAGATATGTCACTGTTTTAGAGCTGATAGTGAGTGCAACACTGTAAAGTACCAGAACTTACTTTCATTGGCTTCAGATCACCATCAATCTCCACGGCAGCCATCTTCTTGTACCAGGATGCTGCCAGGTTCCTATTGATGCTCAGGTGCAGGTTGACTGGTTCCAGCAGTTCATTGCTGGGTTGACCCAATGCCGGGTCCATACAGCTCCTGATGAACAACAGCAAACCATACTTTAAATCAAGAGTTCATGCTTATTCCAACAAATTTATAGTCACATGAATGTTGTTCACATGAAGAATACAAAGAAACAACAGTCTGTTAGTTGCTCCAGATGAGACTATGTTCATAAAACGGTTCATTGTTGGTTTACATGCAGAGAAGAATTGTCTTAACATCTGTCATCCTTTTACTGTTGTTTGTAGAACAGATCTTTGAGTCTTTGTGATCGACTGACCTGGAGAGTTTGAGCTGCGTCAACTGGACATCCATATTGTCGATGATGGCCGGCAGCGGGCATCCGTCGACAGGAAGCAGTGAGAAACTGTTTCCAACTGTGATCAGACCCAGGTCCATCACAAGAGCGTCATAGGACGTGGACGACTGGGGGACGATGATGAGCGGTGCCTTCAGGTTGATGTCCATGGACAGACGGAAGCTCTTGTGAGCCAAGTCCCGAACGCTGGATGCTGCCTTCTCTGCTGCCTGAACCGTTGCAGCACTGAGAGCTTCTTTAGCCATCTGGAAGTTGTTGGTGAAGTTCTGAATGCAATGAATAAAAATAAAATTACTTAACAAAACAATATGACTTTTTAAAATCTGTGTAAAAATGTCAGTGACAAAAAAACAACAATTAATAAAACTTATTTTACAAAAAGTTAAAAACGTGCTTTTATATGAGTGAGTACATTGTATGTGAGGATTTTGACCGTATTTTTTGTGCCATAAGGCACCAAAGTATAAGAAGCAGTATTAATAACATGTCAATTGCTGTCATTGTCCACACATAAGGCGCATCTGATTATAAGGCGCATCTGATTACAAGGCACAATAAGCGAAAACAAAACGTGTGTCGGATAAGTTGAACTTTATTCAACTAATTTACAATAACTCTCAGTTGTAGATTAACACAAACAATACAAGTTTAAGTGGGCAATTTCCGCATCAAACATACCCGGATCCCTCTCAACATTGTACAGTTATAACACAAAAATACAAAACCGTTGTTTAGAGTTTAACAGTTGGGTGATTTTAGGATCCAGCAGCCCGGATCCCTCTCATCATTATCTGAGTCAGTCTCGTTGCTGTCACCAGGCTGTTTAGTGATGATTCCTGGCTCTGCAAGGCTCCTGACTCGCGGAGTGATACGATATTAGCCGTAATGTGTACAACATAAAATTGGTTTGAGGTTAATAAACACAACCAAAGGTCATAAGGCACACTGTTGATTTTTGAGAAAATGTAATGATTTAAGATGCACTTTATAGTCCGAAAAATACAGTTTTTTTGAATGTGTATATAATTTAAATATGTAAATAATCAAACAGTTCTAAATGTGCATAATCACTCAAAGTGGACCCTTTATTAGAACCTAGAACTAAAATTAAACTGAAAAAAGGAAGTCTTTTCTACAATAAAATCAAACTAACTCTGACAGTAGAGACACAACAGAAAACTGAACTGACCCTGATTCATCAAGAAAACAACTGAACCAGTTAGAGAGTGAACTGTGCTTTCTGAAACTCACCAGGAGAGACATGACAAACTTATGCAGGTAGACCACCCGGATACAGCCCACATTCAGCTTCACTCTGCCGTCTGTTTTAGAGGTGTCGGCATAGCCGGCGCCTTCGGTGGCGTTGGGAGTGAGATTCATGGTGAAGCTGAACACCTCATCACCCACAATGGAGATTGCCTGAAGGACAGAAATATTAGAGTTAAATGACAATCAGTCTTTCTAATGGAAAGCTTGTCACTGTGAGGATTCACAACAAAACAATGCTGGGCTGCAGTTTAATTCATGTATCATCTGAGAATACTCAACAATAACATAGTAAGATGACGACTCACCTTCTTATGGAAACTTATTGGATCAACGTTGAGGACCATGAAATCTCTCAGACTGGCTGATAAACGAGTTTGTGGTCCTTGCATCAGCAAAGATCCGTTAATACCTGACAGACACATCAAATGAGACAAATAATTCATATCAACCAACCTTTATAATAAAACCTTATGACTGAATAATGTTGTGAAGCTTCTGTCAAGTGTGGATGAAACTGTTCCAGGTCTCTGGTTGGTGTAAATGAGCTCTGATAAAGCAGATGTGATTGGGCACCTTGGATCTTGATGTCAGCCATGTTGCAGCTCTGGTCACACACCAGGACGTTGAAGGCTCCCAGCATTATCATCACCTTCAAGTCGATGACATCACTGTCTGCTGGTGATACCAGTGTGGCTGACAGGAAACATATTTTAGACAAGTTCAGGATAGGTTTGGGAAGTATCAGAGTATTATGGTATGCCAGTGTATTTAGAAATCCTAATAGTATGACAGTATGATATCATATCAAAAAATATAAACGCTCCTCTTTCTATTAAATTGATATGGAGATGCTGTATTGAGAATATGTATTATAGTGCACAGCACATGCCTCCAGACAGTGGTCAGGCTCTATAGGTCTCCTAGCTAATAAAGTAGTGTATTGGCCTCAATATAGGACATAATATAAGTGGAGGACTAGAAAATTACATATTCACAACGACAGATATTCTTTTTGAATGGAGAGTATCAGTGTAAAATCAACTCTTACAGTGCTACATTATGGGTTGTTTGTAGTCTTAATGTTGTTAGGTTAGCGAGTGTCTTAAAGTCTGTTTATAGGGAGTCTTCCAACATTTTTATGTGACATTCATTGCACGTCTGTCCTCCCTGAGAATCCCTTGATTTTGATTCTACTGCAGAAATAGACCACAAACTGAGTCTGTCAAGCTGCCAAATACTCCTATAATAGACAAACAGGCAGTTATGCTAACTGCCACAAAAAATAAGCCTGCTAAGACTTGTGTGAGCATGATTTTATTCTTCCAGTCTGCTACCACCATCTGCACATCATCACTGTTTATCCCACGGATGGGTCACTGTCCACCACTGCAACAAGTATTACTGGAGCTATATGGAGCTTATTTCCAATCTTTTCATTATTCTGTGGACCATAAGTATTTAAACCCAACCCAAGACCTGTCTAATTAGGGTATTTGAATACTGACAGGGCTGACACAACCCTGTAGGTTAGACAATGTCATACATACATGCTAAAATGACTTGTATCATCATCAGCTTAGCTGTTAGGGTTATGTTTTTTGTATGTTTTTTTTTTTTACACAAATATATCATATAATATCCCAGTTAAAGGTCTGGAAGGTATGTAGGTATGAAAAATAGATAATCCTCAAGCCTAGTTCAGGATTAGTTGATGTGTTGAGGGGGTAATTTAGCTTTTACTTCACAGAAACATACTCATTATTGTTATTTTTTTATATTTGCACATGTCTACTCTCCCTGTAGAGTGAGGTAGAAAGGCAGAATTAATTTTGAGCATGAAGCGTGTTGGAAATGTGTCAAGAACCTCATTGGTCCAGTCTTTGAACTCAAGTTAGATTCTGCAATAATACCATGTATTTTGGTTTGTTAAAAGTGGATATTGATTTTCAATTCACAGAATTAAATTTGACAGATGGTACATGTCTGTTGTACTGACTGGATTTGGCAGACATTGACTTGCTGTTGTCTGTCTTCATTCTGATTTCTTTCTCCGGAGACGAAACGCTGCCAGATGAAAGTGCCGCCGACAGGAAGTTAATGGCTGACAGCAGAGCTTCAGTGTGAAGCATGAGGTCAAGAGAGCTGAAGGTCACCTGGAGACAGAGAGAAAGAGTGTTAAATGGTTTCTTTATGTGTTCAATCAATCAATCAAATTTTATTTATATAGCCCAAAATCACAAAATACATTTGTCTCAGAGGGCTTTACAATCTGTACAGGGAGTGACACCCTCTGTCCTTAGACCCTCGATTCGAGTGAGGAAAAACTTGCCCACCAAAAAACCTTTTAACAGGGAAAAAGGTGAAAGAAACCTCAGGAAGAGCCACAGAGGAGGGATCCCTCTCCCAGGACGGACAGACGTGCAATGGATGTCACATGTACATATGTTGGTTTTAATTCTGTTTTTGTGGTGATATACAATCTGGAATCTGTACATGGTGTTTTATTTTGAAAATTGACCCTATGCTCTATGCCAGGGGTGCCCAACCAGTCGATCGCGGTCTACCAGTCGATCGCAGGCGGAGTTTCAGTCGATCGCGAATGACAAAAAAAAAAAAAAAAAAAAACTTGTTCACACACACACACAGCACACTAATAAAACGTTCATCGAGTGACCAGTATATATTTTCATATTTAATAACATTAAGAAATATATAAGTAATTCTTAAATATATAGATAATTCTGAATCCTATTCTGTTGCATGTTGGGTATGGTTTGCCATAGTTGCTAGGTTGTAACTAGGGACTCTAAAGCGCAAAGAAGCTGAGAAGATAATGGCGGAAACCAAAAAAATCAAAAAATTATCACTTTCATCCTGAGTGGGAAGAAGATTACTTTTTTGTTTTTTCGAATTCAAAGCCAGTATGTTTGATCTGTAATGCTACCGTGGCCATTCCAAAGAAGGGGAATTTGGAGCGACATTTCATGACAGTTCACAAGAGCTATGCTAAAGACTTCCCGGCGAACTCAGCTATACGAACTGAAAAGGTAAACAACCTGAGGAGACAGCTAGCCGCAAAGCAGGCAGTGTCACCAATAAGATCAATGACTTGAATCTCGAGCTGCAGGGGAAAGGAAAGCACATCACCAACATGATCAGTTCGGTAAACACCTTTAAAACAAAGTTGCGCCTGCTGTTACGCAGGTTGCAACAGTGTGACGGAACTTTCCGCACTTGGAGGCTGAGCTCCGCCGTGAGGGCAAAGCCAGTGTAGAACTTGCTCGTTATGAGCAACAGATCCAAAACATTCTTTTGGAGTTTGAGCGCCGGTTTACTGACTTTGCGTCCATCAAGCCTGTTGCTCAGTTTCTGTGCTTTCCATTTGGTGAAAATGTTGATGTGGATTGCATTGCGCCCAAAGTAGCCACACTCTTCAGCCTGGACTCCAGTGCTGTCGAGAATGAAATTTTCACACTGCAAAATGACATTGGGATCAAATGCAGAGCAACACCTGGGATAACTGGCGAATTCTGGAACCTGCTGCTGGAAGAGAAGTAGCCAAACCTCAGACAATGTGCACTAAAAATGACTTCCCTTTTTGGATCAACATATTTGTGTGAGTCTGCCTTTTCACACATGAAAATAATCAAGTCCAAGTACAGAACCACACTGACTGATGACCACCTCGCGGCCTGCTTAAGGCTGGCACTCAACTCCTACTGTCCGAATTACGAGAAGCTAGCTGCCTCCTCCCAGTGCCAGAAGTCCCACTAAGGTAGAAAAGTGTTTATTATTATTATTATGGTTATTATTAGGCTATTATTATTATTAGTAGTAGTAGTAGTAGTAGTATAGTAGTAGTAGTAGTAGTATCTTGAATGACATATTCATATCATATCCATACACTTAGAGGAGTATTTTATCTGTCTTACAGATTCATTTAAATCCAACTGCTGGTTTCCCATTGCCACTCTCCAGTGAAATTTTCATTTTGAAATATTGGACTTTTCTTCTCCTCCTTCCTCCTTTTGGAGTGTTCTTTTCTGTAGGTGTGTGTGTGTGTGGTTGAGAGAGAGAGAGAGACGATGTGCCTCTGAAGTTCTGTTTTGGACAACCTATTTGTGACATGTTGATCAGATAATTGTTTGTGCATTTATACTGCCTATTCTCCTCCTGTACAAATAAAAACTCAACTACGTGTCATCTGAGATTGCGGCTCCATGTTTGAATTATTGCCCGGCCCTTGATCTTGACTTGGTAGATCTTGGCATGCCATCAACTTCAAAAGTAGATCTTGGTTAAAAAAAGGTTGGGCACCCCTGCTCTATGCTGTTCCCAAGGGCATAGGTTTGCACATGGACTGCAGAGACATGTCCCTACCAATATTTGAGCGAACTTGTTGTAGGAGATGATGTAGGAGAGTAAGCTACCTGTGATGGAGCGACAAGGAGTGAATCCTCTCACTGTGCTTCAACACCCTTTTTAGAATCATGATTTACGTCATTACTTCGGTTACAGTTAGGATACAAATAGTGCAAAGTAGTGAAGCATGCAGGGAGTTAAGAGATAAATCTTTTGATATGACGAACAGTTTGATATATGCTTTGATGTAGCTGCTATCCAAATTCACACTGATTTTACACAGTTTTGATTGTGTTTTCATTCAATGTTCATTTCAGAAGTAAAAGAATTAACATCACATCTATTTAAATTCAGTCCATCATTTTGTTTACTGATTACTGATTTACTGTTTTTGGTGTCCATTGATGCAGGGTGCTGAGTTAGTCAATTAAGAAGTGACAGGGCAGTGGCAGCGGGGTGTTGTGTTGTGATTCTACAAATGTTGAGACCAAACCTACTTGACAGACGTCTGTCAAAAATAAACAATATGCGTATTTCTGGCAGAGCAGATTGGAGAGCTGCTTCTAGGACACTGCACTGAGGCACGTCTGGTACAAACACAAGCAATGACTAAAGTGACTCCGGTGGCTGCTTGCAGCTGGAATGTGATGCATCCATGCACTGTGGAATCAAGATGTTACAATAAACTGTAAACTGTTGATGTACAGCTACATTACTCCAAAACTCTATTGATTTTGTGAACAAAGTCCGGAACCTAAAAGTGGAGCCAGTTTAAACTATGGTTTCCTACGATGTGACTTCCCTGTTCACTTGCATACCAACCACAGAGGCTTTGGAAACAGTGAAAGAGCGACTTACACATGACAACTCTCTCCAGGACAGAACAAAACCAGACCAGAACAGATATGCCTACTTCTGGATTTATGCCTTAACACCACATATTTCCAGTTCAATGGCAAATTTGACAGACAAAAACATGGCTGTGCCATGGGTTCCCCAGTTTCCCCTATTATGGCTAATCTGTACATGGAGGAGATGGAATGCAGGGCCCTAAACTATGTACTGTGGTACAGAGGCTGGTTCACCCCAAAGACAGAACACCACACACTCAGAAAAACAATCTGGAGTATGCAGTACAGTGCAATGAGGAATGCAAAGACCTCTACATTGGGGAAACTAAGCAACCATTGCACAAGCGCATGTACCAACACAGGAGGCCCAATTCCTCAGGCCTAGACTCTGCAGTCTACTTACACCTCAAGGAGAAAGCTCACTCATTTGATGACACAAAAGGTTCACATCCTGGACAGAGAGGATAGATGGTTTGAAAGAGAAATAAAAGAAGCCATCTATGTGAAATTAGAAAAACCATCCCTAAACAGAGGAGGACGTCTGCAACACCATCTATCTCCAATTTACAATGCTGCCCTTTCATCTCTTCCCAGGAGATTCAGCAACTTAGCTTCTAAGAACAACAGTCATTCACAAAAGACCCCATGTGACTCTAACGACTGTCGTTATAACACAATAGAGCACTAACGAAGTCGAAACTAACTTTCACCATCCCCCAACGACTGTCACTCAACGACTGTCGTTGGGCACATGGAGCGTTAATGACTGCTTCCACAGAGGTTAAATACCTGGGTTTCCACACCAGCTAGTTGGACTAGTCCCAGCCTAGGCAAGCTAGCATGAACTGATGAAGCCTCTTGGATGAGAGGTAAAACATCTTCAAGACAAATAACTAAATCCAGTTGCGTTCGATTTAATATCCTTGAGATTACTCACGTTGATCATCTGTTCGGTGTTCTTGTAGATGGTGGAAAAGTTTGGCCCAGAGCGGTTGGCCTGAGGAGAGAAGAAGAACTTCCCCTCTTCAATTATTTTGATCAGACACAGTAACGTAACCCTGTGCAGATTTAAAAATGACTGGATGTATTTCTCATAGGCTCATTCATTCAAATATTTTGAATCAAACAGCAGAATACAAAAGACATAAAACAGTATTCAAAATGAAAATGACTAGAAAAAAACTATTAATCAGATCCACTGCTTGATATATCTGCTCTCAGTTGTATTATCATCTTTCAGATTGATTCCAGCTCTGACATATGATAGCATAAAATATGATTTACTGATGTCATCACCTGTAAGTATTGTACTTTGAGCAGCTCAGCTCCAGATTCCACCGAAGAACTGATGAGACACAGTGGCTCTCCCCTTGAGTCTAAAACAAGACAAAAGAGCTATGAATAGACATCGTCACAAACTCTGGAGGACATATAACAAACTGTAGGACATGTAACAAACTACAGGACACAAAAGAAACTGCATAAAAACACTTTAGGAGAAACAACAGTATCATGTAGAACTCATTCACAGAGGAATCATATTTTTTTCTGATTGCTGGTTTGCTGGGAGGCTCTGACCTTTGAACTCCAGGCACTTCATGGTGATCTTGTTGATGTAGGTGGTGGCACACATGTCATACTTCCTGACTTTGGTGTTGATGCCCAGGTGACCAACATGGAAAACCAGAAATGGTGACTCCTTCTGCTCTCTAGGCTTCTTCAACATCAGCAGCACCTTCCAAAGGAAACAGACTCAGACAATCAGAACACCACCATGTTGGAGGAACCTGACAAATTTAGTCAGTCAAAAGGATCCTAAACAGACCTGCAAATACATGATCAACTTCAGCTTTATCATGTTAGTTACAAATTCCTGGGTGTTCACCTGAACAATAAACTGGACTGGACTGATAACACCCATGCTCTCTACAAGAAGGGCCAGAGTCGCCTCCACCTGCTGAGGAGGCTGAGGTCCTTCGGAGTATGCAGAGCTCTTCTTAGGACTTTTTATGACTCTGTGGTGGCCTCAGCCATTTTTTATGCTGTGGTCTGCTGGAGAGGGGGCAGCACGGATAGGGACAGGAGCAGACTCAACAGACTTATTAGAAGAGCGAGCTCTGTCCTGGACTGTCCTCTGGACTCCACAGAGGAGGTGGGTGAGAGGAGGATGTTAGCTAAGCTGACATCCATCATGGACAACACCTCTCACCCCCTACACGACACTGTGGGGTCTCTGAGCAGCTCCTTCAGCAGCAGACTGTTACACCCACGGTGTAAGAAGGAGAGGTTCCGCAGGTCTTTCATCCCTGCTGCTGTGAGACTTTACAACACCTGCACTTGATAATGTTGTAGTCTCTTGTACATACCTGTTTTTTTCTACTTTCTGTAAATCAGTAATTTCTTCTGTAAATTTTTCTGTAAATATGTACACTGTGTTTCTTTTCCCTCCTTCCGCTGCTGAAACAAGTAAATTTCCCCGTTGTGGGATCAATAAAGTATATCTTATCTTATTTTATCTTAGTGTCAATACACAGGACACACTTTATCAACACAGTCTGACACAACCAAACTCAACACAGTATTCATAGATTTTGTACCTCTTTGATTTCAAAGTCGAGCAGAACATTGATGATGTTTTCAGTCAGACTTCTGTTGGTGGTGGTCGACACATCATCAGATCCCTTCTGCAACAATGCCACCTGCTGCTCAGCAATCTCCAATGTCCTCTCTGAGGACAGAAACAGTTTATTAAAAAAACATTTAATTGGTCCTCTGGTGAAGCTGTGGATCAGAGGTCAGGCAAGCTGTGGACCAGAGGTCAAGCATAAGGTAAGGTAGAGGTTTGGGTGCATCAAGGATGGACCAATGGTACATATCATTCTATATGTATTGCTCATTTTTAATACCACCACATTAAACTGTCAATTAATATGCATTAGCACCTTGGCTAATGACAGCTCACAGTTTTCAGTTGTCACAGTAATGCAACACACTTTGTGGCTTATAAAAATCCTTGTATGCATTTGTTTAAATCGCTGTATGTACCACATGTCTGTTTTTTGCCTTTATGTACTTTCTTTCTCTGTAAAAGTGTCTTTGAGCATTTGGAAAAGCACTATATAAAAATGTATTATTATTATTATTATTATGATTATTATTATTGTTGTTGTTGTTATTATTGTTATTATTATTATTAGGCTTTTTTAGGTGCTCAGCATTCAGGAGGGTTCATGACTAAGCATTTCTTATGAAGGATTATCATTAGTTTATTGAACTTATCTGTACTCAAAAAGCACATCAGTCTGATTTCCGATCACGCAGTCATAGTAAAGTTACCTTGAGCCACTTGTCTGCTAACATCCATGCTGTGTTCTTTACTTCCCTCCCTGATATTCTCCACCAGGATCTTCATCAGCACACCAAGGTCTTCCTCACCCAGACTCATCTGACAGATAAATACAGCAGCTTCACTACAAATCACGAGTCTGAGAAAACAATCTGACTTCAAACACACGTGAGACGTACATTCAGAGACCGTAGGACTCCCTGGATCTGGAATCCAGGGATCTTGGTGAACCATGAAGCTGCCAGGTTTCTGGTGATGAGCAGCTCCAAGTTGATTGGCTGAAGGATCTCGATGTCCGGCTGTGAGGAGTCTTTCTTCAGTGCGGTTCTGAAAACAATTCAACATTTAGTCTTTCTGTTGACGGTTTGGTCTTCACCAGGTCTGTTCAAAGATGTGAAATATCTGAGAATCGGCAATTAAACTGAAACAACCAAATTCACACTGCTCTTTTTACAGTGGTCCTTATTTTCAGTATTGTTTTATAGATCTTTGATTAATACATTCAAACATTTTCTTTTATCTGTTGGTCTTCTTCTCTTCTGAGGGAGGTAAATGTGTGTAGCATAAAGTGTTGTAATACCTAGAGAGTTTCAGCTGTGTCAACCTCACATCCATCTTCTCCACCACAGCGGGCAGAGAGAAGCCTTCTGCCGGCAGCAACGAGAAACTGTTTCTCACTGTGATCAGACCTAGATCCACCACCACAGCATTGTGGGAGGTGGGCGACTGGGGGACAATGAGGAGTGGCGCCTTCAGGTTGATGTCCATGGACAGACGGAAGCTTTTCTGAGCAAAGTCCCGAACGCTAGAGGCTGCCTTTTCTGCTGCCTGAGCCGTTGCAGCACTGAGAGCTTCTTTAGCCATCTGGAAGTTATCAACAAACATCTACAGAACAAAACAAGCAAAGAGTCAGAAGACAAACAACACACGTCATCATGTTCATATGAACTGGCAGATTTGAACAAAGCTTTGTTAATATGAAGATTTGATGAAAATAAATGAAAGATTAAAGTGAAGAATGAAATATAATAAAAAGTTTATGAAACATAAACAAAGTCCTAACTGTTCAAAAGCATTTTCATGTGAATGATGGGGGGCAATGAGGGGGTTATTGATGGCAGCATAGTGATTTGCATAGCACTGATGAAAGAAGTGACCTCTGTCACGTGCATTTCTGTCTTCATCCATTTATCCTTTCATCCCTCTGTCCATACCAAGCCTCTAAACACAGATGCTTTTATTCTGATGTTCCTAACATCACAGATGGGTGGTGTTTGCTACATCAGGAGTGCCAGATGTGTTTAGTTGATATGACTCATTTTCAACAGAATTCTAAATACAACATAAAAAAATATCCAGAGCTGCATTATTTATTTAAGAATATAGACTGATATGAACACAACATGTGATTATTTATTAACAGTGAAGAGAGAGAGATTTGGTTTGTAATTATGTTGAAGCTCATCATGTACTGATGCAGGACTATTGGTTAGGGTCAGGGTTAGGGATGAATCTGCAGTAAGTTCCTATTTTTCCTGGTTTGTGAAAACACAAAGTTACTCTGCTCTGATGTTTTTGACTGCCTGTCTTTCTCCTTCCCAGGGGCCTCATTTATAACTATTGCATACACAAAATTCAGGGCTTGAAAGATACATGTCACTTTCCACGAAACAGTTGGAATTTATAAAAAGAAACTCAATGCAAGAATGCGCACACCTGTATGGAAAAATTTTACTCAGGTGAATGAAGATATTGGACACAGGTGAAATGGTAACAAAGGTGGTGAAGTGGTGAATTGAAGCCAGATTGAATAATTATTCCTCTCATACATTTAATTTCGCTTCATATCATGCATTAATTATAGATCCAGTTTATCATTTTCAACATTCAAGCCATCATTGTTACTTGTGTTTGTGCTTGTAGTGAACCATAACTATTCTATATATACCTTTTAATTTTATGATATATGCCAACTCAAATCTTAATCTTAATTACATCTGTGATGTCGAACTATTATTAAAACATTGAGCACAACGTGCTGTCTCAATGCGCTTCCAAACCCCAGGAGTGCAGGAGGAAAGGGTCAGGTGAAATCCTACAGTCTTTTATAAATGAGGCCCTAGCTCTCTGAGGGTTAAACACTGTTACAATGAGTCAGCTCACATTCAGATTAAACCGAGTCCACAACTGAAAGGAGACACGAGTCAAGGACGAGGGTTAAGCCGTTCACAGCGAGCGTGTCTCATTAGTAACTTCAAAGCAGGTGACAATTAAGGTGAACTGAAAGTGCAGTGGAGTCAGTTCAGAGCTGCATGCTGAAAGCTGTACCTCGTCTGCAGACTCATACTGAATGCTAAAAGAAGCCTGAAAGAACAAGACACATCAACAAGACAAGAAACATGAGAAACAGGAAGGAATCTGCAGAGAAACATGCAACATCAGAGTGTAATATTCAGTTTTCTGTTAATTCTTTCACAGACATGTCTTTTTTTATCATTTGTCCTGTTTCTATTTAAAATAATAATATATTATAATAAGTTTTCTTTTATATTTATTTGACCCTTGTTTTAATTTTATTCATTTGTTTTCAGTCTGTCAGAGTAACTATATGTCTTACCTAGCCACATTATATATTATATAAGTTATTTTCAGAAATGCCATAATTAATCATGTCAGTGGGCCAATACAACTTTTATGAACAAAGGTTTTATACGATATGTGTCTGAATCAGGATTTTAGAGAACAGTGATGCCAAAAACCTACCTGATGGTATCAAATTAAAATAGATCATATTCGTTTTCTTACTTTAGGAGATTGGGATTTAATTATGTTGTGACATTTGGAACTACAGTTCCCATCATGCAGCATGGAGTCAGGGAGCTCTGTATGTATTTACATTTATTTGAATCTGCACCATTAAGTATTTTTATTGATTTCTAAACAGCCTTTCTAATCACAGCAGAGTGAGTTTTTGTCTGTTGTGCTTCAGTGTGACTGAGTTTCTGTCACATTAAAATGATCTGGTGCTGATGATAACTCCAGTAAAAAAATAAAACTGCTGTTTTTGGTCTTTAATTCAAATTACACACAGACATAGTTAAAGTGATGTTATCAGTGATGACACTCACAGATGTGTTCAGGTCATGTTTCCTGTATAACACTCACTCAGCAGACTGCTGAATGTGAAGCAATGCATTGTGAAGTTTCTGGTGAGACACTGTGTGAGAATTTTCTGAGAGGAGATACAAGCTGAAAGATGTTTTTATAGTCAGAGACAGGCATACTTTTGACTTTATACCACTAAAAGCACAAGAGATACAACTGAAAACACAACTACAGCCCACATGACCACAAGGATGTGTGTGTGTGTGTATATATATATATATATATACATATATATATATATAAAAATAAATAAGGAGGTGTCTGACCAGCAGTGACATCAGGAACTTGTGCAGGTAGACAATCTGGATGCAGCCCAGACGCAGCTCGATCTTTCCATCCACCTTTGACATGTCGCTGTATCCCTCCCCTGCCATCAC
The DNA here is from genome assembly GCA_036937835.1 of Pampus argenteus. Lineage (NCBI taxonomy): Eukaryota > Metazoa > Chordata > Actinopteri > Scombriformes > Stromateidae > Pampus > Pampus argenteus. Next base: position 27,694,661 of record CM072862.1, read on the forward strand.
TCCCGGAAACAGGGACAGTTTAAAGCTGAACACCTCCTCACCAATGATGGACACTGCCTGCCGGGAGAGAGGTAGGAGTGCGGGGGTGGTGGGGGGGTTACGGGCTACATCATCTCATGAAACTCACAACACTAAGACTCTGTCTAACAATGAGACAGACAAATAATTAATATTATATTAAATATTAGAATGGGGCACAACCCTGGAAAATCGGTGAAATGAAAGACAAATAATTCTGAAACTTTGTTTAATATTTAACTTATAATAAATAACTACAACCAAAATTACTATTAATCCGTAGATAGGATTTTTGAATTCTTGGCAGCAAAGGATTTGGAAGAATTCATTTTTGTATAGCATTAAACATGTATATCATGTATATCATAGACTGTAATAAATAATGGACGTGGTACTCAGAAATATATCATTCACTTGATTTAATTGTTAAACAAACAATTAAACAATTATCAATTTTATTTTCTCTAAACCGATGTAACATGTTCTTACTCTGCGTAGTAAATTCATCCTCCGTGCTACTGATGCATTTAAGTCTGTAAAGTTGACTCACAGGTAAAACAATTTCCTATAAACATGAGTCAAGTGTGTAGATTTCAAAAAAGAAAGTTCAAAATGTGACTACATTTGTAAAAAATAAAGACAATTGTTGAAAATGACAATATACCAAATTAGTAATGGTGGCTTTGATAATGGATATATCTTTGTAGGTTGCAATGATCCCTTGATGATGTTCACACGTGTAAAGGTTTTTTTGTCAACTATTGGTTTGAACTGATTTCATGATTTCAAGGCTAAACACTTTGACTTATAAGATTCTTCAGCTAGTTTTATATTACTCCCCTTTCTCCTAGATCAACTTGGGGTTGTAACAGGATAAAAGGATGCCAGGTTAAAAGAGGTAAGTTAGTAGCATGCTAACATCAACTTATCAGTGTTGTTATCCAATAACATGACATAACTATGATGACTAATCAGACCTCTACAGAGAGAAGCAGTCGGTGCTGAGTGCTGATCAGACATTTAAGTCATGAGAAACAGAAACACTGATGACTAAAAAGCTTTTTTCTGACAAACCTTCCTGTGAACAGTGTCTGGATTGACGTCGGTGACTACAATGTCTCTGAGTCGAGCGAAAACCTCTGTCTGCTTCGGCTGCACCAACACTGATGCATCAATTCCTGCAGCAACAGTCAAGCGAGACGCATTCATTATCATTCAATTGTTTCTGACTGCTTTTTAATAACTGATTGGAAGCTGCAGGTAGTGTATATATTGTCTGTGTTCATACCTTGCACTCTGATGTCAGCGATGCTGCGGCAATCATCACACACCTCTACGTGGAAACAACCCAACATGGCGAATAGTTTGAAGCTGAACATGTTGCCATCTTCTTTAGATGCTGCAGATAGAGCACAAACAGATGATACTGTGTCTCTGTCTCACTAACACACCTGTGAATGATGTCTGAACTCACCTGCCCTGCCCTTACTGGTTGTCTCCACCTGTTTTTTGGCATCTGGGTCGTGCGTGGTGCTGAGCTGTGGCACTACAGCGTTGTTCAGGTAGTTGATTGTTGACAGCAGAGCTTTAGTATGAAGGAGGAAGTCCAGCGAGGAGAACTCCACCTGCAAATCCAGCAGGTACAGAGCTGTGAGACACCTGTGAACACCTGAGTATCAGCTATGTGGATAAATGAAAGACAATGATCACAGACTGACACAAATACATACTGTATATATATATATATATATATATATATATATATATATAATTGAAATAAAAGTTTTTTCTTTAACCTTCTGTTTGAACCTGTGACTGTGTTTAAAACTTCAATATTTTAAATATTTAACTTTTTAATGAGTAAATGTGTAAAATATTCAAATCTGCTGCTGTTTCTGATTTTACTTCCAATGTCTCAGAGTAGAAAACAATTTTAACTACAAAAAATATTTGATCAGCTGTGTTAACATGAAGAGAAACAGTTTATTTCTCTGTTTTTAGCCCAACAGTTACAATACCACAATAAGTTAACATTCAGAAACAACCTCAACAAAAAACACAACATCCTTACAGTAAAACAGCAGAGTCTCTCTTTGCCGCACCTTACCTCTGTTACTATGGAAATGTCTCAACCCACCTTCAGTGTTTGCTCAGTGTTGTTGAACAGAGTCTGGAAGCTGGGGCTGCTGGGGTTGGCCTGCAGGACCACAAACATGTTGCATCATTGTTGTCATTTACAGACCTGTAGAAACCTGGATATTCATTCATATCATCTAAACCTACATGTTTATAATGAAAAGACATTTTACTGTCGCCTGCTTTTAGAGTCTGCAGGGTTCTTCTGATGGTCTTTAGCACTTGTTGGAGGTTTAACTTGATGCAGGTCACAATTATACTCTATGTACATTTAATACTTTGAAAAACGTGACTCAAACTCTGGTTTCCTGTGTAGTTTCATATTGAATTGACCTGAGCTCCAGTTTTGTATCTGAACAAATCAGGTGTGTCTATGGGTGAACAGGTGACTGTATTTGTGCTCACCTTGATGAACTCTACCTTCAGCAGGCTGGAGCCCTGCTGATCTGAGGAGCTGATAAGGTGGATAGGATGATTCCTACCATCTGAAACAGATCAACACAGTAGAGTGGCCAAATTCCATTTCCTTCTTCCCATGTCCGCCTGAAAACACTCGTAAGTACCCCTAACAGATACTTTAAAGAGGCTGGGTTAAACACTGTGTGGCATGGGGCTGTTGGTCTTGGTTGGACTGGCTGATAGTGAAGGTGTGGTTTATAAAATATGAATGACATTTTTCTAATGTGGCACCTTTGAATGAAGTGAGCTATCACCATACATCCTAAAGGTAAGGTGGTGCCAGATTTTAAGTAGTCTTGATAATCCTACATTTGATAAATGGAGTTTCAGGTCCGACATTGACTCACTTCTTTACAAAAAGGCAAGGCATTAGTAACTGTGAGTTACTAAAGCTGCTGTCAGGTAATTTAAGTTTACAGTAAGTGGCCTGGTTATTACTGATATCTTTCATCCAATCAGAGATTTAGACATTACATCACTTTTTGAAGATAAAATCATCATGTGAACTGTGCTGTACCTGGCATGTCCAAGTAGTCCAGTGTGACTCTGCGCAGGTAGGAGGTGATATTCAGGTCGAAGGTCCGCCTCTTCCCTTCAGCCCCCAGCTGACAGACGCTCAAAGACAGGACGGTCTTCTCTCGGTCCACCTGTCGTGTCAGCTCCAGCAGCACCTGAATACAACACAGTCACTGCAGACTCTGAGGAGCTGAATATTAATCTTTATTCACGTTGAAAACTCCTGAAATCAAACAAACCTCTTTGACTTCAAACTTGAAGTGAACGTCAGTGAGTTCCTCCAGAGCTGAGCGCTGGTGATCCTCATCTGTCGACTTCTCACTGGTGTCTTCATCTGAATCTGATACACACCATCAGAAATGTAAATACAAGAATGATTCTTCAAACACAACAAGAAGTCTAAACTGATAATCAAGAGAATGAATCGTAATGAATGATACATCATAATATTATATAGGTTTCAACCTGTTTCTATAGTGTTCAGGAGGGCTGGGTGAAGGTTGAGAACTTGTGGTCTCACTTCTGCCAATGATGGCACCTACAGCAGAAAACATGGCCAAATATGGTCACATAAGTACACAGCTGCAGCCTGACTGTCAATCCCTAAAATATTCCCTAGCACACCCCTCAACTCCCCTTTGAATCCCAAACTCTCTCCAAGCCCAACATTTTTCAAACTGTCATACCCTAAAACTTCCTCAACCCTAAACCTACTCTGTCACTTTGTCCAATTCCCCTTTTACTACCCTAAGATTCTCTGCCACTCCCCTAAACTTTCCACTTCAATCCTCTAAACCTCTTCACTTCACTCCCCAAAATATGCCCTTATTTTTCCCCTCTTAGTGCTTAAACGCTGCTCAGAGACTCACTGACAGACTGAACAGGTTGGGGTTAAAACAGCAACAGTTTTAACAGGATCTTTATTTAAGTGGGTGTGGCTGTAAGTAAGACTGGACTTAACCAAGCACACCTTCTCAGAGGGTGTGGAAGGGGCGGAGCCTATGTAGGGCAGTGAGATGCTGTTGACCAAATCTAGAACATTCTGGATCTTCCGGTCCGAGATCTTAACATGCAGCAGTGGCAGCTCCCCTGACACCTTAAATCTGAAGCACAAAGAGATATTTTATTATTCAGGTAACATGTACAGGTGAGTCAGCAGGTAACATTCATACCTTGGCATCCGGGCATCCTTATCCACCATACACTTGGCCAGCTGGACGGTGAAGTCCATAGGCTGGAGGATGTGTTGGATGGACGAAGCTTGCAGCCGAGCCGCCTTCCAAGCATCACCTGCAATCAATTATTAAACTAATTTATTTAGATACAGACTCCTCCTAAAGGGCCAAAGGACAGAGGGTGTCACTCCCTGTACAGATTGTAAAGCCCTCCAAGACAAATATTTTGTGACTTTGGGCTACACAAATAAAATTTGATTTGACTCCCAAGCCTCAGTTGTGATCAATTATTAACTGATTCAATTAAAAACAGACTTGCATGACTAGCCTGAAATCAAATAATAATTAATTAAACAGAGCACCAGGACCCTCTGTGTATAGATGTATAGTAGTGTGTATTATTACCTGACTTGCTGTAGAGCACCTGCACTCGGCGCAGCTCCACAGTGTATCTATCGTATGCTCGGTCCATGATGTCCTCCAGAGAAGAAAACGAGGATATAGACGAACTGAGACCGCTTTGCTCCACACTGTTCAACTGAAAACACATATTAGATCAACATAAATTTTCTAATCAACACACAAGTTCAGCTGACAATCTATATGTCCTAATCAACACGTGTTCTACTCAACATACATTCTACTCAACATGTTTCAGTCAAGACATTTGTTCTACTCAAAACAAGTCAACACACATTTTTTAATTAACACACATTGTTAAACCAGCTTATTGCAGTTCCTTTAATGACAATTAAATGTTCTAGTCTCTGTAGCAGGATGTGATTGTCGATAGCGTCAAATGCACTGCTAAGGTCTAATAAAACAACTACAGAGAGAAGTCCTTTGTCTGACAATATAGCTTAAACAGCTGTGACTGTGCCAAGAACATGCACCTTACTCCTGACTTTTATTGCACTATTCTTACTGCTTACCCATTGCACATTACCTATAAATATCTGTACATAATCGGCCTACTTACAGTTTATAGTTATATTCTATATAACTTGTGTTATTTTATTCTATTTTTTTTCTATTTTATCTTAACATGAATACCTTCTTTTTTATTCTTATTGATACAGCATTCATGTGGGACAACAAGTAAGAATTTCATTGGACAGAGAAACTTGTTTCTATACTGTGCACATGACAATAAACACTTTGATTGAGGCAAGTCACTAGTGCTGTCTATGCTATGATGCTTTCTAAATCCTGACTAAAAAATCCTGTAATAAACTATTATGTTATTATGTAGGAAGTCACAGCTGACTGGCGACTGCTTTTTCAACGATTTTGGAGAGAAATGGATTTTGATTAGCACAAGTGCTCTAAAAGCATGTTTTAATCAACACACTTTTTCTATAATCAACACACAGGTTCTACTCAACACACATCAATCAAAGCGCATACTCTCATCAACACATGTTCTGATCAATACGCACATTCTACTCAACATGCATATTTTAATCAGCACAAGCGTTGTACTCAAACGTGTTCTAATCAACACATGTTCTACTCAACACATGTACTCCATCAACACGTATATTTAATCAGCATAAGTTCTACTCAAAACGTATTCCACTCAACACACGTGTTCTATTCAGCACACACGGTCTAATCAACATGCATGTTCTACTCAGCATGCATATTTTAATCAGCACAAGTCTTCTACTCAAAACATGTTCAACTTAATGCATGTTAACGTGTTCTACTCAACACGTGTTCCAATTTAACATGTATGTTCAGACCAGACCTGGACAGATTGGGGCCGTGGCCTCTCACCTGTAAGCTGCCGAAGTCCACGATGATGAGGTCTGATGTGTCGTTGTAGAAGCCAGACTTTGGCAGCAGTAGGTAGGACGGCTTCAGGTGGATCCTCAAGTCCAGAACCTTCCTTGTTTCAATGATGTGAGACAGACCTGCAGAGACTAGGACCATCAGACTCCAGCACACAAGGACCAACCCTTGTCGTGTCTGGTGGTCTGGATCGGATGGTTCAGACTAACCTGAAGTGGTCTTTTCTTTGATTTCCTCTAGCTTGGACAGAGTGGCGGACGTCAGGATCTCAAGGTCGACGGCTTTCCCCATCCTAAAGAAGTCGGCCATGCTGTTGACGGTCAGCTAAAGGATGAACAGCAAAGATGTCACAACACAAAGGATTTGGAAATGAATGTTTGTGGTGAGCTTGTTTAGAGCATCATAGAGGGTTAGTTAGATGTTAGTGTGGTGAAGGATTGAACAGATGATTAAAGAGGTGCTTCAACAGATGACTGAAGAGATGTTTGAAAAGATGTTAGTGTGGTGAAGGATTGAACAGATTTTTCAACAGATGTTTGAATGTATGTGTGTGGGTTAGGGTTAGTTGGATGTTTGTGGTGAGCATAGTTTACCGCGTCGTAGATGATCTCAACAGGCTGTGAATGGACTCTCAGCAGCTGGTCGGCAGCACTTTCCTCAGGATTCAACTCAAACACTATGCTGAGCAGTGAGGAGGCAGAATTTCCCACTGAGGCAATAAGTGAAGGAACCACCCCCTGCTGCTGTAACCCCGTCACGTACCAGTGCTCCAATGCCACCTCCACCCTGCAGGACCGCACAAATGATCACATTAAACTCACCCCTTCATCTCCCATCCTGACTGTTCTCACGGTAAAGCAGTTAGGGTTCAACCTTTGAGCTTCTTACAGGACATTCACCTGATCGCCTGAGCTCCGGGTCTCTGAGATATTTTGCTGCTGAGGTCAATCATCTGGATCTTGAGGATCTCGGGGATGTCTGGCTTCTCTTTGACTATCACTGAGGTCCTGAACAGCTGGAAGGTGATGACCATGGAGACATACTGAAACACAAACAGACCAGTTACATCCCTTCACCATCATGTGACAAAACCAAACATCAGCTGAGCTGTCTAACGAGAGTGCAGGTCATAATTACAATCATCTGGAAACAGTTACTGACAGCTGTTACTGGATATGTTTAAACTTTCTGTCTGTTGGATAGAACAAACATCATTACAGGTTCATCCTCTGAATTTTGGACATTTAGTGATGTTTCTTGTTCCTGTGTTTCCTGGGGACCTTAAATCAGTCAGCAGCAGATGTTCTTACCTGTTTGGGTAAAGCCAAGTTGTGAGAGCTGCCGCTGTAGCCGATGGCATTGTACAGCTTCTCCTTCTCATCAGACGTCATGAGTTCATCCAACCCGGAACCTGGAGATCAGAAACAATTTCGAAACATTTGCACAGGTAACCTACACACCTGCACAGGTAACCTACACACCTGCACACTGATTTATCTACTTTTGTGTAAGGTGGAGTCCAAATCAGAATCATAAGGACATCTTAAATGCATTAATGTTAAGATAACTATGAAAACTGTGAAAACATTTTTATTGTTTTGTGTTTGTACATTTGATAGACTAGTTGTTGGATCAGCTGTTAGAGCAGCTGTTTGATTGCTATAAGAGCAGCTGATAGCCTGTTCAGTGTCTGAGCTGTGGTGATGTTTTGTTTGTTCTCACCCTCTGGCTCCTTGCTCTCCTCTGGCTCCTGCACCTCCTTCTTGGCCTTCCTGCTGAAGATGCTGCTGAAGAAGCCTCCTCCTCCCTGTTTCGGCCCTGTCACCTTCTTTCCTACCACCTTGTGTCCTGAGCGGATCACCTGGAAGAGGGAGGAACTTCTGAATATCTCTGTCCATAATTCACACCTCTTTCATCCTCATCCTCATTTTTACCTCCATCTGAGCCTGCTGCCGAGCCAATGTGATGTTGAAGACATCCAGTACTTTCTCCAGATTCTGGCAAGACACATAAGTGACACATGCTGCAGTCAAACACAAAACACACACACAAGTCACAGCTGAGGTCAGTCTATGTAACTGCATTCATTGGTCAAACATGGATCATTAATCATTACAGTTAGAGTTACTTTCATTATAAATTAGTCTGATAACAATTAGAATATATTCTGTTAGTGTGACATCTTTTCAGTTTACCGGCATAGAAGACTGAAAACCAGAAGCAGAGCCAGATAGCACTGGAACTTTTGTTCAAAAATAAAGATCAATCTTTCATTTAAATTCTGATCGACTAAACAATGAGCTGACTAATGATGGTTATGTGGCAGCTCAGACTCTGTTTTAGTTAAACATAATGCAGCAACTACGTGTCTCTGTGTAGCACCCTGCAGGACGCTTTAACAACTCATTGATGTCCTATAGAATCAGGCTTGTGCTCACTGAACTCTTTACTGTCAGAGTTTGTTCAAATTCTTTCTGCAGCAGCACCTGGATGTGTAGTTCAGTGTCAAGGTTCGGCTTGCTCTGACTCAGCAGTTTGGTCTTGTATACGGTTTTGTAGGCCTTCAGGTTCTCCCGGTGCTGCCTGATGTTGGACCAGGACCACATGTGGCTGCAGCGTCGGATATGGACCTCTAGGATACTGTTAAAGCTGTACCTCCACCTGACAGAAGTACCCAAAAACACCCAGAACTGTCAGATGCTCTTCCATCTGTGATCACAAACATGTTGAATTCATACATTTAATATACTGGATGTTGGTTGGTGGGTAAGTTTGTTACTGGATTGATGTTGCATGTTGAATGGGCGCAGTCCACTTGGACTCATGACGGAGACAGAAAGAGAGCGTGAAAGAGAGCGTGATCAACGGTTAATTTAAAGTCTAATGTGGATTTAAAACCGGCCGAACTCAAGCCTGGATTCACATGAACTCATTGTTTACTGATTCGGGTTCTGCTGTTGGACGTTTGAAGGTGAATCGCGGAGAAAAAGTCCAGCTGACGGATTTTCAAACGCAGTTTCCTGCCGCTTCCTTCTAGCTCACGCTGCTAGCTCCGGACAAGCTCTGTCAAGCGTTGTTTTGGACCGACAGAGCGTTCGCGAGCCGAGCTGCTGCCGGTGCTGTGTGTGTGAGTAAGAGCTGGAGTTCACGGTGTGTGTGTGCAAAAGTCTGTCTCTCTAATATGAGGCATACTTTCTCTGCAGTGGGAGTTTCAGAAACTTGGTTAAACCAGGAAAATGCAGATTTGTATGGTATTGAAAATTATAATCATGTGTACAGATGCAGGGAAGATAAGGTGGGTGGTGGAACTTCACTGTATGTTAACACTTGTTTAGAGTATAAGGAAAGGCATGATATTGAACAGTGTTTTAAGTCTTTTGGTGAGAGTGTATTTATTGAAACTTACAATCATTGGATGTATCTATAAACCACCAAGTCAGAGCATAAATGACTTTAACTCTCATCTGGCAGATGTGCTAGACACTATATCTAAAGAGAGAAAAGATTGTTATATAATGGGAGATTTAATATTAATATAATAGATTATCGTAAAAACCCTCCCAGATTAATTCATTTATGGATATAATGTTTTCACATTGTTTTTACCCTGTGATTTCCAGGCCAACCAGAGTAAATGACTCTAACCCACCTACCTATAGACTAATCAATCCATCTACCGTTAACACTTTCAAAGAGTTGATGGAGCATTTGCCATGGGATCCTGTTCTGGGCACACATGATCCACAGAAGGCTTATACTATATTCATAAATGAAGTAATTAAATCTTACAATATTGCGTTTCCTGAGAAGAGAAGAAAGATGTTAAAGTCACATTATAAACCAAAAAAACCATGGATTACCTCAGGAATTCTTAAGTCCCTCAAAAACAAGCACAAATTGTACAAAAAATATCTCTTGAATCCGAATCCATTTCACCATCAACAATTTGCAAGATATAGAAACAAACTTAACATTATCAGAGGGGCAAAGAAATACTATTTTAATACCAAACTCACCAAAAGTGTCATCAATACAATTCTTAATAAAAAAATAAAACAGAAATCTCTCCCCAATGAATTTAAAGTCGATGGCTCACTCATAAAGGATCCTGCAACTATAGCTTACCATTTTAATCAGTTTTTTACAGAAATAGGACCTGAACTAGCATCAGAAATCCCTACGGTCATTGAAAGCCCCCTCCAATTCATGACAGCACCTCCTACTGGTGGACTTCATTTAAGCCCTGTAACCTGCAGTGAAGTTTGTGAGTTGCTAAGCTCCTTAAAGAATTCTGCTCCAGGTCATGATAAGGTCAGTGCACAACTACTTAAAGTAGTTTCTGATGCAATCGTCAAACCACTGACACATATATTTAATTTGTCCTTCAATAAAGGAATAGTGCCACAAGAACTGAAAATGGCCAATGAAAGTGAAGACCCTACAATATTCACCAATTATAGACCTATTTCCATTTTACCCTCCATTTCAAAGATCCTGGAAAAACTAGTTTACAATAGATTGTTTAGTTTTGTTGACAAAAATAAAATATTATACAATCACCAATATGGTTTTAGGAAATCACATTCTACCTACATGGCAATTACCCATCTCATTAATGAACTACACAGAGCTAATGACAATAAAGAATATACTTTAGGAATTTTTTTTAGATTTGTCAAAGGCCTTTGATACTGTAGATCACAATATTCTGTTACAAAAGTTAAAATATCTGGGACTGGATGAACAGGCTTTGCTATGGTTTTCTAGTTATTTAGACAATAGAAAACAGTTTGTTGTTTTTAAAGGAGTGAATTCCCCTTCTTTTAACATAAAGTGTGGTGTCCCCCAGGGATCTGTACTTGGGCCCTTGTTATTTCTTTTATATATTAACGATTTGCCAAATGTATCAGATCAGCTTTCTAAGATTTTATTTGCTGATGATACTAGTTTGTTTTTTTCTCATAAAGATGCCAATGTAATTGTAAAAGTGGTCAACGAGGAACTGAAAAGAATTTCCAACTGGTTTAAAATCAATAAACTGTCACTAAACATTAAGAAAACAAATTTCATTCTGCTTAGACACAACCTCAAGAAACACACTAAGAACATAAGAGTTTTGATTGATAATGTTTTCATTTCTAATGTTAAATCAACTCGTTTTCTTGGGGTGTTGATTGATGAAAACCTATCTTGGAAACCTCATATCTCTCTAATTACATCTAAAATCACAAAAAATATTGGAATTATTGGGAAAATCCGGCATCTTCTAAATACAAAAGTTTCCCTGAATCTATATTATTCTATGATTTATCCTTTTTTAAGTTACTGCAACATTGCTTGGGCTAGTACCCATCAAACTAAACTGCAGCCCATTTTTAGGTTGCAAAAACGTGCAGTGAGAATCATGGCTCTTTCTCCTCCAAGAACCCATACTTTACCGTTGTTTCATAAATTTGGTATTCTTAATATTTATCAGCTTAATTACTTCCAGATTGCTCAGTTTGTATATTGTTCTTTAAACAAAACATTTCCCTCCTCGTTTGACAATTTATTTTCTGCAAACAATCAATTTCATAATTTCTCAACTCGTAAAGCCTATCAGCTTCGGCCCCCACAATCGAGAACTGTTTCATCACAATTTAAGATTTCCTACAGAGGTTCCAAGATATGGAATTCACTTCCTCCTCATTTTCTTAAACTCTCTCAACCAGCTTTTGAAAAATCTGTTAAACGTATGTTGTGTAATCAAGAACTGAATGTTCCGTTTTAATTTCTATCACACCTTGATGTGTGTATATCCTGGATCTATGTGTTCAGCTGTGTTTTATTTTTTATTTTTTTGAAGCTGTCCTTAGTTGTGTATGCCCTGTATAATACAGTAGCTTGCATTCTTATTCATACCCTGTAATTTTTTCAGGAGGTTCTCTTGACAAGCCCCTTGAGGGTTTTTTCGGACCTCCTTGTGTATCCTCTGTATCCTTAACTCTAACCGTGTTTTTGGGAGGGTAAGAAAGTCTTGGATTTTGTATTTGGGCAACTTGTGAGAAAATTCATTTCTGTCTCAACAATGGATATCAATTATTTTTGTTCTTTCAAGCCATTCTCTCTCTCTCTAACAATCAGTTTCAATAGCAAATTTATGATCACTAAGTCTGTGTCTAATTGAGGTTTTGTCTTTTTATAGAATGTTTTATTTTGGTTAAATATTGGGCTAATTAAAATTCTCTATCTTGTTTATTCATTGATTGGATTGCTGTTTTCCACTGCTTGACATATCTAACAATTACCATATTTTACCATATAATTACCATATAATTTTGCTTTTTATTCCTAATTGTGTTTAATAAAAGAAATCACAGGTTGCCTGCAACAAGGCATTAAAAACACAATTTAGGGTTGTGCTGCATATGGCTAAAACAAACACCCCGAGCCACCTATATCCTGACCTGATAAACCTCTTACAGTCTGCTGGACCCATGCTGCACATACATACACCCACCATGAGACAGTCAGTCAGATGGAGGAGGCCTTAGCGGAGACCATAACCACTCATACTGATGCAGCAGATATGTTGGAATAATAGTAGAAGAAACCACAAATATCACAGTGGAGAAAATATTTACAAACCTGACACTTAAACAGAAAGGGAACCCCAAAACTGTGTTTATTCCCTCTGGCACTGCTGAATGCATAACAGCAAAAAATAAAAGATGTGCTGTTGGGCCGTGGGGTCGCTATGGCTTGACACAAGAAAGAGTGTCAAAGATAAAGAGGTGGACAGCACCAGGCCCCGATATGATCCATATGTACCGTACTGGCTGAAGAAGCTAACTGCACTCCATGAACGCCTAGCAGCACAAATAAACCAGCTGCTGAGGGATGGGACCCACCCAGAATGGCTAACCCAAGTCAGGACAGTCCTAATCATGAAGGACCCCCAGAAGGGACCCATCCCATCCAACTACCAGCCAATTACCTGTCTCTGCACAACATGGAAGGCCCTGTCAGGCATCATTGCAGCAAAAATGAGTAAGTATGTGGCTCAATACATGAGTGAGGCACAGAAAGGTAACACGAGAGGAGCCAAGGGTAACGCAGGTTACCAGGCTCTTAATAAGTCCAGTCACCATTTAATGCATTGGGTCAATAAATTAATGAGTTCATGTTTGTGGCACATTAATAGATAAACAGATAGATAAACAAATAAATAGACAGATAGACAGATAGATAGGTAAATGATTCCATTAAATAAACGATTGAAATGATCTTTAACAAAGACAATAATTATACTCCCTGGATTGAGCTGTATACTCTCGGTATAGGGAAATATCGTCTCTCTGTAAGTGTCATGTGTCATGAAAAGTGTCATGAGATAATTGTTATGATTGGACGCTATATAAATAGAAATGTGTGTTAATGTGTTGGTGGATGGGTTAGTTGATGGCTTAGTGGGTTAGGTGGTTTGTGGGTTTGTGGACTGGATAGTTAGTGGGTTTGTGGATTGGATAGTTAGTGGGTTGGTGGGTTTGTTAGTGGGTTAGTTTATGTTGGACTGACCAGAGTTTGGAGTTGGTGTGAACAGGGACGTCGGGCCTGAACTTCCTGTACGGAGCGTTCTTTACCATGCAGTCGATGGACTCTAGCAGCTCCACCATCGACAGGTACTGGAGAGGAACACACAACTGCCTTTTAGCAGGTGTTCTGGAGCTTTCGATCATATAACACCAATTCAGCATGAATTCAGTCATAAAAGTGAAGACGTTCAAATTTTCATTTTGGAAATTAAAATATGACATTTTAAAAATGGAAACAAAGACCAGTAAATGCTGAGTACATTTACTTAGTTACTGTACTTTACCTGGATACTTGATGCTACTTTATATTTTTAGTATGATTCACAGCGAGAGTTGTACTTTTACTATCAAACAGCTGGAGTTACTGTAATAAACATCATCATTTCAAACTGTTACAGATTTAACTAAACAACAAGTCACAGGAAGCGTATAATAAGTCATGTTACCTGTGGTTTGGTCATCTCTATGGCAATGTTCTGGACCTCCAGGTGCAGGTTGATTTTTGGAGTTTTCAGTTCCAGCTCCGCATTCGGATTGATGCACATTTTAGCCGAAGCAAAGATCGGCTTAAAAACTACAAAAAAACAAAACAAACAACAACCAGTCACTAGTCTGTGTCAATATGAATACAACAGCCAGCTGATAATCAATAAATGTTTGATCTCTTTTATAATTTGATATCTAATAAACCTCTACATGAGTCAGCTGATCATTACTAACTGTACTGATCAATACTCTCTGTACTGATCAATACTCACTGTACTGATTAATACTCACTGTAGTGATACTGAGGCAGCTCCTGATCCTTACTGCTGATCCCATACCTTAGCTGATCCTGCAACACACATTGCAACATTATATTCATAATTGATTAGTTGTTTATTCTATTAAATGTCTGTCAAAAAGAAAAATAACTTTATTATTTATCTTTAAAAAAAATCTCAAAATGATTGAGATTAATTGATTATAAATACATTTTGAAGATGTTTTATTATTTTAAAAGCTTCTGTCAGTCAATTAATTCATTAATTAGTGCAGCTGTAATACTGATCATCTCATCAATCATTTCAGGTCACAAACTTTATTATCAGTGAGTTTATTATTATGTTCCTTTACAATGAGCCAAAACATTTTTATGTTCAGCTTGTTAATAAACACCTGCTGATTAGAGAGAAGCTTTAACACATTAACTCACCACAATGGTTTCCCATGATCCTCTGTATAACATCGGACTGTTGATGTTCCAGTAGGCGCAGAGACACTCCAGACGCCCGAGCTGACGCACGCACACAAAGAACACGTCAAAAAACAACAAACCTGTCTTTAACGGTTCAGGTTTACACCAGGTCAAGTAATCAGATGAATGGTGACAGGTGAGTGTTACTAAGTGAGTGTCAAACACAGAGTCTCAGTTTCAGAGCAAGCAAAGTGTCCATCACCTTGTAGATTATCTTTGCTGCTTCGTTCAGGATACATGATTGCCAGTTCTCATCAGTGGTCTGAAACACAAACACATGGAGGTCACACCTGGACTAACCACTCAGGTGAGTGTTGGAGTCCTCAGAGGTACATGTGTGTTTGTTACCTGCAGGCTAAGCTCGGACAGGGTCACTCCCATCGACAGAGGGCTCTGTGGGTCCGACACCTGAAACATAGAGACTTTTGTCACTTGACTGAACAGGTACAGTTCTGACTTACCTTTCCGTGACCACTGTCGGAACCTCACACATACACACTCAGACCATGAACCTGAGCAAGGACACGGATCAGAACTCACGTCATCCTCATAGCGGAGGTGGATGCTGCTGATCTTCACCTGCAGATTTTTGATCACCTGAGTGGCCAGTTTCTCCACAAATGAGTCTTTCTTTTCCTCCGGAAGGTTTACGTTACCTGAAACAGAACCAGGACTGATCAGAACCCACAGAATAATCTCTGTATTGATCTCTACCTGCTGTTTGAAACAGTTGAAATTAAAGATGAAGATAGTAAAATATAGCCTCACCCTAACAACACTTATTTGTATAATCAGGATTTGGGGATTTGCAGAGTTAAAACATCTGCTTCATGCTCAGTCTAAATCTTTTTGTTTTTAAATGTCTTAATGACAAACTGTTCTCTGGTCAGAAGGTTACACTTTGATCCACTCACCTGCTTTGTTCTCGTGTCGTTTCAGCTTCTTCAAACCTTTTTTGTGCTTTTTTTGTTTTTTATGTCCTTTTGAGACTTTGGCAGCATTAAAGAGAGAGGCGCAGTTATTGAGAGAAAAGCCCGAAAACAACAACAAACAGCATGCAGCAACATCTATCACGTTTGATGAGGGGAACCATTCACAGTTATACCTGCACACAACTCTAAATCAACCTTTAAGTTGATATCATGAACTTGTTAGCAATCAGCTGCTTATTTCCACATCCAGCAGTTACGGAGCAACATAATAATCCATTTTGAGTCGTGTTTCCGTCTACCTGGTGAAAAGTCCAATATTCACTTTCTGCTCTCTCTCAACTCCTGAGGGAAATATCTGGCTCTTTAGCTGCTAAATGCTCCACTATGTTTACCAGCTAGTCTACAACTGTGTCTGTTAGCCATTTGATGCTGAGCAGGTAGTGTACAGTGGCTTTGTAGAGTTTTTTTTCTCTGAAAACAGCTACCTGCTGCAGCCAAAAACCTATGCTTTAAGAATGCTTTATATTGAACAAAAACAGTAAAGCTGGACAGCCACAATCAACACATTACACACTGACAGATCAGGCTATGGAGGGATAGAAATATGTGGTATATGCTGGTGAACGCTGCATAAACAGAGACTCTTTAATGCAAGAAAATAATAAATAATTCACTTCAATCTGTTTAATTTTAAATATTTAGCAACTAGTTAGCAGCCCAACATTCACAGCAAAACAGTAGGCGGGTAATTTCTTTTACTATGAACACTACTACTAACCGTGTCAACTAATACAAGCTAGTAAATTCTCAAACCGAAGCAAATATACATAATAATAATAAAAATATATACTATAAGCAATTTGTTTGGGTTAAGTACTTCTACCAGGCCAACAGTGCATGGATAACAAGAAAAATAAAATGAAAGTCATGCTGGGAGGTATGGAAGCAGGGCACGTCTGGGACTCTACAATTTTCTCCACTGCTGTCTGTCTCTCCTCTGCTCTGCATGTGTGTGGAGGGGTGAGGAGAGGAGAGCAGAGGAGAACAGAGGAGTGAAGAGAAACTAGACTGACTAAAAATGACAGCAAAATGCAGTAGAGACTCTCACATTAAGCTGAAATGAAATCAGTGCACATAACTTAGGTAAATAACATAAAAATATTTATTTCAGTTTATTTCATTTATGGCCACGCCACTTTCTCTCCTCTGCCCTCGTGCCGGAGAAGACTAGAGGAGAGTAAGTAAAATTGTCACAGTTTCTTTTGTTAATTAAGGAAATCGTTTATTCAGATTATTTCTATGTTGAGCTGTCCATGACGCTAAAAGAGCACATAATGCATTTAAGTTGAACATGAGATCTTGAAACGGACGCCTCCAGATGCTTAAGGCCACCACTGTTTTGGATCACATGAGTTGAAGTTTCTAGTATTCTATGTAAAACATAAATAAAGGTTCCAGTTTGATTTTCCAGGTACTCCAACAACAAAATACCATGAGCCTGTGCTCCATCAAATCTGTCTGATTTTCAGAAATATCCAATAAATCCTCAAGTTTCATTCTGAGCGGCATGCCAATAAAAAGCCGACCAGGAGCCGCTGAAGATGCCTGATACAAGCATTTTGTCCAGCATCTGGTGTTTTAGATTTTGATTCATGACCAGAGTTTTGTGTATTACTGTATGGTTGTGTGTGTGTGTGTGTTACCATTGTGAGGCTCCTTGTAAACAACACTCTCCAGACTGAACAGCAGCTCTCCAGTCTGAGATGCTGACAGCAAACGCAGCATGAACAGTGCAGACAACATTAATTAATTTATCTACTCCATCCATTCATCCACATTTGTTTATCTGTAGAGCCAATATTAATAGTAAATTAAAACACAACAGCCCTCCAGAAGACATATGTACACATAATTATACTTCAGAAGATGTGATGATACTGTCAGCAGGAAATCGCATCAGTCTGCGTTACTGTAGAACAATAAATGTGTTCTATGAGCTGACCAGATCACATCAGGTTTGGAGGGTTTGAGCTGAGCTGGCAGCAGATCAACATGTGATGACATCACAGTAATGAATCACATGTCATTACAGTGATGTCAAATGCAAATTAAGTCTGCAGGCACACGAGAAGATTCAGGAGGAAGAAATCACGAGCAGAGGAAATTGACACCAGGTGTCAACAGATGTTCCAAGGCCAGAGGTCAGTCATATGTCAGTCAGAGATCACATGTTTGAGATCAGTCAGAGGTCACACTGTCTCACCTCTGCGTGCAGCCATCTGCAGCGCCTCTTCGATGCGTTGTAGCTCTTTCTGCTTTGCCTCCTGGTGGTAACGCTCCTCCTTTGCTGCATCGTATTTTATCGCTGCAACAAAACAAAAGGAAAAGAGTCAAATTTCATTCCGTAACCTGCTTTACCTGCTGAGATGCAGGGACAGTAAACACCTGTATGTCTACCTGCTGAGCTGCAGGACAGGAAACACCCATATTAACATGTAAAATACCTAAATAACTAACTATAATAAATAAATAAATAATAATAATAATAATAATAAAATAATAGTAATACATATAAGATGATACGATAAATGTGAAGTTAAAGAACAAAAACCTACAGACAGGTTGTTCTGATTATTATTATTATTATTATTAATAATAATTTTGATTGTTATTAATAATAACAATCCAGAGTTGAGACCAGGATGCAGAGCTGCAGTCTTACACGCTTCTCTGCGCCTCCACTAGAGCAGTTGCCCACCCAATCATCTAGTATAGAGACTGTGTCTGTCCCCCGTCCACCTGCATTATTTAAAGATAAAACAAACAGAAGAGGAGTAAATCATAAAAACCTGATAAAAATTAAATCAACATCTCCAAGAGTCCAAAACAAGATAATTAAATGTGGACTCTTGAATATTAGGTCCTTGTCCTCTAAAGCTGTTTTAGTAAATGAATTAATATCTGATTATGATATTGATTTACTTTGCCTCACTGAAACCTGGTTGCAGGAGGATGAATATGTTAGTTTAAATGAATCCACTCCGCCCAGTCATTGTAATACTCATATTCCTCGAAGTACTGGTCGAGGTGGTGGAGTTGGAGCCATATTTGACTCTAGTTTACTAATTAATCCTAAACCTAAACTAAATTATAATTCATTTGAAAGTCTCGTTCTTAGCCTGACTCACCCATCCTGGAAAACATTACAGCCAATATTATTTGTTATATTATATCGAGCTCCAGGTCCTTATTCTGAATTTCTATCTGAATTTGCAGAATTTGCATCAGGCTTGGTCGTTAAATCAGATAAAGTAATTATTGTAGGTGATTTTAATATTCATGTCGACAACCATAGTGATAGTCTTAGTACTGCATTTATCTCTTTGTTAGACTCAATTGGCTTCTGTCAGAGTGTAAACAAACCGACTCATTGTCTGAACCACACTCTTGACCTTATACTCTCATATGGCATTGAAATTGATAATCTAATAGTCTTTCCACATAATCCTATCCTATCTGACCATTTTCTAATAACCTTTGAGTTCATACTACTGGACTATAAGCCTTCTTTCAGAAACTCCTACAGCAGATGTTTATCTGACAGTGCTGTAGCCAAATTTAAGGAAACAATTACTATAGTATTAAATTCAATGCCATGTCTTAATGTTACAGAGGACTTAGCAGCTTCCTGTAGCCCCTCACACATAGATCAGCTCGTTAGTAATACTACAGAGTCATTACAGACAACTCTTGACTCTATTGCACCTATGAAAAAGAAGAGAATAAAACAGAGGAGGTTAGCACCATGGTATAGCCAGCACACTCGCAAATTAAAGCAAGAGGCACGTAAATCTGAACGTAAATGGCGTGCCTCTAAACTGGAAGAATCTCGTCTAGCCTGGCAAGATAATCTTGCAATTTATAGGAAGGCTCTGCGTAATGCCAGAACAGACTATTATTCCTCATTAATTGAGGAAAATAAGAACAACCCCAGGTTTCTCTTCAGCACTGTAGCCAGGCTAACAGAGAACCACAGCTCTATTGAGTCATCTATTCCTTTAAGCCTAACTAGTAATGACTTCATGAGCTTCTTTAATGATAAAATTCTAAATATTAGAGACAAAATTCATCACCTTTTGCCCTCATCAGGCAGTCATCTGATTCCAGATACAGCAAGTTTGGAAATAGCTATAAAATCTGACATATATTTAGACTGCTTTTCTCCCGTCGACATTAAACAAATAACTACAATAATTACTTCATCTAAGTCGTCAACCTGTCTCTTAGACCCCATCCCAACCAGGCTGCTTAAAGATGTATTACCTTTAGTTAGCCCGTCCTTATTAAATATGATTAATCTGTCTTTATTATCAGGATATGTACCACAGTCCTTTAAAATAGCTGTGATTAAGCCTCTTCTTAAAAAACCAACTCTAGATCAAGAGGTTTTAGCCAATTACAGACCAATATCAAACCTTTCTTTCATCTCTAAGGTACTTGAGAAAGCCGTAGCCAACCAACTATGTGACTTTCTCCACACAAACAGTTTATTCGAGGAGTTTCAGTCAGGATTTAGAGTAAATCATAGCACAGAGACCGCACTAGTTAAAGTTACAAACGACCTCCTAATGGCATCAGACAAAGGACTCATCTCTGTACTTGTCCTATTAGATCTTAGTGCCGCATTTGACACCATTGACCATCAGATTCTCTTACAGAGACTGGAATACCAAATTGGCATTAAAGGAACCGCCCTAGGCTGGTTTAAGTCATATTTCCTAGACCGTTCTCAGTTTGTTCATGTTCATGATGTAGCCTCCATGCAAACCAAAGTTTCTCATGGAGTCCCACAAGGTTCTGTATTAGGGCCACTTCTTTTCAGTTTATATATGCTTCCCTTAGGGAACATTATTAGGAATCATTCAATTAACTTTCACTGTTATGCTGACGACACCCAATTATATTTATCGATCAAGCCTGATGAAACCAATCACTTGACTAGACTTCAAGCATGCATTAAGGACATAAAAAATTGGATGACCCACAATTTTCTGAAGCTAAATTCAGAAAAAACTGAAGTTCTCCTAATAGGACCCAAACACCTTAGAAACTATCATTCCAGAGATTTAGCCTTAGATGGGATCACCCTGGCCACCAGCTCCACCGTAAAAAATCTTGGCGTTGTTTTTGATCAAGACTTGTCCTTTAATAATTATATAAAACAACTTTCGAGGACTGCATTCTTCCACTTGCGTAACATTGCCAAAATCAGACGCATCATTTCTCAAGTGGATGCAGAAAAACTAGTCCATGCATTTGTTACTTCTAGGCTGGACTATTGTAACTCTTTGCTATCAGGCTGCTCTAATAAGTCTCTTAAGAGTTTGCAGCTGATTCAGAATGCTGCTGCACGCGTTCTGACAGGAACCAAAATCAGAGATCACATCTCTCCCATTTTGGCTTCCTTGCACTGGCTACCCGTTAAATCTAGAATAGAATTTAAAATTCTTCTCCTAACTTACAAAGCTCTTCATGGTCAGGCACCATCATATTTAAAAGAGCTCATAGTACCTTACCACCCCACTAGAACATTGCGCTCCCAGGATGGTGGGTTCCTTGTGGTTCCTATAGTGTCTAAAAGTAGATTGGGAGCCAGAGCTTTCAGCTATCAAGCTCCTCTTCTGTGGAATAAACTACCACTCTGTGTTCGGGAGGCAGACACGATCAACACCTTTAAGAGTAGACTTAAGACTTTCCTTTTTGATAAAGCTTATAGTTAGGGCTGGCTCAGGTCATCCCTTAGTTATGCTGCCATAGAACTAGACTGCTGGGGGACTCACACACTCTCTCGCTCTCTCTCATTCTCTCTCTCTCCTTATCTATCCATCTATCTAATCCATCTATCTATCATGTTACTAATTAAACTTCTTCCCCGGAGTTTCTGTGCTCTCTCGTCCAGCAGGTTCTTGTGGACTGTGTCTGCTGCTGTGGTCCTGCGTGGCGTCTACTGCATGTGTTGTCGCCGTCATCATTGTTGCCATATCCCCATTACAGTTTATAGTTATGTAATGATTTGCTGCTACTGTAATAATTCATCATTCATTGTAACCTATTCTTATCATCAACTGTAATTCATTATTATTCATTGTGAGTGTACAATATGTGTGTGTTGATTGTTCTGTACATGTGACATCATTGCACGTCTGTCCGTCCTGGGAGAGGGATCCCTCCTCTGTGGCTCTTCCTGAGGTTTCTTCCACCTTTTTTCCTGTTAAAAGGTTTTTTGGTGGGCAAGTTTTTCCTCACTCGAATCGAGGGTCTAAGGACAGAGGGTGTCACTCCCTGTACAGATTGTAAAGCCCTCTGAGACAAATGTATTTTGTGATTTTGGGCTATATAAATAAAATTTGATTTGATTTGATTTGATTATTATTCCTTCAACTTCCTACAACCATACAGCCATACTGCTATGTATATGGGTAATAAAGCTTGTTACTAACCATTCACCCTATGACAGTTTGGGATATTAGCTCTAGAGTTTCTAAAGAATTAAAATACAAAACCAGAGGATAAACCCAGATTAGACACAAACTATGTCTACATGAAGCAGATTGAAGAGTAGGTGGACAGACACATGGCTGCACGATGTGGTTTCACTAAAAACATCTGGCGATATCAGATGTCATGAAGGAGATTTCAAACATCATGATACTTCTCCCTCTAAAGCATTTATAACAGATAATTTCACAAGAAAAATGCAGAAATTTCTACAGACTGGGACCAAAATATTTTTTGTGCTAACAGTTAGCATTCATTTCTTAACTAACAACTGCAGAAAGAATTCTCTATCTGCAGCAATGTGACAGCATGTAGAGCTTTTTTGTGATGGATAGCTGTAGATTTTTCATCAGATTGGATACAGATACAGAAAGTATCTGTCTGGTTTGGACATTGTGCAACCCTGACAAGAGCACAGAAACTGGATCAGACCTGAATCAAGACCTCCACCTCTGAACTTCAGCAGCTTACCGTTATGTGGACACGTTTTCAGCTGAGATCCAGCTGGAACACACACACAGCAACTGAGAACACACACTCCTCCATCATAACACACATATATGTATAATATGTACAAGCACCACCCTCAGATCAGACCAGCCAATCATCTGGCACCATTCACCAGGTGCTCTGGATAATCCTTACTGCAAATGCAATTTTTATCACTCATACCATTCTTAAAATTTAGAGAACTTTTAATGAAAAATGACTTATCAGAACAGATGTTCAGTTTAATTTGTAGTTCTTCACAAATTGACACTTAAGGTGACTTGGTGGGGGGTGTCCCAAATGAGACATGAGGATGTCCGCCAGTCCATGAGCTCCTGGAGAAGGCTTGGGTGTGGATCTGAGTGTGGCTGGGCTGGCTGCTGAAGGGATACTCAGATTCAGGAAGGCAGAATCTAACCTGATCCGGTCCTGAATCAGTTGTTGGTTCATCCTGTCTACAAATGTTTTGTCCCCGCAGACAGCTAACAGGAAGAGAACCAGTAATCCTGAAAGCAGTCTGCCGATCTTCATCTGGGATGCCTTTTTGTTAGGGTTAGGATTATAAATTCCATATGGTCTGGGAACACCTCAGGATCATCCAGGAGGAGGATTTTTTTTATATCACTTCTTCATGTGACTTAGAGATTCAAAAACAAAGACTTGGCTTCATTTGAAACGTGACCTCTTTAAGAACACCTGAGTGATGAGACGTCTAAACTGTGATTGGCTGATCTCGAGACACTGCATCCTCAGATAAGATCCTTTATTAGATTATGTATCGTTCTTCTAAAACTACTCAAGCCTGACAAGTCAGTCTGATTGTCAATAAAGCATCACTTACTGGCTCCAGGAACGACCAGAAGGTACAGACCGTCCAGCGTGGCAACCACAGCGTCGTTGTACAGGTTCTTCCAGGGAATTTTCAACGTCAGCTTCCCTGAAACACATACACAGCACACAGAGTTTGTTATATTTGTTCATCAGGTTTATGCTGATTTAATTTGGATGCAACTATAATTCATAGAGATATAGAGAATGCGACCTGGATAAACAGCAGAAGTGGAATGAACATGTTATCATGAAAATGTTAATTAAGATTTTGTCTAAAGTAAGTGGACGTGCTAGCTGACTGAAACTCTTCTTGCAGCTCATCTCTATGTAGTTTATAGATGACGCATATGTTTGTCTACAGCAAGACAGAGACAGTATTCATCACCTGTGGACATAAAGTTTAATTCTTTCATAACAGCTGAAACCTGAAGTCACAGCTTTTAAAGACTTTTTCATCTCTCTCTTTCATCTGCAGTCTTGACTCCAACACAAACAGACTATGAAACACAAACAGAATACACTATGACACAAACAACACAGTTCAACAAAACAGAAAGACTGCAGCACACCCGAATGCACCTGCAGAACTGTTTTTATGTAGGTCAATGACAGGTCGATGTCCTGTTTGCTATCATGCACTGTACCTGAACCACCTTAATCTACCAGGATCAACACAACTGATGACATCACTGAATAATAACTAATATAAAAAATAACACACTGACTGACCTCTGTCATACACACATATTATCTGGTGATATATATATATATATGTGTGTGTGTGTGTGTGTGTGTGTGTGTGTGTCTGTGTGTAATTGATGACTGAACAGCTGGAAACATTTTAATAACCGTTATTGAAAAATGATAAAATGAAAATATAAGATTTAAACTTCAGAGGATTTCAATCATTTAAAGCTCAAACATCAAACAGTCACAACTCACCAATCCGTCCAGCCTTCACTTTGAATGGAACATCAAATTCACTCTGAAACACAAACAGTTATTATACAGTTTATTATAATTATTATAAGAAACAAACGCTCCAGTCAGTCCATGTTGGACCAGACGTCAGGCTTCGGAGCCAAAATAAGTAAGTCTACGTCAGAAAAAATAAGACACTTTTTTTAAAAGGATGTCATTTTAATTATCAAGAGTTCCTTAAAAAATGTAATCAAGTGGGACTCACTTGGCTTCTCTCAGAGTGTAAATAAACACCTCCACTTCCACACTCTCGATCTTGTTTGGGTAAATGGATTGAACATTTAATAATCCACAGAATCCTCTTTTGTTGGACCATTATTTAATACTTTTTGAATTTCTATTACTGGACTTACATGCATTTAGACAAAAATATCTTCACTAGATGTCTATCTGACAGTGCTGTACCCAAATTTAAGGAAGTGATTCCATCTGTATTTAATTCAATGCTATGGTGCATACAGGAAGTATTCACAGCCCATCATTTCTCCACATTTTATTATGTTGCAGCCTTATTCTAAAATAAATTTTTGTTCTTAAAATTCTATACACAATACCCGATAATGACTACATTAGAATTTTTTTTTCTTGTGCAAATTTATTAGAAATATAGAAAAAAAAAATGTATATAAGTATTTGCATCCATTGCTCAATACTTTGTTGTGGCACCTTTGGCAGGAATTACAGCCTCATGTCTTTTGGAATATGAAGCCACAAGCTTGGCACACCTATCTTTGGCCAGTTACACCCATTTCTCCTTACAGAACCTCTCAACCTCCATCAGAGACGTTCAATGGGATTCAAATCTGGGCTCTGGTTGGGCCACTCTAGCACTCTAGAGTTGTCCTGAAGCTACTCCTTCAAGATGATGATCCATCGCCCCAGCCTGAGATCAACAGCGCTCTGGTGCAAGTGTTCTTCCAGACTGTGTCTGTATATTGCTGCATTCATCATTCCCTCAATTCTGACTAGTCTCCCAGTTCCTGCCACTGAAAAACATCCCCATAGCATGATGCTGCCACCTCCAGGCTTCACTGTAAGGACGGCATTGAGCAGGTGATGAGCAATGCCTGATTACCTCCAAACATAATGCTTGGCATTCATGCCAAAGCATTTGAACATTGTCTTATTAGACCAGAGAATTTTGTGTGTCATGTTTTTTCAGATGGCTTTTGGTAATCTCCAGACGGGCTGCCATGTGTCTTTTACTAAGGAGTGGCTTCCGTCTGGCTGTTGTACCATACAGGCCTGATTGGTGGAGTACTGCAATGATGGTTGCCTTTCTAGAAGGTTCTCCCCTCTCCACAGAGAAAACCTGGAGCTCTGTCAGAGCGAGCATCGGGTTGTTTGGTCCCCTCCCTACCCTTCTCCCCCATTTTAGAGGGACGGCCAGCTCTCAGAACAGTCCTGGTGGTTCCAAACTTCTTTCATTAACAGATGATGGAGGCCACTGTGCTCACTGCCTAGTCCAGTATAAGAATTCAAAGTCAGACGACGACTACAATTCAACAATGTTGTTTTAATCTCACCAGTTTCACAGATAAAGTAAATGAACTATTTTCAGTTGTATAAGGCTCCATCCATGTACAAATACAATACAATATTCTAGTTCCTGACAGAACTTTACAGCAAGGGTATAATCAGCTATACAATCTATACAAATCAACAGTGCGTGTGAGTGAGTGAGAGTGACTGAAGGGTAAATTTCTGTTTCTAAGGTGAGTGTAATATGATGAGTGAGTGGATGGGATGGACAGTTCTTATTTGTACAGAAAATTTGCCCGTCTGTCTTTCTGAGTGGTGAAATTTCAGGCTTGTCGGGTCCCAGCTCCTTAACCCAGATTTTCTCCTCCATTGTCCTTCTCGCAAACGGGTAGATAAATAAAGATCTCACCGAATTTGGTGGAAGCTGCACCTCGCTCGTTAAATTCGCCATCATCTCGCTGACTGACAGCACTCGCGCCGTACTAGAGTGCGCACAAGACTTTCTCAAGAATCTTGCGGCATTTCTGTCCCCAGGGCGATATTTTCAGCGCTCGAAGACGATACATTTCTGCGACACTGATTGGCCATATATTTATTAATTTGCCCTGGCAACTGTATACCATTGGCTAATTTGCTGAATTTTCAGTGAATCAGTGATTCCTGTTAAGCCTTTTTGGGGGGCTGAATTAAAAAAACAACAACACTAACTTTACTGTTTACTGCAGAACTGACAGCTGCAGGCAGAGATATATGAAATGAAATATGTTTTAGGTGAGACAGGTTTTTTTCAGGTAAAAATGCATGATGGCAGATACAGTACTTACCAATGCATTCTCCTTCACCTTCAGGTTCTCGAGGATAACGTTTCCTGCAGACCCAGAATAAGAAACACAAATAGTTAAAAGACAGGAGGAAAAACAACAACAAACACAGTAGAAGAAACACAAAGTTAACAGACACAGAAGAAGAAACCTTCTCGATTGTTTATTAGATATATATATCAGGAGGGTGATTCATTATGTTTTCAGGTAATGACTGATCAGGAAGCTTTCAGACACTCTGCCCTACTGACAGCTGATTGGTGAAGCCTGTTAGGTATGAGGAAACGGTGATATCATCATCCTGATGGACAGGTTTGTGAAAATATCACACATATTCTCTTTTTAGCTTTTCCCTTCAGGGGTCACCACAGCAAATCAGTTGCCTCTATTTAAGCCGTATTCTGTATCCTCTTATCTCACACCAACTACCTTCATGTCCTCTTTCACTACATCCATATCTCTCCTCTTTGGTCTTCCTCTAGACCTCCTGCCTGTCAGTTCAAAACTCAGCATCCTTCTACCAATATATTCACTCTCTCTCCTCTGGACATGTCCGAACCATTTCAGTCTGGCCTCTATGACTTAATCTCTAAACCCTCTAACATGTGCTGTCCCTCTGATGTACTCATTCCTAACCCTATCCATCCTGGTCACTCCCAAAGAGAACCTCAGCATCATCATGTTTGCTACCTCCAGCTTTGCCTCCTGTCTTTTCCTCAGTGGCACCGTCTCTGAACAACAACAACAACCAAACAACATTGCTGGTCTCACCACAGTTTTGTACACCTTTCCTTTCATTTTAGCTGAAACGCTTCTATCACACATCACACATGACACTTTTCTCCACCCGTTCCAACCTGCCTACACACGCTTCTTCACCTCTTTTCCACACTTTCCATTGCTCTGGATTGTTGACCCTAAATATTTTTAAAATCCTCCATCTTCTTTATCTTTTCTCCCTGTAACCTCACTCTTGCGCTTAGGTCCATTTACAGGGCAAACCTGCACCTGTTCCCTGCTCTTACTACAGATCCCAATGTCATCTGCAAACATCACATGAAAATACCACACATTACAGATTATTGATCAGATGATAAAAAAAAATATCATAAAACAGACTTCATGTGAGCTTTATAAGAAAGGACATCTCATTACTCTACAAACACACTCCTGATTTTCTTGAGTCTCTGCATGCATCCTCAGTGCTCTCTGCTTTCTCTGTCTGTTCATCACATGTTTAT
The DNA here is from genome assembly GCA_036937835.1 of Pampus argenteus. Lineage (NCBI taxonomy): Eukaryota > Metazoa > Chordata > Actinopteri > Scombriformes > Stromateidae > Pampus > Pampus argenteus. Next base: position 27,722,905 of record CM072862.1, read on the forward strand.
CATGTTGCTGCCCTTTAGTGGAAATCTAATTAAACAATTCTTGCTATTTTTTCCTATAGAAATAACAGCTGTGCATGTGTGTAGCCGATAAGCAGCAGTTAACTGAATTAACCGTCACGTTAGAGCCCGCCTGTCTGTGTGTGAGGTTGAAACTTAAGTGTCAGAATGAGGCAGACGTCAGTCAGTCAGTCAGTCAGTCCACCGTCCACCGGGCTGGTTTGACAGGTTTATTCACTGACCCGTTTACTAACGTTTCGTCGCGGTTCATCCCGTCCATTAAACATGTGTCAATATAACGGGAGTGCATTTGCTGGTTATATACCCTATATATATATATATATATATATATATAATCGCACGACCGGGTGGTTTCCTTAATCGATATCAATTGGTACAATTCGGTTTTATTTATTAATTGTATTTATTATAATCCGCCACGTCTGAACATAACAACACCACATATTTCATAACCACAATAAGCCACACGCTTCAGATATCGCTTCACTGTATTTTGGGTGGAGAAAAGTGAACAACGGACGATTCTTTTACTTAAAGTTTAAATTCCACAGGAACAAACGTGGACTGGTGAGTGGATTTGATGATAATTCAAATACTACACCATGATGATTAGCATTTGATGTTCCGATATGTTTCACGGTGTATTTATATTTGAAAAGAAAGTATCGCCTTTTAAAACGAGATATTTCTGAACGGAGTCTGGGCTCTCTCCGTATGTTGTCGCGAAGCTCACCTCCCCAGATCCCGATCTTCAACTGAGACTTGTCCAGATTCTCCACGTAGTCTCCGATGAACCTGTTTAGTAGGTCGCTGACCAAAGACTCGAACACCATGACTGAAAGCTCCGGTAAAGACACTGCTGCAGGGCCACTGTCAGCGTTCACCTGACTTCCGTGTCAGCGGAGCATGACTGTCATTAAAGATCGATCAGTCTGGGATCAAGCTGTGCTGTCTGTGGATGTTTAATCAGCTGATCTGGGATCTATCAGTGCTGTCTGTGGGTGTTTCATCAGCTGATCTGTTTTCATGTGACGTAGTTGTTTTTTTCTTTTTGAAATGAATGTATTTTCAGTTATTATGGTCTTATTGTATAATTAATAATATTTATGTTGTGTTATGTGAAATTCAAGTTATGTATTTATTACTTTTATGCCTTTGTAACAGAGCCAATTATACACTAATCATAAGTGTCACACTAAGATAAGATAAGATATACTTTATTGATCCCACAACGGGGAAATGCACTTGTTACAGCAGCGAAAGGAGGGAAAAGAAACACAGTGTACATATTTACAGATCTAATAAGTCTGTTGAGTCTGCTCCTGTCCCTATCCGTGCTGCCCCCTCTCCAGCAGACCACAGCATAAAAGATGGCTGAGGCCACCACAGAGTCATAAAAAGTCCTAAGAAGAGCTCTGCATACTCCGAAGGACCTCAGCCTCCTCAGCAGGTGGAGACGGCTTCTTGTAGAGAGCATGGGTGTTATCAGTCCAGTCCAGTTTATTGTTAATATATAACAGTTGTGTTTGCCGTTATAATTACACAAAATCTGTTAATTTGTTATTGTTATTACCTGACATGTCCGGTCTATTGTGGAACGTTGGGGCTCACCTCTTGTACCCCGCCGGTCACTTTTGAGGCTCTTTATATATGTGTGGAAAACTTCCACCTCTCCCCTTTTCTCTGTCGGACTTGGAAGAGGTAAGTCGCACTGTGGCCAGGTCAGGCTGCTAGCTTAAATTCATAGTGTAGCACACTAATGAATGTTGTTTAATTTGTGCAGGAGCTCATATTGAATGACTGGATATTTGCTGTTGTTCAACACAATTTTGGCAGGTATGTTTTTTTATATTTTAATGTATTTTGTCACCCTTTTATCTGTCGAACTTGGAAGAGTGACTAAATGGAAAGCGTCTCCAGAGATGTTCGGGTCTGGGCTTCTTCAACCAAAAACACTAGGCAGACTACTAACGAAGCTGACACCTTGATGTTTGTTTTTTTATTAGCGTTTTATTGACATTCAGAAATAATGTATCATGTGCATCAACTTTAATTATTAGTTATAGGATATTAGCCTGAATGCCCTTTTCTTGTTTTTTAAACACAGAAAGAACATGAATACAGAAGAAAAACACTTAATTATTATCTAAGGTTAGATAAATCAAAGTCAGGCCTGTGTGGTATTATATAGTCCATCCATTTCTTCCAAGGAGAGATAAACAGGTCCCTCTTTTAATTCACATTTGTTATCAGTTTCTCCATCCTGTAAATGTCCGTTGTGATGTCCATCCACATGTTCAAAGATGGGCTCTCATCTGAAAGCTGTTTTTTGGTGAGGGCCTTAGGGTTAGGGTATCAAGGTTATGTTTTGTTGCGCTGGCCTGGTGATCCGTTGCAATTTCTTCTTGATGGATAATTGTCGGTTTTATGGAAGAATGTTGTTCATGAATGAGTGTTTGAAGTCAGTGGGGCCACCCCAGGGAGCATGGAGCCATTAAAAAGGATATTGGTGAATAAAATCCAGGACTCATCCACTATTAAAAGTGACCACAATCATTTCATTAGTATAGACATAAATAAATAATTAAATAGAGTAATATCGATAAACACATAGATCAATAAGTAGATAAATACAGGCCTGTGAATATTCTCATTCATCCAGGTCATAGTTATCTCAAGGAGATTAAATCGAACGCAACTGGACTTGGTTATTTGTCTTTGAAGACATTTCACCTCTCATCCAAGAGGCTTCATCAGTTCATGCTAGCTTGACTAGGCTGGGACTAGTCCAACTAGCTGGTGTAGAAACCCAGGTATTTTTGCATCACCGGCAGAGGAAGGCTTTCCAAGCCGGTGATGATAAGTTTGTTGTACGGGTGTTTTTGAAAATGTTGGACCAGTATAGTGTTGAGTTTTCCTTCTCTGATGGTGTATATGTATGTATATGTTTTAGCCGGGTGTGTATGTTATGTTTTGTTTCACCTATGTAGTGTTTATTGCACACGGTGCATGTAATGATATAGATAGTGTTGCTGGTGTTGAGAGAGAATGTACCGAGGATGGAATATGAAGCTCCGCTGTATGCGTTTGTAATAAATTTTCTATTTCTGTAATGAGTACTGTGTTCTGTGATTAGTGAATTTGGACTGTACTAGGATGTCTTTTAAGTTTTTGTTTCTGCGGTACGCTGAGACTGTTTTGTGGTTCTGGAAGGCTGGATGTTGTAACTGTAGGTGTGTGAAGTTCTGTTTAATGATCTGGTGAAACCCGGTCATTTTGTGTGCGAAGGTGGAAAAAAATGGTATATGTGTGAGGCTCTGCGTGGGAGGGTTATTGTCTGGATTTGGGTTAAGTGCCGGGGCAGAGGGGGTAGGGTTAGGATACAGACCCCGTTTCGGGTAGGGGGCAGGGAGGTTAGGGTTAGTGAGAAGGGTTAGGGTTGGGGTTATGGGTTTTAAGTTTAAAATCATATGGCACGGGCCTACTGATCTAGCATGTAACTGTATGGTGGGGAACAATGGAAAATGAAAATTAACACAAAAAAAAAAAAAAACAATAATAAAACAATAATAAAAAAATAAAAGGGTTGTTGGTAAGGAGGGGGACTTGCTACAGGGACCTGAGGTGGTTTTAAAAATAATAAAAAGCATACATATTTAAATAAAGTGCAAGAAGTCTAAAATGCAAAGGGGTATAAAATATATATATAAAATAAGGTTCTCACACAATATATATGCATAAAAGATGTAATAAAATAGACCTGATGGTGGAAATGTGTACAGATAGTATTAAAAAGTGGGAGGGTGAAGTGGTAGACAAGTTAGTCTCCGTCAGGTATTGAACCCTGGGTTGCTGTGAGCCTAACCCCTAGGCTATGGGGTCCTGGTGGCAAACCAAGGGAAAGAAATGGGTAAAAGAAAATTATATATTAAAAAAAGAAGAAAAAAAAATTAAAAAAATTACTTGTGTGTGCTTAGTTAGCGTTGAGTCCAGTGGGTGTGGTGGTGCCCAGTCTCTGTATCCAGATGTGTTCTGCTCTCTTCCTTTGTGTAGTGTAGGGTTAGGGACTGAGGATTGAGCCCGTCCCCTGGATCGGGGGACAGGAGGTGCACGGGCCATCCCTCCAGGCGACCCAAATCTCCTTTCCCCTTCCCGTATACGGGGCGCCTACTTCTTCCTCCCATATCGGTCGACGGTCCAGCCCTCAAAGCCCATGTGGGCTGTCATTAGGAATGTTTTATATTGTTTTTAAATAAAAACACAATACTGAAATTAGGGGTTAGGGTTAGGGTTAGGATAGGGGAAGAAATTCCCCCTCCCGAAGAAGAAGGTAGGCGCTCTGTCCTTCCCTCCACGGTACCCTCCGTAACCCCGGTATCTTTGAGGTTGGGGTTGGTACTGGTCTGGATGGGTGCGCTGACGTCTACGTCCATAGCGTACCATCTGCCACCCCTGGTCCATCGTCCTTTCTCGTCCTGTGTTTTCTTCAGTTCTTTTTCCAAAAAAATATTATTAACTCAAGAAACAACTAAGGGAGGCTTCTTGATAAAGAAGTAAAAATGTTTATGCAGAGGGTTAGCCCGTCCCCCTAGACGAGGGCCGGGAAGTGCACGGGCCCCCCCTCTGGCTTCCCTCCCTCCCTCCCCGGTCCCATGATGACCAGGCCTGGTCATGTTGTTGGGGTCGAAGGTCATGGGTTCTGTCGCGGGGGAGACCCCTCCTCCTGCGACGAACCAGTTGCCACCCATCCTCCTGGTCATAGGCCATGATAGCCAAGGAATGAGGGGCGTGTGTTTTTTTAAAGTTGTATATATAAAGGAATGAAATGAATAAATTAAAATATTTTCTTTAAGTGTTGTATATATAAATGAAAAGAATGAATTAAATTATTTAATTATTTTTGTAAAAAACTAAAAGATAACTCAAATATCTTCTCTTTTAAGAGGTATTCTAGTAAAAAAAACAAAAAATCAACTAAAAATTGTGCCCAATCGCGACGTTTCGATCAAATAAGTATCTTCTTCAGGCTGGGCAACAATAAAAACTAAAATCAGCTTGCCAGCACATGCTGCTGCTGTTCTTGTGGAGCTCCAGAGTGAAATGGCTGAGTTCTGAACATCTCTCCTTATATAACCTCTGGTTCTCGCCTAAAACATCTCTTGCCCAAATATCTCTCGTCTAAAACTAAAAGCAAAGAAACATCAAAATAAATGCTGAAACTTTTTATAAGGACAACTAAAAGTGTTAAAAACTCAGGTTAGGCAAGGTATATGAAATAAAATAATGATTAGGGTTAAGTTTAGGCAAGGATTAAAAAATAAAGGGGTAAATTGGTTAGGGTAAGGATAGAGACATGGTAAGGGCTAGTAAGGAACGGGAAAGTAATAGGTTAGGTTTAGGCACTAGATGAAAGTGGTTAGGTTTAGGGTTAGGGAGAGAGTCATGAGCCGGTCCCCCACGCTGGGGGTCCGGGTATGCACTGGCCCCCCACCTGGAACCAGTTCCCTCCCAGTCCCGGGCTCGAAAGTCTTGGGGGGGGCGGCGGGCCCCCCGTCGGCCGTAACGGACAACTGTCCAGTCAGCCATCATCAATAAAAAACAAAAAATTGGCTTTCAAACAACTAAAAACTACTGCTAAATACTGAAGCTAGCAGCGAAAGAACTCTATATAGCTTTGCGCCGTAGGCGATAAAAAAGAAAAAGCTAAAAAACAAAAAAAACTCCCTTGTTTTTGTCCAAAGATAAAATGTGCCCAAGGTCGCGACGTTTCGACTCTTATCGAGTCTTCTTCAGGCGATGGGCACCTTCAAAAACGAAGAAAATATGAAAATATATGAAAAAAGTCAGCTGCAGAGCGATGAGGTGTTGCTCGGTCGATGGCTGGAGCTTGAATGAGCTCAGTGGCAGTGAAGCTGTGCCTTCTATGGGCGTGGCTTGGCTTTGCTCTCAGTTTGGCTTTGCTTCTTTCACAAACTGAGTTTTAGTTTCCTTCACAGAATGAATTTTAACCCTATAGTTGCTGAATGAATTTTAATCTGTATATAGATAGTATTTTAAACTTATTCTTGTATTTAGGAACTTGTGTAAATAGTTTTTAATTTGTAAATAGTTTTTAATTTGTAAATAGTTTTTTAATTGTAAATAGTTTGTACTTGTAAATAGATTTTGGATTGTAAATAGTTTTTGAATTGTATATAGTTAAATATCAAAATTATAAGATAAAAACTATAAAATTAAATAAAAATAAGTAAAATAAAATAAAAATAAAAATAGACTAGGTTAGAATAGAAAGCTAGGGTTAGGTGAGGTTAGGGTTAGGAATAGAGGGAAAGGAATGGTTAGGGTTAGGCAAGAGGAGGGGGAGAGGTTAGGTTTAGGGGAAGGGGTAGGGTTAGGTTAGGGTTAGGGCAAAGGATCAGGGTAAGGTTAGGGTTAGGAGAAAGAGGGGAAGGAGAGGTTAGGTTTAGGCAAGAAGAAGGGAAAAGGAAGGGTTAGGGTTGGGGTTGGGGTTGGGTTAGGGTTAGGGTTAGAGGGTTAGGGACTGAGGATTGAGCCCGTCCCCTAGATCGGGGGACAGGAGGTGCACGGGCCATCCCTCCAGGCGGCCCAACTCTCCTTTCCCCTTCCCGTATACGGGGCGCCTTAGTCTTCCTCCCGTATCGGGCGACGGTCCAGCCCTCAAAGCCCATGTGGGCTGCCATTAAGTTGGTAATTGTTTTTTTAATCAAATACTATAATAAAATTAAAATATTAAACCAAAGTTGTTATTTTAAATATAAATCAAATTAAAATCAAATAAAATCAAATAAAATCAAGCTTTTCAAAAATAAAACTCCAAGAGTGTGCCCAACGGCAACGTTTCGACCCGATATGGGTCTTCTTCAGGCCAGGCACACAATAAAAAAAGTAAGTGAGCAGGTGAGTCTCTTCTGTGTCCTCTCTCTTTGCAGGCTGAGTGAAGAATGAGCTTCCTCAGCCTGCCTCCCCTTTTATAACCTCCCCTTCTTTTTCTTTTTTTCTTTTTTCTGAACTGTTTTCTTTCAGTTAACTCTAATTAAGTCCCTCCCACTATGTTTTAGCTTTTTCTTTTATATTAGGGTTATATTATATTAGGGTTATATTATATTAGGGTTAGGTATGGGATTGGGTTTACGGTTAGGGTTAGTTTAAGGTTAGGGTTAGGGTTAAAGTTAAGGGTTAGGTTAGGGTTAGGGTTAAAGTTAAGGGTTAGGTTAAGGTTAAAGGTTAGGGTTAGGTTAAGGTTAGGGTTAAATTAAGGTTAGGATTAGGTTAAAGTTAGGTTAAGGTTAGGGTTAGGTATACGATTGAGTGTTAGGGTTTAGGACTAAGGTTAGGTTAAGATTAGGGTTAGGGTTAGGGTTAGGGTTAGGGTTAGGGGTTAGGGTTAGGGTTAGGGTTAGGGTTAGGGGGTTAGGGTTAGGGTTAGGGTTAGGGTTAGGGTTAGAGGTTAGGGTTAGGGTTAGGGTTAGGGTTAGGGTAGGGTTAGGGTTAGGGTTAGGGTTAGGGTTAGGGTTAGAGGGTTAGAGTTAGGTTTGGTAATGGACGCAGTACCCCTCCAGTTGAGGAGTACTCCGAGGGCACGGGCTCGCGGAGCTCCTGGGAGAGTAATTTTTATTAAAAATATTTCTTCAGTTTAAAATTCTCCCTCTGAAAGGGAGGGTTATAAAAGGTTCCCCCCATGCTCTGGGCCACTGGGCAGGTGGGGCCGCAGGAATTTATATATTTATCAATATACTCCTGTCCCCCAGGGTCTCTGAATTAAATCATGGCAGCCTTTGAGAGAAGGATGCACACACTGGTAGAAAATGTGCACATGTAGATGTACCCATTTTTATGCTTTAAAAGGGTTAAATGAATAAATAAATAAATAAATAAATAATAAAATAATTGATGGTAAAATAAGTTAAAATAAGTGCTATAAACATGCTACTAAAAAAAGTGCCAAACTATAATAAAACAATAGTTGAGATTAATATACACACACAAGTCATCACACATAGTTAAAAAGGATAAAATGCATAAAATATGTACACACACCGGAGTGTAAACGAAATTCAAATGTATAAAAAAGACATGCACTCACACGTATATATATAAAAAGGATATGTGTATACATATAAATATATATATATACATACATACATGCACACATAGAATAAAAGCATTTAAAATGGAGTGTCCCCTTCTCAATCAAAGGACATGGGAGAGGCCCTGAGGGACCAGGAGGTTGTATTTCTAGTAAATACCAAAAAGATTTACTTTATCAAGTGGAGGTGGATTCATTAGTTGTATTTTTCATTGAGGCCAAGCGGCTCTATTGTTTTTAATAAATGAATCCACTTCCTCTCTGCGGCCCGTCTTTGTACAGTAGTCCAATTCAAATTACTCTCCAGGCCCATGCTTTGGACATTATGTTGGCCATGGAGTTTAAAATGTTCATATAAAACGCTTGTGCCATTCCCACTATTCATTTTATACACGTGTTGTTTTATTCTGGTTTTGATGTCATGTCTCGTCTCCCCCACATAAAGTTTGTGGCAGGCCCTGCATCTTACTGCGTACACTACATTGTTTGTAGTTGGTTTTAGGGCCTGCTGCGGGTTAATCCCCGTTTTAGCAAATGGGTTAAAAATGTGGGGGAGACGAACAAAACCAATGTCCGAGCCTCGAAGCGCCTCCCCATGTGATTTATTTTTGTTTTTATTAATGTCTGAATGTACCAACAGGTCCTTCAGATTTTTATTTCTTCGGTAGGCGGAGATCAGCCGGCAGTCCCTCAGTGCGTCGCAGTCCACCCTCGTCCCCTCAAAATTTGTCCTCAGAGTAGACAACAAGGTGTTTAAGTTTTCTGAGTATGTTATAACAATAGGGACGAGGGTGGATGCGGACGCCCGAGGGCAGGTGATATTCTGTTCAAATAAGCGGCTGGTCTCCGCCCGAATGCTCCTGAGGAAGCGCTTCGAGTACCCCCTGATCCTCAGCGCATCAAACAGGATTCTGGTGGCCTCCTCCACGTCTTCTCTGAAGGTGCAGATTCTGTGGAAGCGAATCAGCTGGGATTTAATCAGGCCCCGGTAAGTGTGTTTGGGGTGATAACTGGTCTTGTGAAGCAGTGCATGGCGGTCCGTGTCCTTAAAATAGACCTTAGTGGCCAGTGTTTTACTGTGGTCGCCAGAGGCATGAAAGAAGACGCGTGTATCAAGGAACTCAACTGTAGTGGGTTGTAAATTGTGTTTAAGTTTTATTTTTGGATGGTGTGAATTTAAAATCTCCATAAATTTATTGAATTCCTGCTTGGTGTTGTTCCAGAGGCCGAAGATGTCGTCCAAGTACCGGAAATACAGAAGGGGTTTGATGGTTAATTTAGTGAAGACCGTTTCCTCCCAATGGGCCAAATAGATGTCGGCATATGCCGGAGCATATTTTCGGCCCATCGCACAGCCACACAACTGGAGATAGTGTTGGTTATTGAACATGAAGTCATTTCTGGTAAGAGTGATGTTGAGCAACTGTAATATATGGCTGTCGGGTCTGGATGGATTAGGGTGTTTATTAAATATGTGTTGTATGGCGTTAAGGCCAAGTGGTGTTTCGATGTTAGTATAGAGTGAGTCTATATCTATTGAAAATAGGAGTGTGTGGGTGGGTACATGAAAGTTTTTTATTTTATTAACAAAATCATATGTGTCTTGGATGTAGCTGGGGTGAAGTTTGGAAAGTGGGTTAATGAAATGGTCTATGTATTCTGTAATTCTATATGTTTCTGAACCGCAGTCGCTCACAATGGGGCGGCCGATCGGAACCACATGGGGGACCGTCCACATCTCAGGAGGCTTATGGATCTTGGGCAGCAGGTAAAAGAGGCGGGGCCTGGGTTCATCCGGGCCGTCCAGGTGTTTTTTTTGTTTTAGGGTGATGAATTTATGAGTGTACAATGTGTGTGTGATGTCCCTAACTAGTGTCTGTGTGTCAGCATGAAGTGGACCCGGTAAGGGTTTGTAATAAGTGGTGTCGTTTAACTGTCTGAGTGCTTCTAATGTGTAATTGTCCCTATCCTGGATGACTATTTGGCCCCCCTTATCTGCCGGTTTTATAACTATGTGTGTGCAGTTTCCTAATGTTTTAATAATGTGTTTGTGTTCCTGACTAATGTTGGATGTTATGTGTGGGTGGGGCCGCCAATGTGTGAGTGCTTGGTTATTTTTATGGATCAGTTGTGCAATAGTGGGTGAAATGGTGTCCGTGTGTGGTTGCCACTGGGACGGTCCGGTGAAGAGTACAGGCTCCCGCTCCTGCGCCCCATAGAAGTGATCTAGTAATTTTAGCCTCCTGTGGAAGGTGTGGAGGTCCGCCCTGAGTTCCGATCGGGTGGTTGGGCGGGGTGTGGGTATGAAGTTGAGACCTTTTTCCAGTATCTCCAGTTGTGCAGCTGTGAGGGAGAAAACGGCAGACAGGTTAGTAATGTTGGACTGGTGGGAGGGAGGTGGAAATGTGCAGTTAGCTCCCGTTAATAGTTTAATTGTTGTTTCCAGTACCTGAACAACATCTCGGCCGTTTCAGCAGTCCAGTGAATTTTGTCTTTTTGTACGTGAAAAAGTGAGGGGTTAATTTCCGGGATAAAATTGCATTTAGATGATATTATATGGTTGAGTTTGGAAAGTAGAGATTTCTTTTTTTGGTCCAATTCATGGGAAAAGTTTATGATAGGGATGTAGATGGTGGCATTGGGGAAAGTGATTTGGCTGGTCCTCCACATCTGCTGTAACTGTTTGGTAGATGTGGAGGGGTCATGTTCCGAAAGGCAGTTATTGAGTCCGACTGAGAGTATTACCTGTGTTGTAGTGTAACATGGTGGGATTTTTTTAAGAATGGCTGTAATGTGGTGAAAATTGGCTCCTGGATAACTGTCTATTTGTATATTAGGGTCTGTAAATGATGGAATCCGGGCTAGGTTTGAGTCCCCCATAATGAGCGTCTTCTTACATACCCCAAGCGACCAGTCCTGCAATTTACGGAAGGTGCGGGGGTGTATATGTGGTTCCGGGCGACTTGGGGAGCCAGGTGCAGCTGCCAGAACCCTGTTTCGACAAGAGGTGGATGTCTCAGATGTTGGAGTAGGGTTTGACTTCATTTCAGTTTTTCGTCTACCCTTCATCATCATTGATTTGTCATCCACCTCATCATTGGTTTGGATTTCACAGGGCTCTGCAACAGGCAACTCTGGCTCCCTCTGTTGGTGAACTGGTGGATCTGCGGGAGGAGAAGAAGATGATGAAATGGTGTTACTGCATGGTAGAGCTACATTGCTGTATGTCGATGTATGCTCCGGAGAAGTGCTGTTGACAGATAGATGCGGTGGAGAGGGTGTAGGGAGGGTAGGAGGATGGGAGGAAGAAGCATAGGGTGCAGTGCCTTTCGCTGACCCCAGGCAGTCAAGTACACTCTTAGGGAGTGGATGGATTTCAACTTTTACCTGCCGCCTAGGGTTGCGTCTTGGCATGGGCTGGGGGTGAGGGGTGGGGGTGGTTGAAGGTATAGGAGGGGGTGAAGGAAGGTTAGGGTTAGGCATAGGGGTGGATTGGTTAGGGTTAGGAAAGGGGGAGGGGTGGGGGTTAGGGTAAGGGGTGGAGGTGGGTGGAGGTATAGGAGGGGGTGAAGGAAGGTTAGGGTTAGGCATAGGGATGGGTTGGTTAAGGTCAGGCATAGGGGTGGGTTGGTTAAGGTTAGGAAAGTGGGACGGGTGGGGATTCTGAGGGTGGAGAGAAGAGGTGGGTTGAGGGTTGGAGATGGGAGGAGGAGGAGGGAGGGATGAGGGTTGAAGGTCAGAAGAAGAGGGGTGGTTGTGAGTAGTTGGGAGAGATGAGTTTCCTGACGGGGGTAGTGGAGGGAAGTCCATGGGGGAGGGCCGAGGCGGAGGCACGTCCTCCATGTTGGAGGGCCTCCCGGTTAGGAGGTCCCTCAAGGTGGTCAGTGAGGAGGACGTCAACTTCCGCCTGTATCGCGCTCTCCCCCACTGGACAGCCTTATCAAAGGCTTCCTGACAGAAGGGAGGGGTATTCTCCAACTCCGCAGCAATAACCTGGTCATAATGTTCAGTAAGTATTTTCATATTGTTGTACATCCATGTGTTGGTGTTTTGTTTAACTTTTTCAAATGTGAAGCTGTTGGGTGAGGCGGGTTTGATGAAGGATGTGAGTCGGTTAACTTTCCTCATCATTCCTTGTGGGTAGGTTTTTTTGTCCAGTGTGTTATTGAGAATTTCTGCGTGGTGAATGGCCTGAAGTAACTTAAAATATTTCTTTGTTTGTAGATAGAGTTCCGGTGGGAGTCTATGAGATGTTAATGAAGTGGAGCTTGCTGGTGGGGGGCGGGCGGAGGAGCGACGTTTAATGTTGTCCTCCGCCTCCCCCACCCAAGAAGGAGCAAGCACTGCAAACCTATTGGAGGTAGTTATTGACATATTGCTGCAGAGTTGGAGAAAATGATGGAAATGGGAATCCCAGCTGAACGCTCCCAAACAAGAACCGCCAGAGGAGGCCACCTGAGGGAGCTGCTGAATGTAAAAGAATAAAACTCAATGAAATAAAAGTCAATGTAGGGGGGTGGGGGGTGGTTAGGGTTAGAGTGCTTAAATAAGAGTGCTGAAGTTCTTCCAACGACCTGAGCTATAACTAAGTGAAAAAAAGAGGGTTAAAAGAGAAAAAGGGTTAAAAAGATAAAATTAGATAAGCAGTGATTCATAGGAGGAAGGACAAAAACACACAGTATTCAAAAGAACTCACAGGTTGGAGGCCCAATAGGGTTTTGGGCCTTTAGCTGGTCCAACCTGAGGGAAGTGGGTACAATTATAACATCCCCACCTTCCCTAGGCTTCCATCCAGTTCCTAATACAGTCCAGTGTTGTGGTTACAATCCCTCATCAGGTTTGGGAAGTTGTTGCATCTTGGTGGTGAATTAAGGATCTTCGGTGTGCACACACTTAAAATTGTCCATCACTCACCATGTTTGATGTCAGTTGTTTTCTTCCCGATGTTTGCTGTTGAGTGGGGATATTTGAACGTGTGGACTGGAGAGGATTTGAACCACCCATCAGCCGATTAAGTGGTCATCCATTTTGCCTCTGCGCCACCGTGAAACCACAATTTTAAGAATCACTTTATTAAATAAAAGAAACAAAATTAAAAATGTTTGGTTAAAAAAAATTGTTAAAATTAAAAGCGAGGGTCCTCAACGTTTCGCCGTAATGGCTTCTTCAGGAGGTAATGAAGGTGGGCCACCAGTATGCCCCTGTATATATAAAAAAAGGGAAGGGGTCCTAGGAAATGTTTGGGGCTGTCCTTGCAACTAGGCGTTGTGTGATTGGACAGCCTGAGTCATGTGACTGTCATTGACAGGAAGTGGGTGCCTGGGTGGAGTATACTGGTGTTAAAGAGGAAATAATCTAATATAGGAAAAAATTACTATATTGAACAGATTGGAAACAATAAATAAATAAAATAAATTAATAAATAAATGATAAATATACAAAGTAATAAATAAATAAGCATAATAGATAATAGATATAAAGAGTCATACAGGGTAGTTGGAAGCAGCATCTATTTAAAAGTGAGAAAAGAAAGTTAAAAAAGGGGGGGGGGGGGGGGGGCAATAAAAAGGCCAGTTGACTGGGTAAAATTGTGTCGCCGAGGAAAGGGAGAACTCGGGTGGGAATGGCATCAGCGCGTCCTTCCTACTAAAAAAAGGGTAAAACTGGGTTATTTAAAAGAAAGGTATATCACTTTAAAAGGTCATGAGAGGAGGGGGGATACTGAGGGATAAAACCTTGTCCCAGGGGCTCCGAGGCACTGGCAGGGTTAGGTTTGGTAATGGACGCAGTACCCCTCCAGTTGAGGAGTACTCCGAGGGCACGGGCTCGCGGAGCTCCTGGGAGAGTAATTTTTATTAAAAATATTTCTTCAGTTTAAAATTCTCCCTCTGAAAGGGAGGGTTATAAAAGGTTCCCCCCATGCTCTGGGCCACTGGGCAGGTGGGGCCGCAGGAATTTATATATTTATCAATATACTCCTGTCCCCCAGGGTCTCTGAATTAAATCATGGCAGCCTTTGAGAGAAGGATGCACACACTGGTAGAAAATGTGCACATGTAGATGTACCCATTTTTATGCTTTAAAAGGGTTAAATGAATAAATAAATAAATAAATAAATAATAAAATAATTGATGGTAAAATAAGTTAAAATAAGTGCTATAAACATGCTACTAAAAAAAGTGCCAAACTATAATAAAACAATAGTTGAGATTAATATACACACACAAGTCATCACACATAGTTAAAAAGGATAAAATGCATAAAATATGTACACACACCGGAGTGTAAACGAAATTCAAATGTATAAAAAAGACATGCACTCACACGTATATATATAAAAAGGATATGTGTATACATATAAATATATATATATACATACATACATGCACACATAGAATAAAAGCATTTAAAATGGAGTGTCCCCTTCTCAATCAAAGGACATGGGAGAGGCCCTGAGGGACCAGGAGGTTGTATTTCTAGTAAATACCAAAAAGATTTACTTTATCAAGTGGAGGTGGATTCATTAGTTGTATTTTTCATTGAGGCCAAGCGGCTCTATTGTTTTTAATAAATGAATCCACTTCCTCTCTGCGGCCCGTCTTTGTACAGTAGTCCAATTCAAATTACTCTCCAGGCCCATGCTTTGGACATTATGTTGGCCATGGAGTTTAAAATGTTCATATAAAACGCTTGTGCCATTCCCACTATTCATTTTATACACGTGTTGTTTTATTCTGGTTTTGATGTCATGTCTCGTCTCCCCCACATAAAGTTTGTGGCAGGCCCTGCATCTTACTGCGTACACTACATTGTTTGTAGTTGGTTTTAGGGCCTGCTGCGGGTTAATCCCCGTTTTAGCAAATGGGTTAAAAATGTGGGGGAGACGAACAAAACCAATGTCCGAGCCTCGAAGCGCCTCCCCATGTGATTTATTTTTGTTTTTATTAATGTCTGAATGTACCAACAGGTCCTTCAGATTTTTATTTCTTCGGTAGGCGGAGATCAGCCGGCAGTCCCTCAGTGCGTCGCAGTCCACCCTCGTCCCCTCAAAATTTGTCCTCAGAGTAGACAACAAGGTGTTTAAGTTTTCTGAGTATGTTATAACAATAGGGACGAGGGTGGATGCGGACGCCCGAGGGCAGGTGATATTCTGTTCAAATAAGCGGCTGGTCTCCGCCCGAATGCTCCTGAGGAAGCGCTTCGAGTACCCCCTGATCCTCAGCGCATCAAACAGGATTCTGGTGGCCTCCTCCACGTCTTCTCTGAAGGTGCAGATTCTGTGGAAGCGAATCAGCTGGGATTTAATCAGGCCCCGGTAAGTGTGTTTGGGGTGATAACTGGTCTTGTGAAGCAGTGCATGGCGGTCCGTGTCCTTAAAATAGACCTTAGTGGCCAGTGTTTTACTGTGGTCGCCAGAGGCATGAAAGAAGACGCGTGTATCAAGGAACTCAACTGTAGTGGGTTGTAAATTGTGTTTAAGTTTTATTTTTGGATGGTGTGAATTTAAAATCTCCATAAATTTATTGAATTCCTGCTTGGTGTTGTTCCAGAGGCCGAAGATGTCGTCCAAGTACCGGAAATACAGAAGGGGTTTGATGGTTAATTTAGTGAAGACCGTTTCCTCCCAATGGGCCAAATAGATGTCGGCATATGCCGGAGCATATTTTCGGCCCATCGCACAGCCACACAACTGGAGATAGTGTTGGTTATTGAACATGAAGTCATTTCTGGTAAGAGTGATGTTGAGCAACTGTAATATATGGCTGTCGGGTCTGGATGGATTAGGGTGTTTATTAAATATGTGTTGTATGGCGTTAAGGCCAAGTGGTGTTTCGATGTTAGTATAGAGTGAGTCTATATCTATTGAAAATAGGAGTGTGTGGGTGGGTACATGAAAGTTTTTTATTTTATTAACAAAATCATATGTGTCTTGGATGTAGCTGGGGTGAAGTTTGGAAAGTGGGTTAATGAAATGGTCTATGTATTCTGTAATTCTATATGTTTCTGAACCGCAGTCGCTCACAATGGGGCGGCCGATCGGAACCACATGGGGGACCGTCCACATCTCAGGAGGCTTATGGATCTTGGGCAGCAGGTAAAAGAGGCGGGGCCTGGGTTCATCCGGGCCGTCCAGGTGTTTTTTTTGTTTTAGGGTGATGAATTTATGAGTGTACAATGTGTGTGTGATGTCCCTAACTAGTGTCTGTGTGTCAGCATGAAGTGGACCCGGTAAGGGTTTGTAATAAGTGGTGTCGTTTAACTGTCTGAGTGCTTCTAATGTGTAATTGTCCCTATCCTGGATGACTATTTGGCCCCCCTTATCTGCCGGTTTTATAACTATGTGTGTGCAGTTTCCTAATGTTTTAATAATGTGTTTGTGTTCCTGACTAATGTTGGATGTTATGTGTGGGTGGGGCCGCCAATGTGTGAGTGCTTGGTTATTTTTATGGATCAGTTGTGCAATAGTGGGTGAAATGGTGTCCGTGTGTGGTTGCCACTGGGACGGTCCGGTGAAGAGTACAGGCTCCCGCTCCTGCGCCCCATAGAAGTGATCTAGTAATTTTAGCCTCCTGTGGAAGGTGTGGAGGTCCGCCCTGAGTTCCGATCGGGTGGTTGGGCGGGGTGTGGGTATGAAGTTGAGACCTTTTTCCAGTATCTCCAGTTGTGCAGCTGTGAGGGAGAAAACGGCAGACAGGTTAGTAATGTTGGACTGGTGGGAGGGAGGTGGAAATGTGCAGTTAGCTCCCGTTAATAGTTTAATTGTTGTTTCCAGTACCTGAACAACATCTCGGCCGTTTCAGCAGTCCAGTGAATTTTGTCTTTTTGTACGTGAAAAAGTGAGGGGTTAATTTCCGGGATAAAATTGCATTTAGATGATATTATATGGTTGAGTTTGGAAAGTAGAGATTTCTTTTTTTGGTCCAATTCATGGGAAAAGTTTATGATAGGGATGTAGATGGTGGCATTGGGGAAAGTGATTTGGCTGGTCCTCCACATCTGCTGTAACTGTTTGGTAGATGTGGAGGGGTCATGTTCCGAAAGGCAGTTATTGAGTCCGACTGAGAGTATTACCTGTGTTGTAGTGTAACATGGTGGGATTTTTTTAAGAATGGCTGTAATGTGGTGAAAATTGGCTCCTGGATAACTGTCTATTTGTATATTAGGGTCTGTAAATGATGGAATCCGGGCTAGGTTTGAGTCCCCCATAATGAGCGTCTTCTTACATACCCCAAGCGACCAGTCCTGCAATTTACGGAAGGTGCGGGGGTGTATATGTGGTTCCGGGCGACTTGGGGAGCCAGGTGCAGCTGCCAGAACCCTGTTTCGACAAGAGGTGGATGTCTCAGATGTTGGAGTAGGGTTTGACTTCATTTCAGTTTTTCGTCTACCCTTCATCATCATTGATTTGTCATCCACCTCATCATTGGTTTGGATTTCACAGGGCTCTGCAACAGGCAACTCTGGCTCCCTCTGTTGGTGAACTGGTGGATCTGCGGGAGGAGAAGAAGATGATGAAATGGTGTTACTGCATGGTAGAGCTACATTGCTGTATGTCGATGTATGCTCCGGAGAAGTGCTGTTGACAGATAGATGCGGTGGAGAGGGTGTAGGGAGGGTAGGAGGATGGGAGGAAGAAGCATAGGGTGCAGTGCCTTTCGCTGACCCCAGGCAGTCAAGTACACTCTTAGGGAGTGGATGGATTTCAACTTTTACCTGCCGCCTAGGGTTGCGTCTTGGCATGGGCTGGGGGTGAGGGGTGGGGGTGGTTGAAGGTATAGGAGGGGGTGAAGGAAGGTTAGGGTTAGGCATAGGGGTGGATTGGTTAGGGTTAGGAAAGGGGGAGGGGTGGGGGTTAGGGTAAGGGGTGGAGGTGGGTGGAGGTATAGGAGGGGGTGAAGGAAGGTTAGGGTTAGGGTTAGGGTTAGGGTTAGGGTTAGGGTTAGGGTTAGAGGGTTAGGGTTAGGGTTAGGGTTAGGGTTAGGGTTAGGGTTAGAGGGTTAGGGTTAGGGTTAGGGTTAGGGTTAGGGTTAGGGTTAGAGTTAGGGTTAGGGTTAGGGTTAGGGTTAGGGTTAGGGTTAGAGGGTTAGAGTGTTAGGGTTAGGGTTAGGGTTAGGGTTAGGGTTAGGGTTAGGGTTGGGTTAGGTTAGGTTGGGTTAGGGTTAGGGTTAGGGTTAGGGTTAGGGTTAGGGTTAGAGGGTTAGGGTTAGGGTTAGGGTTAGGGTTAGGGTTAGAGGGTTAGGGTTAGGGTTAGGGTTAGGGTTAGGGTTAGGGTTAGAGGGTTAGGGTTAGGGTTAGGGTTAGGGTTAGGGTTAGGGTTAGAGGGTTAGGGTTAGGGTTAGGGTTAGGGTTAGGGTTAGGGTTAGAGGGTTAGGGTTAGGGTTAGGGTTAGGGTTAGGGTTAGGGTTAGAGGGTTAGGGTTAGAGGGTTAGGGTTAGGGTTAGGGTTAGGGTTAGGGTTAGGGTTAGAGGGTTAGGGTTAGGGTTAGGGTTAGGGTTAGGGTTAGGGTTAGGGGTTAGGGTTAGGGTTAGGGTTAGGGTTAGGGGGTTAGGGTTAGGGTTAGGGTTAGGGTTAGGGTTAGGGTTAGAGGGTTAGGGTTAGGGTTAGGGTTAGGGTTAGAGGGTTAGGGTTAGGGTTAGGGTTAGGGTTAGGGTTAGAGGGTTAGGGTTAGGGTTAGGGTTAGGGTTAGGGTTAGGGTTAGGGGTTAGAGGGTTAGGGTTAGGGTTAGGGTTAGGGTTAGGGTTAGGGTTAGAGGGTTAGGGAAGGGGAAATTCTCCCTCCGAAAACGGAAGGAGGGTGCGCTGTCCACCCATCCCGCGGGCCTACCGTAACCCCAGTCCCGTCTCTCCTCCCGGGGCCGCTGTCTCTTACGGCGTCCGTAACGGACCTCCGTCCACCGGTCCATGTTCCGGGCTCCGAAGAAAAAAAATCACTTCCGTATTAAGAAAAAAAGCAGTGTAAAAAATGTCAAAAGCACTAAAAAGTAAAACAAGAGAGTCTCTTAAAATTAAGAGATATATATATATTTTATTTTTTACAAACTACAACGTTTCGAGCTTAAATGCTCTTCTTCAGGTAAAAAAATATATAATAATATCAAACCTCTCTTCACAGATGTTGTCTGTCTGAGGTTTGAGGGAGAACTGAACTCTCTCCCTCATCCCTCCTCCTTATATACTCGACTGGACTCCGCCCCCCTGGCTTTCATCCAGCCTCCGGTAAGTTACCGTACACGAAATACACATTAAACATTAAACACTGCATTTCCACTATTTACAATGAATTATATACATTTTTAAGTATTTACAATGATTATTTAACTACTTACAATGAATTATATTTGTTCTTAGCCTAAAAAATATCCAAAAATGAGTCTAAATCACACAGTAAATAATGAACTTATTTTAAAATTATAGTATACATACCATGTACTTACAAACAACTCCCAAATAAATGAAATTACTTTTAAACACATATCACAAGTAAATCAAATTATATGTAATTATTCTTGAACACGTATACCAAGAAAATCAATTTATTTTTAATCCAACCCTAAAATATTTCTTTAAATCATATCAAATGAAGGTAAAGTAAGGTAAGTATTAGTTTTTTATTGTATATATTTTTATTCTTTTGTGTTTTTGTAAATGTTTTATATTTATCTATGAATTTTAACCCTGTGTTTTCCTCCCATCTCTCTTTAGGTATTTTTAAATGTTTTTATGCCAAAATTGTTTTTATTAGATCAGTGACTGGTTAGGGTTAGGGCAACAGGTCGTGACTGGTTAGGGTTAGGGCAATAGGTCAGTGACTGGTTAGGGTTAGGGCAATCGTTAGGGTTAGGGTTAGGGCAACATATCAGTAACTGGTTAGGGTTAGGACAATAGGTCAGGTTAGGGTTAGGACAATAAGTCAGGTTAGGGTTAGGGCAACAGGTCGGTGACTGGTTAGGGTTAGGGCCACGTACAGGGTTAGGGTTAGGACAATAGGTCAGGTTAGGGTTAGGACAATAGGTCAAGTCAGGTTAGGGTTAGGGCAACAGGTTGGTGACTGGTTAGGGTTTAGGGCAACAGGTCGGGGTTAGGGGCCACATCATAAAAAACCCCTGTACAAAAGGTAAGTGAATTATACTAATTGTATTTAATATTTAGTCCGAATGGTTTTTTTGTACCTAATTGAAATATCCACTGCCTTTCCTTCTTTTTCCTCTCCGAGTCTGACCAATTGGTATTCCTCTGCAGCCCTGCCACCCTCATTGACAGTAAACCATGTTGTAAGAAATGTTTAACCAGAAGTGTATCAGTTTCTTTCCTGTTTCTAATATTATACCTGTGTTGGGCCATCCGTGTTGACAAAGAATTTCTCGTTTCACCCACATACTGAACATGGCAAGTTGTACAAAAGATAACATAAACACAATTCCTTGATCCTGGGCTAAAACTCTGCAAAATCCTATACAATGTATTAGTCCTATTATTCTTAATAAACTTTAATCTGGAAAACTGAGAGTCCAACATTACTTGTTTTTCCCTTACTAATGATGGCAACTTTGCCTGAACCAAAATATCTTTAAGATTCCTATTTCTCCTATATGCGGAGATCACCCTCAAATTAGAAAACACATTCGACTGTCCTAAGACCTCCTCAAAATTAGATTTAAACTTATTATTTATAATTCTTCCAACTGAGGAGAATGTAGTCACAAGAGGAATTGAACTCCCACTGTCCCTCTCTTTTCTGTCCTGAAATGCCTTATGACAATGTCTCAAAAAGGACCTAGAATATCCTCTCTGTCTTAATGATTTAAACAGGATTTGAACTGCCTCATAAAAGTCCTCCTCCCTAGTACAAATCCGTTTAAATCTCAGAATTTGTGATTTTACTATCCCCTTAAAAGTGTGCTTAGGATGGAAACTATCCTTATGCAACAGTGCATGCGTGTCCGTAGGCTTGAAATATACCTTAACATCCAATTTAAAAGTAGAAGCAAAATCTGGACCTTTAAAGACAGTAGTGTCCAGAAAGTTGATTGACTGATCCTGCACTTCAGTTGTCAGCTGTATCGAGGGATCGTGGGAATTCAAAACCTTCACAAATTCATCAAACTCTCCCTTAGATCCCATCCAAACACCCCATATATCATCGAGATACCGAAAATAATGTGCTGGCTTCCTGTTGCACTTTAAAAAAACTTCCCGCTCCCAATTAGCCATAAAGATATTGGCATAAGCCGGTGCAAACTTTTTCCCCATAGCAGTCCCTTTTATCTGTAAATAATATTCCCCATTGAACATGAAATCATTTCTTTTTAAATTAATTTCCAGCAGTTTTATGAGCTCTTCATCAGGCCGCTTGGGATCTGGGTACTCTCGAAATATCCTTTTTATACACTCAATGCCAGCTTGAATAGGAATATTAGTATATAAATTTTTAACATCCATGGAAAAAAAATGAAATTCAGATGGGATTGTCAAATTTTTAACAATGTCAATAAAATGATATGTATCTCGAACATACGCAGGGTGCTTGACCGATAAAGGATTCAAAAAGTAATCCAGATATTCAGCCGTATAATAAGTTTCACTCCCACAATCTGACACAATGGGTCGCCCTGGGGGAACCTCAAAAGGGATTGTCCACTGTTCAGGATCCTTATGAATTTTTGGCAGAATATAAAATCGTCTTTCCCGAGGTTCCACCTCCCCCCTCAAATATCGTCTCTGTCTTTCATTGATAAATTTTTTCTGTTTTAGAGAATCCAAAATCTCACTCACCATCGGGATTGTGTCCAGGTATACTGGTTTGTCTAATTTTTTATAATAAATCACATCCTGTAACTGCCTTTCTACCTCCGATATATATTGGTCTCTGCTCATAATAACCACTGCCGATCCTTTGTCAGCTGGCTTAATTACAATATGTTTGGTGTTCCGTAATTCCCTTAAAGCTCTAGCCTCTTGATGTGAAAAATTATCCCTTTCTAAACTAAATTTGAAATGTGCCTTAAATGTGTCCAAATCTTTGCTAATCAAATTCTTAATTTCCAGTGGCAGTTTCTCCAGAGGGGGCGTCCAATTTGAGGTTCCCATAAAAGGTAAGATATCTCCTTCACTTGAGTTTTGAAAGTAGCTAGCCAATTTAATTCGTCTATGGTAATTTTGTATATCCCATTTCAATTGAAATTTTTGATCCCTCCCCCTAAAATCAGTTGGAATAAAGGAGAGACCTTTGTTCAGAAGGTTGTATTGAGGTTCAGAAAGTACAAAACTTTTTGCCAAATTAACAACATTCTGACCCACAAAGGACCGAAGTCCATCAACCCCTACCTGTGTCAGCCTCAAGGGGTTCAGGGGTTTAAACGCTCCATCCAATGGTCGAACATCGCTGTTGCAGTCTCTGTTGTCCAATGAATGTCATCAGGTTGTGTGCAGAACTCCCTCTCTGGCAAGAGGGGAATGTGAACCGTATTCCTCTCCAAGTGTTCATTGAGAGCGTTCAGATTGTCCTGTTCGTCTTGTGGAAGTTCTGTCGAAAAGTTGACCAAAGGAATCCAGATATCCGCATAGGGGAACTGGCGTTTCGCTGACCTCAGCGCCCCTTGCACGCTCTTGATGGTCGTCTCTGCCTTGTTGGTTCTGCTGTTTATTCCAAAGGAAAGTATGATCTTCTCTACGACCAGATCCTGCCTTGGCACAGTCTTCTCCATTAAGGCCTGTGCATGGCGGAAATGAGCCCCTGGAAAACTGTCCACTTGTAGGTTCTGATTGAAGAACTCAGGGAGAGACGACAAATTGGAATCACCCATGATCAGCCATTTTCTTCTGACGTCAAGACACCAATCCGTCAGTTTCCTCTGAGTGGTGGGGTGTCTGTTTACTCTGAATCCCCGTGGTCTCGGCTGTACAGACCGGTCAAATGAATCCACGAAATCCTCTTCCTCCACCTGTGATCCTTCCCGATGAACTTGAGCCATCACCACTCTGGAAGTCTGTGGTGTTGAGGTTATGGCTGCGTCTGCTTCCTCCTCAGCCTGGAGCTCATCAAAAAGAGCCTCCAACTCTGAATGTGTGGGAGTACGAGATGGCAACTCCCTCTCCCCCATCACTTGCTCCACTTGTGGCTCATCCTGAATAATGCTGTCCTCAGTGATGACTCTTCTTCTGGCTCCCCTTCTATCTCTCTGTCCACGTGAAGATCCTACTAGTGGTGATAGTGGTGGAGAGCCTGTTATTGGTGGGGGTTGATGCCAGTCCGTAGACTGTACAGGTTGGTCATCATCCTCACCCCTTGTCATCGTAGCCACAGTCTTCTTCCTAGCTGGCTCCCGTGGTCTCTGGTCCTCCTCCTGGATCCGGGCCGTGGTCCTTTGTGGTGGAATCGGCGCTGCCACAGGTCTCCCGCCTTCCACCCGGGCTGTAATCAGGGCCTCAGCGTGGTCGATTACATCCTGCGTGATTCGTGGCAGGTTCCTTCGGGCCCAGCGCACTGCCACCTGGAAGGCCTCCTTCCACTCTGAGGTAAGGTGACCGCTCAGTTCCTCCAAAAAATCCTCTAGGCCCTTCTCGTAGTGTTCCATCAGGATAAGGTAAGTAGTGTGACCCCAATTTCTTGCATTTCCTTCTATGAGATCTTGTGTACGGCGTGATGGAGCTGCTGGCTTTATCATGGTAGACAAGATCTCCACCATCCTAGAAATCATTTTGGGCTCTGCCTTCCCAGGTTTCAGGGCCACATTCTGCAGATGATGAACTGCTTTAATCACTGCATATATCTTGCGAATTAATCTTCCAAACTGGGGGCCTGCAGGCTGCCGTCTCACATCCTGTCCTCCGTCACGTGGCGGGAACCGTCTCCGTGCTGGCTGACGTACAGCATCCGCGTACGAGCGGTAACGGGGACCAGGGTACCAGGTGGTCCTTGGGGGGGGCACTGGCCGGTTAGGGAAGGGGAAATTCTCCCTCCGAAAACGGAAGGAGGGTGCGCTGTCCACCCATCCCGCGGGCCTACCGTAACCCCAGTCCCGTCTCTCCTCCCGGGGCCGCTGTCTCTTACGGCGTCCGTAACGGACCTCCGTCCACCGGTCCATGTTCCGGGCTCCGAAGAAAAAAAATCACTTCCGTATTAAGAAAAAAAGCAGTGTAAAAAATGTCAAAAGCACTAAAAAGTAAAACAAGAGAGTCTCTTAAAATTAAGAGATATATATATATTTTATTTTTTACAAACTACAACGTTTCGAGCTTAAATGCTCTTCTTCAGGTAAAAAAATATATAATAATATCAAACCTCTCTTCACAGATGTTGTCTGTCTGAGGTTTGAGGGAGAACTGAACTCTCTCCCTCATCCCTCCTCCTTATATACTCGACTGGACTCCGCCCCCCTGGCTTTCATCCAGCCTCCGGTAAGTTACCGTACACGAAATACACATTAAACATTAAACACTGCATTTCCACTATTTACAATGAATTATATACATTTTTAAGTATTTACAATGATTATTTAACTACTTACAATGAATTATATTTGTTCTTAGCCTAAAAAATATCCAAAAATGAGTCTAAATCACACAGTAAATAATGAACTTATTTTAAAATTATAGTATACATACCATGTACTTACAAACAACTCCCAAATAAATGAAATTACTTTTAAACACATATCACAAGTAAATCAAATTATATGTAATTATTCTTGAACACGTATACCAAGAAAATCAATTTATTTTTAATCCAACCCTAAAATATTTCTTTAAATCATATCAAATGAAGGTAAAGTAAGGTAAGTATTAGTTTTTTATTGTATATATTTTTATTCTTTTGTGTTTTTGTAAATGTTTTATATTTATCTATGAATTTTAACCCTGTGTTTTCCTCCCATCTCTCTTTAGGTATTTTTAAATGTTTTTATGCCAAAATTGTTTTTATTAGATCAGTGACTGGTTAGGGTTAGGGCAACAGGTCGTGACTGGTTAGGGTTAGGGCAATAGGTCAGTGACTGGTTAGGGTTAGGGCAATCGTTAGGGTTAGGGTTAGGGCAACATATCAGTAACTGGTTAGGGTTAGGACAATAGGTCAGGTTAGGGTTAGGACAATAAGTCAGGTTAGGGTTAGGGCAACAGGTCGGTGACTGGTTAGGGTTAGGGCCACGTACAGGGTTAGGGTTAGGACAATAGGTCAGGTTAGGGTTAGGACAATAGGTCAAGTCAGGTTAGGGTTAGGGCAACAGGTTGGTGACTGGTTAGGGTTTAGGGCAACAGGTCGGGGTTAGGGGCCACATCATAAAAAACCCCTGTACAAAAGGTAAGTGAATTATACTAATTGTATTTAATATTTAGTCCGAATGGTTTTTTTGTACCTAATTGAAATATCCACTGCCTTTCCTTCTTTTTCCTCTCCGAGTCTGACCAATTGGTATTCCTCTGCAGCCCTGCCACCCTCATTGACAGTAAACCATGTTGTAAGAAATGTTTAACCAGAAGTGTATCAGTTTCTTTCCTGTTTCTAATATTATACCTGTGTTGGGCCATCCGTGTTGACAAAGAATTTCTCGTTTCACCCACATACTGAACATGGCAAGTTGTACAAAAGATAACATAAACACAATTCCTTGATCCTGGGCTAAAACTCTGCAAAATCCTATACAATGTATTAGTCCTATTATTCTTAATAAACTTTAATCTGGAAAACTGAGAGTCCAACATTACTTGTTTTTCCCTTACTAATGATGGCAACTTTGCCTGAACCAAAATATCTTTAAGATTCCTATTTCTCCTATATGCGGAGATCACCCTCAAATTAGAAAACACATTCGACTGTCCTAAGACCTCCTCAAAATTAGATTTAAACTTATTATTTATAATTCTTCCAACTGAGGAGAATGTAGTCACAAGAGGAATTGAACTCCCACTGTCCCTCTCTTTTCTGTCCTGAAATGCCTTATGACAATGTCTCAAAAAGGACCTAGAATATCCTCTCTGTCTTAATGATTTAAACAGGATTTGAACTGCCTCATAAAAGTCCTCCTCCCTAGTACAAATCCGTTTAAATCTCAGAATTTGTGATTTTACTATCCCCTTAAAAGTGTGCTTAGGATGGAAACTATCCTTATGCAACAGTGCATGCGTGTCCGTAGGCTTGAAATATACCTTAACATCCAATTTAAAAGTAGAAGCAAAATCTGGACCTTTAAAGACAGTAGTGTCCAGAAAGTTGATTGACTGATCCTGCACTTCAGTTGTCAGCTGTATCGAGGGATCGTGGGAATTCAAAACCTTCACAAATTCATCAAACTCTCCCTTAGATCCCATCCAAACACCCCATATATCATCGAGATACCGAAAATAATGTGCTGGCTTCCTGTTGCACTTTAAAAAAACTTCCCGCTCCCAATTAGCCATAAAGATATTGGCATAAGCCGGTGCAAACTTTTTCCCCATAGCAGTCCCTTTTATCTGTAAATAATATTCCCCATTGAACATGAAATCATTTCTTTTTAAATTAATTTCCAGCAGTTTTATGAGCTCTTCATCAGGCCGCTTGGGATCTGGGTACTCTCGAAATATCCTTTTTATACACTCAATGCCAGCTTGAATAGGAATATTAGTATATAAATTTTTAACATCCATGGAAAAAAAATGAAATTCAGATGGGATTGTCAAATTTTTAACAATGTCAATAAAATGATATGTATCTCGAACATACGCAGGGTGCTTGACCGATAAAGGATTCAAAAAGTAATCCAGATATTCAGCCGTATAATAAGTTTCACTCCCACAATCTGACACAATGGGTCGCCCTGGGGGAACCTCAAAAGGGATTGTCCACTGTTCAGGATCCTTATGAATTTTTGGCAGAATATAAAATCGTCTTTCCCGAGGTTCCACCTCCCCCCTCAAATATCGTCTCTGTCTTTCATTGATAAATTTTTTCTGTTTTAGAGAATCCAAAATCTCACTCACCATCGGGATTGTGTCCAGGTATACTGGTTTGTCTAATTTTTTATAATAAATCACATCCTGTAACTGCCTTTCTACCTCCGATATATATTGGTCTCTGCTCATAATAACCACTGCCGATCCTTTGTCAGCTGGCTTAATTACAATATGTTTGGTGTTCCGTAATTCCCTTAAAGCTCTAGCCTCTTGATGTGAAAAATTATCCCTTTCTAAACTAAATTTGAAATGTGCCTTAAATGTGTCCAAATCTTTGCTAATCAAATTCTTAATTTCCAGTGGCAGTTTCTCCAGAGGGGGCGTCCAATTTGAGGTTCCCATAAAAGGTAAGATATCTCCTTCACTTGAGTTTTGAAAGTAGCTAGCCAATTTAATTCGTCTATGGTAATTTTGTATATCCCATTTCAATTGAAATTTTTGATCCCTCCCCCTAAAATCAGTTGGAATAAAGGAGAGACCTTTGTTCAGAAGGTTGTATTGAGGTTCAGAAAGTACAAAACTTTTTGCCAAATTAACAACATTCTGACCCACAAAGGACCGAAGTCCATCAACCCCTACCTGTGTCAGCCTCAAGGGGTTCAGGGGTTTAAACGCTCCATCCAATGGTCGAACATCGCTGTTGCAGTCTCTGTTGTCCAATGAATGTCATCAGGTTGTGTGCAGAACTCCCTCTCTGGCAAGAGGGGAATGTGAACCGTATTCCTCTCCAAGTGTTCATTGAGAGCGTTCAGATTGTCCTGTTCGTCTTGTGGAAGTTCTGTCGAAAAGTTGACCAAAGGAATCCAGATATCCGCATAGGGGAACTGGCGTTTCGCTGACCTCAGCGCCCCTTGCACGCTCTTGATGGTCGTCTCTGCCTTGTTGGTTCTGCTGTTTATTCCAAAGGAAAGTATGATCTTCTCTACGACCAGATCCTGCCTTGGCACAGTCTTCTCCATTAAGGCCTGTGCATGGCGGAAATGAGCCCCTGGAAAACTGTCCACTTGTAGGTTCTGATTGAAGAACTCAGGGAGAGACGACAAATTGGAATCACCCATGATCAGCCATTTTCTTCTGACGTCAAGACACCAATCCGTCAGTTTCCTCTGAGTGGTGGGGTGTCTGTTTACTCTGAATCCCCGTGGTCTCGGCTGTACAGACCGGTCAAATGAATCCACGAAATCCTCTTCCTCCACCTGTGATCCTTCCCGATGAACTTGAGCCATCACCACTCTGGAAGTCTGTGGTGTTGAGGTTATGGCTGCGTCTGCTTCCTCCTCAGCCTGGAGCTCATCAAAAAGAGCCTCCAACTCTGAATGTGTGGGAGTACGAGATGGCAACTCCCTCTCCCCCATCACTTGCTCCACTTGTGGCTCATCCTGAATAATGCTGTCCTCAGTGATGACTCTTCTTCTGGCTCCCCTTCTATCTCTCTGTCCACGTGAAGATCCTACTAGTGGTGATAGTGGTGGAGAGCCTGTTATTGGTGGGGGTTGATGCCAGTCCGTAGACTGTACAGGTTGGTCATCATCCTCACCCCTTGTCATCGTAGCCACAGTCTTCTTCCTAGCTGGCTCCCGTGGTCTCTGGTCCTCCTCCTGGATCCGGGCCGTGGTCCTTTGTGGTGGAATCGGCGCTGCCACAGGTCTCCCGCCTTCCACCCGGGCTGTAATCAGGGCCTCAGCGTGGTCGATTACATCCTGCGTGATTCGTGGCAGGTTCCTTCGGGCCCAGCGCACTGCCACCTGGAAGGCCTCCTTCCACTCTGAGGTAAGGTGACCGCTCAGTTCCTCCAAAAAATCCTCTAGGCCCTTCTCGTAGTGTTCCATCAGGATAAGGTAAGTAGTGTGACCCCAATTTCTTGCATTTCCTTCTATGAGATCTTGTGTACGGCGTGATGGAGCTGCTGGCTTTATCATGGTAGACAAGATCTCCACCATCCTAGAAATCATTTTGGGCTCTGCCTTCCCAGGTTTCAGGGCCACATTCTGCAGATGATGAACTGCTTTAATCACTGCATATATCTTGCGAATTAATCTTCCAAACTGGGGGCCTGCAGGCTGCCGTCTCACATCCTGTCCTCCGTCACGTGGCGGGAACCGTCTCCGTGCTGGCTGACGTACAGCATCCGCGTACGAGCGGTAACGGGGACCAGGGTACCAGGTGGTCCTTGGGGGGGGCACTGGCCGGTTAGGGAAGGGGAAATTCTCCCTCCGAAAACGGAAGGAGGGTGCGCTGTCCACCCATCCCGCGGGCCTACCGTAACCCCAGTCCCGTCTCTCCTCCCGGGGCCGCTGTCTCTTACGGCGTCCGTAACGGACCTCCGTCCACCGGTCCATGTTCCGGGCTCCGAAGAAAAAAAATCACTTCCGTATTAAGAAAAAAAGCAGTGTAAAAAATGTCAAAAGCACTAAAAAGTAAAACAAGAGAGTCTCTTAAAATTAAGAGATATATATATATTTTATTTTTTACAAACTACAACGTTTCGAGCTTAAATGCTCTTCTTCAGGTAAAAAAATATATAATAATATCAAACCTCTCTTCACAGATGTTGTCTGTCTGAGGTTTGAGGGAGAACTGAACTCTCTCCCTCATCCCTCCTCCTTATATACTCGACTGGACTCCGCCCCCCTGGCTTTCATCCAGCCTCCGGTAAGTTACCGTACACGAAATACACATTAAACATTAAACACTGCATTTCCACTATTTACAATGAATTATATACATTTTTAAGTATTTACAATGATTATTTAACTACTTACAATGAATTATATTTGTTCTTAGCCTAAAAAATATCCAAAAATGAGTCTAAATCACACAGTAAATAATGAACTTATTTTAAAATTATAGTATACATACCATGTACTTACAAACAACTCCCAAATAAATGAAATTACTTTTAAACACATATCACAAGTAAATCAAATTATATGTAATTATTCTTGAACACGTATACCAAGAAAATCAATTTATTTTTAATCCAACCCTAAAATATTTCTTTAAATCATATCAAATGAAGGTAAAGTAAGGTAAGTATTAGTTTTTTATTGTATATATTTTTATTCTTTTGTGTTTTTGTAAATGTTTTATATTTATCTATGAATTTTAACCCTGTGTTTTCCTCCCATCTCTCTTTAGGTATTTTTAAATGTTTTTATGCCAAAATTGTTTTTATTAGATCAGTGACTGGTTAGGGTTAGGGCAACAGGTCGTGACTGGTTAGGGTTAGGGCAATAGGTCAGTGACTGGTTAGGGTTAGGGCAATCGTTAGGGTTAGGGTTAGGGCAACATATCAGTAACTGGTTAGGGTTAGGACAATAGGTCAGGTTAGGGTTAGGACAATAAGTCAGGTTAGGGTTAGGGCAACAGGTCGGTGACTGGTTAGGGTTAGGGCCACGTACAGGGTTAGGGTTAGGACAATAGGTCAGGTTAGGGTTAGGACAATAGGTCAAGTCAGGTTAGGGTTAGGGCAACAGGTTGGTGACTGGTTAGGGTTTAGGGCAACAGGTCGGGGTTAGGGGCCACATCATAAAAAACCCCTGTACAAAAGGTAAGTGAATTATACTAATTGTATTTAATATTTAGTCCGAATGGTTTTTTTGTACCTAATTGAAATATCCACTGCCTTTCCTTCTTTTTCCTCTCCGAGTCTGACCAATTGGTATTCCTCTGCAGCCCTGCCACCCTCATTGACAGTAAACCATGTTGTAAGAAATGTTTAACCAGAAGTGTATCAGTTTCTTTCCTGTTTCTAATATTATACCTGTGTTGGGCCATCCGTGTTGACAAAGAATTTCTCGTTTCACCCACATACTGAACATGGCAAGTTGTACAAAAGATAACATAAACACAATTCCTTGATCCTGGGCTAAAACTCTGCAAAATCCTATACAATGTATTAGTCCTATTATTCTTAATAAACTTTAATCTGGAAAACTGAGAGTCCAACATTACTTGTTTTTCCCTTACTAATGATGGCAACTTTGCCTGAACCAAAATATCTTTAAGATTCCTATTTCTCCTATATGCGGAGATCACCCTCAAATTAGAAAACACATTCGACTGTCCTAAGACCTCCTCAAAATTAGATTTAAACTTATTATTTATAATTCTTCCAACTGAGGAGAATGTAGTCACAAGAGGAATTGAACTCCCACTGTCCCTCTCTTTTCTGTCCTGAAATGCCTTATGACAATGTCTCAAAAAGGACCTAGAATATCCTCTCTGTCTTAATGATTTAAACAGGATTTGAACTGCCTCATAAAAGTCCTCCTCCCTAGTACAAATCCGTTTAAATCTCAGAATTTGTGATTTTACTATCCCCTTAAAAGTGTGCTTAGGATGGAAACTATCCTTATGCAACAGTGCATGCGTGTCCGTAGGCTTGAAATATACCTTAACATCCAATTTAAAAGTAGAAGCAAAATCTGGACCTTTAAAGACAGTAGTGTCCAGAAAGTTGATTGACTGATCCTGCACTTCAGTTGTCAGCTGTATCGAGGGATCGTGGGAATTCAAAACCTTCACAAATTCATCAAACTCTCCCTTAGATCCCATCCAAACACCCCATATATCATCGAGATACCGAAAATAATGTGCTGGCTTCCTGTTGCACTTTAAAAAAACTTCCCGCTCCCAATTAGCCATAAAGATATTGGCATAAGCCGGTGCAAACTTTTTCCCCATAGCAGTCCCTTTTATCTGTAAATAATATTCCCCATTGAACATGAAATCATTTCTTTTTAAATTAATTTCCAGCAGTTTTATGAGCTCTTCATCAGGCCGCTTGGGATCTGGGTACTCTCGAAATATCCTTTTTATACACTCAATGCCAGCTTGAATAGGAATATTAGTATATAAATTTTTAACATCCATGGAAAAAAAATGAAATTCAGATGGGATTGTCAAATTTTTAACAATGTCAATAAAATGATATGTATCTCGAACATACGCAGGGTGCTTGACCGATAAAGGATTCAAAAAGTAATCCAGATATTCAGCCGTATAATAAGTTTCACTCCCACAATCTGACACAATGGGTCGCCCTGGGGGAACCTCAAAAGGGATTGTCCACTGTTCAGGATCCTTATGAATTTTTGGCAGAATATAAAATCGTCTTTCCCGAGGTTCCACCTCCCCCCTCAAATATCGTCTCTGTCTTTCATTGATAAATTTTTTCTGTTTTAGAGAATCCAAAATCTCACTCACCATCGGGATTGTGTCCAGGTATACTGGTTTGTCTAATTTTTTATAATAAATCACATCCTGTAACTGCCTTTCTACCTCCGATATATATTGGTCTCTGCTCATAATAACCACTGCCGATCCTTTGTCAGCTGGCTTAATTACAATATGTTTGGTGTTCCGTAATTCCCTTAAAGCTCTAGCCTCTTGATGTGAAAAATTATCCCTTTCTAAACTAAATTTGAAATGTGCCTTAAATGTGTCCAAATCTTTGCTAATCAAATTCTTAATTTCCAGTGGCAGTTTCTCCAGAGGGGGCGTCCAATTTGAGGTTCCCATAAAAGGTAAGATATCTCCTTCACTTGAGTTTTGAAAGTAGCTAGCCAATTTAATTCGTCTATGGTAATTTTGTATATCCCATTTCAATTGAAATTTTTGATCCCTCCCCCTAAAATCAGTTGGAATAAAGGAGAGACCTTTGTTCAGAAGGTTGTATTGAGGTTCAGAAAGTACAAAACTTTTTGCCAAATTAACAACATTCTGACCCACAAAGGACCGAAGTCCATCAACCCCTACCTGTGTCAGCCTCAAGGGGTTCAGGGGTTTAAACGCTCCATCCAATGGTCGAACATCGCTGTTGCAGTCTCTGTTGTCCAATGAATGTCATCAGGTTGTGTGCAGAACTCCCTCTCTGGCAAGAGGGGAATGTGAACCGTATTCCTCTCCAAGTGTTCATTGAGAGCGTTCAGATTGTCCTGTTCGTCTTGTGGAAGTTCTGTCGAAAAGTTGACCAAAGGAATCCAGATATCCGCATAGGGGAACTGGCGTTTCGCTGACCTCAGCGCCCCTTGCACGCTCTTGATGGTCGTCTCTGCCTTGTTGGTTCTGCTGTTTATTCCAAAGGAAAGTATGATCTTCTCTACGACCAGATCCTGCCTTGGCACAGTCTTCTCCATTAAGGCCTGTGCATGGCGGAAATGAGCCCCTGGAAAACTGTCCACTTGTAGGTTCTGATTGAAGAACTCAGGGAGAGACGACAAATTGGAATCACCCATGATCAGCCATTTTCTTCTGACGTCAAGACACCAATCCGTCAGTTTCCTCTGAGTGGTGGGGTGTCTGTTTACTCTGAATCCCCGTGGTCTCGGCTGTACAGACCGGTCAAATGAATCCACGAAATCCTCTTCCTCCACCTGTGATCCTTCCCGATGAACTTGAGCCATCACCACTCTGGAAGTCTGTGGTGTTGAGGTTATGGCTGCGTCTGCTTCCTCCTCAGCCTGGAGCTCATCAAAAAGAGCCTCCAACTCTGAATGTGTGGGAGTACGAGATGGCAACTCCCTCTCCCCCATCACTTGCTCCACTTGTGGCTCATCCTGAATAATGCTGTCCTCAGTGATGACTCTTCTTCTGGCTCCCCTTCTATCTCTCTGTCCACGTGAAGATCCTACTAGTGGTGATAGTGGTGGAGAGCCTGTTATTGGTGGGGGTTGATGCCAGTCCGTAGACTGTACAGGTTGGTCATCATCCTCACCCCTTGTCATCGTAGCCACAGTCTTCTTCCTAGCTGGCTCCCGTGGTCTCTGGTCCTCCTCCTGGATCCGGGCCGTGGTCCTTTGTGGTGGAATCGGCGCTGCCACAGGTCTCCCGCCTTCCACCCGGGCTGTAATCAGGGCCTCAGCGTGGTCGATTACATCCTGCGTGATTCGTGGCAGGTTCCTTCGGGCCCAGCGCACTGCCACCTGGAAGGCCTCCTTCCACTCTGAGGTAAGGTGACCGCTCAGTTCCTCCAAAAAATCCTCTAGGCCCTTCTCGTAGTGTTCCATCAGGATAAGGTAAGTAGTGTGACCCCAATTTCTTGCATTTCCTTCTATGAGATCTTGTGTACGGCGTGATGGAGCTGCTGGCTTTATCATGGTAGACAAGATCTCCACCATCCTAGAAATCATTTTGGGCTCTGCCTTCCCAGGTTTCAGGGCCACATTCTGCAGATGATGAACTGCTTTAATCACTGCATATATCTTGCGAATTAATCTTCCAAACTGGGGGCCTGCAGGCTGCCGTCTCACATCCTGTCCTCCGTCACGTGGCGGGAACCGTCTCCGTGCTGGCTGACGTACAGCATCCGCGTACGAGCGGTAACGGGGACCAGGGTACCAGGTGGTCCTTGGGGGGGGCACTGGCCGGTTAGGGAAGGGGAAATTCTCCCTCCGAAAACGGAAGGAGGGTGCGCTGTCCACCCATCCCGCGGGCCTACCGTAACCCCAGTCCCGTCTCTCCTCCCGGGGCCGCTGTCTCTTACGGCGTCCGTAACGGACCTCCGTCCACCGGTCCATGTTCCGGGCTCCGAAGAAAAAAAATCACTTCCGTATTAAGAAAAAAAGCAGTGTAAAAAATGTCAAAAGCACTAAAAAGTAAAACAAGAGAGTCTCTTAAAATTAAGAGATATATATATATTTTATTTTTTACAAACTACAACGTTTCGAGCTTAAATGCTCTTCTTCAGGTAAAAAAATATATAATAATATCAAACCTCTCTTCACAGATGTTGTCTGTCTGAGGTTTGAGGGAGAACTGAACTCTCTCCCTCATCCCTCCTCCTTATATACTCGACTGGACTCCGCCCCCCTGGCTTTCATCCAGCCTCCGGTAAGTTACCGTACACGAAATACACATTAAACATTAAACACTGCATTTCCACTATTTACAATGAATTATATACATTTTTAAGTATTTACAATGATTATTTAACTACTTACAATGAATTATATTTGTTCTTAGCCTAAAAAATATCCAAAAATGAGTCTAAATCACACAGTAAATAATGAACTTATTTTAAAATTATAGTATACATACCATGTACTTACAAACAACTCCCAAATAAATGAAATTACTTTTAAACACATATCACAAGTAAATCAAATTATATGTAATTATTCTTGAACACGTATACCAAGAAAATCAATTTATTTTTAATCCAACCCTAAAATATTTCTTTAAATCATATCAAATGAAGGTAAAGTAAGGTAAGTATTAGTTTTTTATTGTATATATTTTTATTCTTTTGTGTTTTTGTAAATGTTTTATATTTATCTATGAATTTTAACCCTGTGTTTTCCTCCCATCTCTCTTTAGGTATTTTTAAATGTTTTTATGCCAAAATTGTTTTTATTAGATCAGTGACTGGTTAGGGTTAGGGCAACAGGTCGTGACTGGTTAGGGTTAGGGCAATAGGTCAGTGACTGGTTAGGGTTAGGGCAATCGTTAGGGTTAGGGTTAGGGCAACATATCAGTAACTGGTTAGGGTTAGGACAATAGGTCAGGTTAGGGTTAGGACAATAAGTCAGGTTAGGGTTAGGGCAACAGGTCGGTGACTGGTTAGGGTTAGGGCCACGTACAGGGTTAGGGTTAGGACAATAGGTCAGGTTAGGGTTAGGACAATAGGTCAAGTCAGGTTAGGGTTAGGGCAACAGGTTGGTGACTGGTTAGGGTTTAGGGCAACAGGTCGGGGTTAGGGGCCACATCATAAAAAACCCCTGTACAAAAGGTAAGTGAATTATACTAATTGTATTTAATATTTAGTCCGAATGGTTTTTTTGTACCTAATTGAAATATCCACTGCCTTTCCTTCTTTTTCCTCTCCGAGTCTGACCAATTGGTATTCCTCTGCAGCCCTGCCACCCTCATTGACAGTAAACCATGTTGTAAGAAATGTTTAACCAGAAGTGTATCAGTTTCTTTCCTGTTTCTAATATTATACCTGTGTTGGGCCATCCGTGTTGACAAAGAATTTCTCGTTTCACCCACATACTGAACATGGCAAGTTGTACAAAAGATAACATAAACACAATTCCTTGATCCTGGGCTAAAACTCTGCAAAATCCTATACAATGTATTAGTCCTATTATTCTTAATAAACTTTAATCTGGAAAACTGAGAGTCCAACATTACTTGTTTTTCCCTTACTAATGATGGCAACTTTGCCTGAACCAAAATATCTTTAAGATTCCTATTTCTCCTATATGCGGAGATCACCCTCAAATTAGAAAACACATTCGACTGTCCTAAGACCTCCTCAAAATTAGATTTAAACTTATTATTTATAATTCTTCCAACTGAGGAGAATGTAGTCACAAGAGGAATTGAACTCCCACTGTCCCTCTCTTTTCTGTCCTGAAATGCCTTATGACAATGTCTCAAAAAGGACCTAGAATATCCTCTCTGTCTTAATGATTTAAACAGGATTTGAACTGCCTCATAAAAGTCCTCCTCCCTAGTACAAATCCGTTTAAATCTCAGAATTTGTGATTTTACTATCCCCTTAAAAGTGTGCTTAGGATGGAAACTATCCTTATGCAACAGTGCATGCGTGTCCGTAGGCTTGAAATATACCTTAACATCCAATTTAAAAGTAGAAGCAAAATCTGGACCTTTAAAGACAGTAGTGTCCAGAAAGTTGATTGACTGATCCTGCACTTCAGTTGTCAGCTGTATCGAGGGATCGTGGGAATTCAAAACCTTCACAAATTCATCAAACTCTCCCTTAGATCCCATCCAAACACCCCATATATCATCGAGATACCGAAAATAATGTGCTGGCTTCCTGTTGCACTTTAAAAAAACTTCCCGCTCCCAATTAGCCATAAAGATATTGGCATAAGCCGGTGCAAACTTTTTCCCCATAGCAGTCCCTTTTATCTGTAAATAATATTCCCCATTGAACATGAAATCATTTCTTTTTAAATTAATTTCCAGCAGTTTTATGAGCTCTTCATCAGGCCGCTTGGGATCTGGGTACTCTCGAAATATCCTTTTTATACACTCAATGCCAGCTTGAATAGGAATATTAGTATATAAATTTTTAACATCCATGGAAAAAAAATGAAATTCAGATGGGATTGTCAAATTTTTAACAATGTCAATAAAATGATATGTATCTCGAACATACGCAGGGTGCTTGACCGATAAAGGATTCAAAAAGTAATCCAGATATTCAGCCGTATAATAAGTTTCACTCCCACAATCTGACACAATGGGTCGCCCTGGGGGAACCTCAAAAGGGATTGTCCACTGTTCAGGATCCTTATGAATTTTTGGCAGAATATAAAATCGTCTTTCCCGAGGTTCCACCTCCCCCCTCAAATATCGTCTCTGTCTTTCATTGATAAATTTTTTCTGTTTTAGAGAATCCAAAATCTCACTCACCATCGGGATTGTGTCCAGGTATACTGGTTTGTCTAATTTTTTATAATAAATCACATCCTGTAACTGCCTTTCTACCTCCGATATATATTGGTCTCTGCTCATAATAACCACTGCCGATCCTTTGTCAGCTGGCTTAATTACAATATGTTTGGTGTTCCGTAATTCCCTTAAAGCTCTAGCCTCTTGATGTGAAAAATTATCCCTTTCTAAACTAAATTTGAAATGTGCCTTAAATGTGTCCAAATCTTTGCTAATCAAATTCTTAATTTCCAGTGGCAGTTTCTCCAGAGGGGGCGTCCAATTTGAGGTTCCCATAAAAGGTAAGATATCTCCTTCACTTGAGTTTTGAAAGTAGCTAGCCAATTTAATTCGTCTATGGTAATTTTGTATATCCCATTTCAATTGAAATTTTTGATCCCTCCCCCTAAAATCAGTTGGAATAAAGGAGAGACCTTTGTTCAGAAGGTTGTATTGAGGTTCAGAAAGTACAAAACTTTTTGCCAAATTAACAACATTCTGACCCACAAAGGACCGAAGTCCATCAACCCCTACCTGTGTCAGCCTCAAGGGGTTCAGGGGTTTAAACGCTCCATCCAATGGTCGAACATCGCTGTTGCAGTCTCTGTTGTCCAATGAATGTCATCAGGTTGTGTGCAGAACTCCCTCTCTGGCAAGAGGGGAATGTGAACCGTATTCCTCTCCAAGTGTTCATTGAGAGCGTTCAGATTGTCCTGTTCGTCTTGTGGAAGTTCTGTCGAAAAGTTGACCAAAGGAATCCAGATATCCGCATAGGGGAACTGGCGTTTCGCTGACCTCAGCGCCCCTTGCACGCTCTTGATGGTCGTCTCTGCCTTGTTGGTTCTGCTGTTTATTCCAAAGGAAAGTATGATCTTCTCTACGACCAGATCCTGCCTTGGCACAGTCTTCTCCATTAAGGCCTGTGCATGGCGGAAATGAGCCCCTGGAAAACTGTCCACTTGTAGGTTCTGATTGAAGAACTCAGGGAGAGACGACAAATTGGAATCACCCATGATCAGCCATTTTCTTCTGACGTCAAGACACCAATCCGTCAGTTTCCTCTGAGTGGTGGGGTGTCTGTTTACTCTGAATCCCCGTGGTCTCGGCTGTACAGACCGGTCAAATGAATCCACGAAATCCTCTTCCTCCACCTGTGATCCTTCCCGATGAACTTGAGCCATCACCACTCTGGAAGTCTGTGGTGTTGAGGTTATGGCTGCGTCTGCTTCCTCCTCAGCCTGGAGCTCATCAAAAAGAGCCTCCAACTCTGAATGTGTGGGAGTACGAGATGGCAACTCCCTCTCCCCCATCACTTGCTCCACTTGTGGCTCATCCTGAATAATGCTGTCCTCAGTGATGACTCTTCTTCTGGCTCCCCTTCTATCTCTCTGTCCACGTGAAGATCCTACTAGTGGTGATAGTGGTGGAGAGCCTGTTATTGGTGGGGGTTGATGCCAGTCCGTAGACTGTACAGGTTGGTCATCATCCTCACCCCTTGTCATCGTAGCCACAGTCTTCTTCCTAGCTGGCTCCCGTGGTCTCTGGTCCTCCTCCTGGATCCGGGCCGTGGTCCTTTGTGGTGGAATCGGCGCTGCCACAGGTCTCCCGCCTTCCACCCGGGCTGTAATCAGGGCCTCAGCGTGGTCGATTACATCCTGCGTGATTCGTGGCAGGTTCCTTCGGGCCCAGCGCACTGCCACCTGGAAGGCCTCCTTCCACTCTGAGGTAAGGTGACCGCTCAGTTCCTCCAAAAAATCCTCTAGGCCCTTCTCGTAGTGTTCCATCAGGATAAGGTAAGTAGTGTGACCCCAATTTCTTGCATTTCCTTCTATGAGATCTTGTGTACGGCGTGATGGAGCTGCTGGCTTTATCATGGTAGACAAGATCTCCACCATCCTAGAAATCATTTTGGGCTCTGCCTTCCCAGGTTTCAGGGCCACATTCTGCAGATGATGAACTGCTTTAATCACTGCATATATCTTGCGAATTAATCTTCCAAACTGGGGGCCTGCAGGCTGCCGTCTCACATCCTGTCCTCCGTCACGTGGCGGGAACCGTCTCCGTGCTGGCTGACGTACAGCATCCGCGTACGAGCGGTAACGGGGACCAGGGTACCAGGTGGTCCTTGGGGGGGGCACTGGCCGGTTAGGGAAGGGGAAATTCTCCCTCCGAAAACGGAAGGAGGGTGCGCTGTCCACCCATCCCGCGGGCCTACCGTAACCCCAGTCCCGTCTCTCCTCCCGGGGCCGCTGTCTCTTACGGCGTCCGTAACGGACCTCCGTCCACCGGTCCATGTTCCGGGCTCCGAAGAAAAAAAATCACTTCCGTATTAAGAAAAAAAGCAGTGTAAAAAATGTCAAAAGCACTAAAAAGTAAAACAAGAGAGTCTCTTAAAATTAAGAGATATATATATATTTTATTTTTTACAAACTACAACGTTTCGAGCTTAAATGCTCTTCTTCAGGTAAAAAAATATATAATAATATCAAACCTCTCTTCACAGATGTTGTCTGTCTGAGGTTTGAGGGAGAACTGAACTCTCTCCCTCATCCCTCCTCCTTATATACTCGACTGGACTCCGCCCCCCTGGCTTTCATCCAGCCTCCGGTAAGTTACCGTACACGAAATACACATTAAACATTAAACACTGCATTTCCACTATTTACAATGAATTATATACATTTTTAAGTATTTACAATGATTATTTAACTACTTACAATGAATTATATTTGTTCTTAGCCTAAAAAATATCCAAAAATGAGTCTAAATCACACAGTAAATAATGAACTTATTTTAAAATTATAGTATACATACCATGTACTTACAAACAACTCCCAAATAAATGAAATTACTTTTAAACACATATCACAAGTAAATCAAATTATATGTAATTATTCTTGAACACGTATACCAAGAAAATCAATTTATTTTTAATCCAACCCTAAAATATTTCTTTAAATCATATCAAATGAAGGTAAAGTAAGGTAAGTATTAGTTTTTTATTGTATATATTTTTATTCTTTTGTGTTTTTGTAAATGTTTTATATTTATCTATGAATTTTAACCCTGTGTTTTCCTCCCATCTCTCTTTAGGTATTTTTAAATGTTTTTATGCCAAAATTGTTTTTATTAGATCAGTGACTGGTTAGGGTTAGGGCAACAGGTCGTGACTGGTTAGGGTTAGGGCAATAGGTCAGTGACTGGTTAGGGTTAGGGCAATCGTTAGGGTTAGGGTTAGGGCAACATATCAGTAACTGGTTAGGGTTAGGACAATAGGTCAGGTTAGGGTTAGGACAATAAGTCAGGTTAGGGTTAGGGCAACAGGTCGGTGACTGGTTAGGGTTAGGGCCACGTACAGGGTTAGGGTTAGGACAATAGGTCAGGTTAGGGTTAGGACAATAGGTCAAGTCAGGTTAGGGTTAGGGCAACAGGTTGGTGACTGGTTAGGGTTTAGGGCAACAGGTCGGGGTTAGGGGCCACATCATAAAAAACCCCTGTACAAAAGGTAAGTGAATTATACTAATTGTATTTAATATTTAGTCCGAATGGTTTTTTTGTACCTAATTGAAATATCCACTGCCTTTCCTTCTTTTTCCTCTCCGAGTCTGACCAATTGGTATTCCTCTGCAGCCCTGCCACCCTCATTGACAGTAAACCATGTTGTAAGAAATGTTTAACCAGAAGTGTATCAGTTTCTTTCCTGTTTCTAATATTATACCTGTGTTGGGCCATCCGTGTTGACAAAGAATTTCTCGTTTCACCCACATACTGAACATGGCAAGTTGTACAAAAGATAACATAAACACAATTCCTTGATCCTGGGCTAAAACTCTGCAAAATCCTATACAATGTATTAGTCCTATTATTCTTAATAAACTTTAATCTGGAAAACTGAGAGTCCAACATTACTTGTTTTTCCCTTACTAATGATGGCAACTTTGCCTGAACCAAAATATCTTTAAGATTCCTATTTCTCCTATATGCGGAGATCACCCTCAAATTAGAAAACACATTCGACTGTCCTAAGACCTCCTCAAAATTAGATTTAAACTTATTATTTATAATTCTTCCAACTGAGGAGAATGTAGTCACAAGAGGAATTGAACTCCCACTGTCCCTCTCTTTTCTGTCCTGAAATGCCTTATGACAATGTCTCAAAAAGGACCTAGAATATCCTCTCTGTCTTAATGATTTAAACAGGATTTGAACTGCCTCATAAAAGTCCTCCTCCCTAGTACAAATCCGTTTAAATCTCAGAATTTGTGATTTTACTATCCCCTTAAAAGTGTGCTTAGGATGGAAACTATCCTTATGCAACAGTGCATGCGTGTCCGTAGGCTTGAAATATACCTTAACATCCAATTTAAAAGTAGAAGCAAAATCTGGACCTTTAAAGACAGTAGTGTCCAGAAAGTTGATTGACTGATCCTGCACTTCAGTTGTCAGCTGTATCGAGGGATCGTGGGAATTCAAAACCTTCACAAATTCATCAAACTCTCCCTTAGATCCCATCCAAACACCCCATATATCATCGAGATACCGAAAATAATGTGCTGGCTTCCTGTTGCACTTTAAAAAAACTTCCCGCTCCCAATTAGCCATAAAGATATTGGCATAAGCCGGTGCAAACTTTTTCCCCATAGCAGTCCCTTTTATCTGTAAATAATATTCCCCATTGAACATGAAATCATTTCTTTTTAAATTAATTTCCAGCAGTTTTATGAGCTCTTCATCAGGCCGCTTGGGATCTGGGTACTCTCGAAATATCCTTTTTATACACTCAATGCCAGCTTGAATAGGAATATTAGTATATAAATTTTTAACATCCATGGAAAAAAAATGAAATTCAGATGGGATTGTCAAATTTTTAACAATGTCAATAAAATGATATGTATCTCGAACATACGCAGGGTGCTTGACCGATAAAGGATTCAAAAAGTAATCCAGATATTCAGCCGTATAATAAGTTTCACTCCCACAATCTGACACAATGGGTCGCCCTGGGGGAACCTCAAAAGGGATTGTCCACTGTTCAGGATCCTTATGAATTTTTGGCAGAATATAAAATCGTCTTTCCCGAGGTTCCACCTCCCCCCTCAAATATCGTCTCTGTCTTTCATTGATAAATTTTTTCTGTTTTAGAGAATCCAAAATCTCACTCACCATCGGGATTGTGTCCAGGTATACTGGTTTGTCTAATTTTTTATAATAAATCACATCCTGTAACTGCCTTTCTACCTCCGATATATATTGGTCTCTGCTCATAATAACCACTGCCGATCCTTTGTCAGCTGGCTTAATTACAATATGTTTGGTGTTCCGTAATTCCCTTAAAGCTCTAGCCTCTTGATGTGAAAAATTATCCCTTTCTAAACTAAATTTGAAATGTGCCTTAAATGTGTCCAAATCTTTGCTAATCAAATTCTTAATTTCCAGTGGCAGTTTCTCCAGAGGGGGCGTCCAATTTGAGGTTCCCATAAAAGGTAAGATATCTCCTTCACTTGAGTTTTGAAAGTAGCTAGCCAATTTAATTCGTCTATGGTAATTTTGTATATCCCATTTCAATTGAAATTTTTGATCCCTCCCCCTAAAATCAGTTGGAATAAAGGAGAGACCTTTGTTCAGAAGGTTGTATTGAGGTTCAGAAAGTACAAAACTTTTTGCCAAATTAACAACATT
This sequence comes from Pampus argenteus, assembly GCA_036937835.1. Taxonomy (NCBI): domain Eukaryota; kingdom Metazoa; phylum Chordata; class Actinopteri; order Scombriformes; family Stromateidae; genus Pampus; species Pampus argenteus. Next base: position 27,766,042 of record CM072862.1, read on the forward strand.
CTGACCCACAAAGGACCGAAGTCCATCAACCCCTACCTGTGTCAGCCTCAAGGGGTTCAGGGGTTTAAACGCTCCATCCAATGGTCGAACATCGCTGTTGCAGTCTCTGTTGTCCAATGAATGTCATCAGGTTGTGTGCAGAACTCCCTCTCTGGCAAGAGGGGAATGTGAACCGTATTCCTCTCCAAGTGTTCATTGAGAGCGTTCAGATTGTCCTGTTCGTCTTGTGGAAGTTCTGTCGAAAAGTTGACCAAAGGAATCCAGATATCCGCATAGGGGAACTGGCGTTTCGCTGACCTCAGCGCCCCTTGCACGCTCTTGATGGTCGTCTCTGCCTTGTTGGTTCTGCTGTTTATTCCAAAGGAAAGTATGATCTTCTCTACGACCAGATCCTGCCTTGGCACAGTCTTCTCCATTAAGGCCTGTGCATGGCGGAAATGAGCCCCTGGAAAACTGTCCACTTGTAGGTTCTGATTGAAGAACTCAGGGAGAGACGACAAATTGGAATCACCCATGATCAGCCATTTTCTTCTGACGTCAAGACACCAATCCGTCAGTTTCCTCTGAGTGGTGGGGTGTCTGTTTACTCTGAATCCCCGTGGTCTCGGCTGTACAGACCGGTCAAATGAATCCACGAAATCCTCTTCCTCCACCTGTGATCCTTCCCGATGAACTTGAGCCATCACCACTCTGGAAGTCTGTGGTGTTGAGGTTATGGCTGCGTCTGCTTCCTCCTCAGCCTGGAGCTCATCAAAAAGAGCCTCCAACTCTGAATGTGTGGGAGTACGAGATGGCAACTCCCTCTCCCCCATCACTTGCTCCACTTGTGGCTCATCCTGAATAATGCTGTCCTCAGTGATGACTCTTCTTCTGGCTCCCCTTCTATCTCTCTGTCCACGTGAAGATCCTACTAGTGGTGATAGTGGTGGAGAGCCTGTTATTGGTGGGGGTTGATGCCAGTCCGTAGACTGTACAGGTTGGTCATCATCCTCACCCCTTGTCATCGTAGCCACAGTCTTCTTCCTAGCTGGCTCCCGTGGTCTCTGGTCCTCCTCCTGGATCCGGGCCGTGGTCCTTTGTGGTGGAATCGGCGCTGCCACAGGTCTCCCGCCTTCCACCCGGGCTGTAATCAGGGCCTCAGCGTGGTCGATTACATCCTGCGTGATTCGTGGCAGGTTCCTTCGGGCCCAGCGCACTGCCACCTGGAAGGCCTCCTTCCACTCTGAGGTAAGGTGACCGCTCAGTTCCTCCAAAAAATCCTCTAGGCCCTTCTCGTAGTGTTCCATCAGGATAAGGTAAGTAGTGTGACCCCAATTTCTTGCATTTCCTTCTATGAGATCTTGTGTACGGCGTGATGGAGCTGCTGGCTTTATCATGGTAGACAAGATCTCCACCATCCTAGAAATCATTTTGGGCTCTGCCTTCCCAGGTTTCAGGGCCACATTCTGCAGATGATGAACTGCTTTAATCACTGCATATATCTTGCGAATTAATCTTCCAAACTGGGGGCCTGCAGGCTGCCGTCTCACATCCTGTCCTCCGTCACGTGGCGGGAACCGTCTCCGTGCTGGCTGACGTACAGCATCCGCGTACGAGCGGTAACGGGGACCAGGGTACCAGGTGGTCCTTGGGGGGGGCACTGGCCGGTTAGGGAAGGGGAAATTCTCCCTCCGAAAACGGAAGGAGGGTGCGCTGTCCACCCATCCCGCGGGCCTACCGTAACCCCAGTCCCGTCTCTCCTCCCGGGGCCGCTGTCTCTTACGGCGTCCGTAACGGACCTCCGTCCACCGGTCCATGTTCCGGGCTCCGAAGAAAAAAAATCACTTCCGTATTAAGAAAAAAAGCAGTGTAAAAAATGTCAAAAGCACTAAAAAGTAAAACAAGAGAGTCTCTTAAAATTAAGAGATATATATATATTTTATTTTTTACAAACTACAACGTTTCGAGCTTAAATGCTCTTCTTCAGGTAAAAAAATATATAATAATATCAAACCTCTCTTCACAGATGTTGTCTGTCTGAGGTTTGAGGGAGAACTGAACTCTCTCCCTCATCCCTCCTCCTTATATACTCGACTGGACTCCGCCCCCCTGGCTTTCATCCAGCCTCCGGTAAGTTACCGTACACGAAATACACATTAAACATTAAACACTGCATTTCCACTATTTACAATGAATTATATACATTTTTAAGTATTTACAATGATTATTTAACTACTTACAATGAATTATATTTGTTCTTAGCCTAAAAAATATCCAAAAATGAGTCTAAATCACACAGTAAATAATGAACTTATTTTAAAATTATAGTATACATACCATGTACTTACAAACAACTCCCAAATAAATGAAATTACTTTTAAACACATATCACAAGTAAATCAAATTATATGTAATTATTCTTGAACACGTATACCAAGAAAATCAATTTATTTTTAATCCAACCCTAAAATATTTCTTTAAATCATATCAAATGAAGGTAAAGTAAGGTAAGTATTAGTTTTTTATTGTATATATTTTTATTCTTTTGTGTTTTTGTAAATGTTTTATATTTATCTATGAATTTTAACCCTGTGTTTTCCTCCCATCTCTCTTTAGGTATTTTTAAATGTTTTTATGCCAAAATTGTTTTTATTAGATCAGTGACTGGTTAGGGTTAGGGCAACAGGTCGTGACTGGTTAGGGTTAGGGCAATAGGTCAGTGACTGGTTAGGGTTAGGGCAATCGTTAGGGTTAGGGTTAGGGCAACATATCAGTAACTGGTTAGGGTTAGGACAATAGGTCAGGTTAGGGTTAGGACAATAAGTCAGGTTAGGGTTAGGGCAACAGGTCGGTGACTGGTTAGGGTTAGGGCCACGTACAGGGTTAGGGTTAGGACAATAGGTCAGGTTAGGGTTAGGACAATAGGTCAAGTCAGGTTAGGGTTAGGGCAACAGGTTGGTGACTGGTTAGGGTTTAGGGCAACAGGTCGGGGTTAGGGGCCACATCATAAAAAACCCCTGTACAAAAGGTAAGTGAATTATACTAATTGTATTTAATATTTAGTCCGAATGGTTTTTTTGTACCTAATTGAAATATCCACTGCCTTTCCTTCTTTTTCCTCTCCGAGTCTGACCAATTGGTATTCCTCTGCAGCCCTGCCACCCTCATTGACAGTAAACCATGTTGTAAGAAATGTTTAACCAGAAGTGTATCAGTTTCTTTCCTGTTTCTAATATTATACCTGTGTTGGGCCATCCGTGTTGACAAAGAATTTCTCGTTTCACCCACATACTGAACATGGCAAGTTGTACAAAAGATAACATAAACACAATTCCTTGATCCTGGGCTAAAACTCTGCAAAATCCTATACAATGTATTAGTCCTATTATTCTTAATAAACTTTAATCTGGAAAACTGAGAGTCCAACATTACTTGTTTTTCCCTTACTAATGATGGCAACTTTGCCTGAACCAAAATATCTTTAAGATTCCTATTTCTCCTATATGCGGAGATCACCCTCAAATTAGAAAACACATTCGACTGTCCTAAGACCTCCTCAAAATTAGATTTAAACTTATTATTTATAATTCTTCCAACTGAGGAGAATGTAGTCACAAGAGGAATTGAACTCCCACTGTCCCTCTCTTTTCTGTCCTGAAATGCCTTATGACAATGTCTCAAAAAGGACCTAGAATATCCTCTCTGTCTTAATGATTTAAACAGGATTTGAACTGCCTCATAAAAGTCCTCCTCCCTAGTACAAATCCGTTTAAATCTCAGAATTTGTGATTTTACTATCCCCTTAAAAGTGTGCTTAGGATGGAAACTATCCTTATGCAACAGTGCATGCGTGTCCGTAGGCTTGAAATATACCTTAACATCCAATTTAAAAGTAGAAGCAAAATCTGGACCTTTAAAGACAGTAGTGTCCAGAAAGTTGATTGACTGATCCTGCACTTCAGTTGTCAGCTGTATCGAGGGATCGTGGGAATTCAAAACCTTCACAAATTCATCAAACTCTCCCTTAGATCCCATCCAAACACCCCATATATCATCGAGATACCGAAAATAATGTGCTGGCTTCCTGTTGCACTTTAAAAAAACTTCCCGCTCCCAATTAGCCATAAAGATATTGGCATAAGCCGGTGCAAACTTTTTCCCCATAGCAGTCCCTTTTATCTGTAAATAATATTCCCCATTGAACATGAAATCATTTCTTTTTAAATTAATTTCCAGCAGTTTTATGAGCTCTTCATCAGGCCGCTTGGGATCTGGGTACTCTCGAAATATCCTTTTTATACACTCAATGCCAGCTTGAATAGGAATATTAGTATATAAATTTTTAACATCCATGGAAAAAAAATGAAATTCAGATGGGATTGTCAAATTTTTAACAATGTCAATAAAATGATATGTATCTCGAACATACGCAGGGTGCTTGACCGATAAAGGATTCAAAAAGTAATCCAGATATTCAGCCGTATAATAAGTTTCACTCCCACAATCTGACACAATGGGTCGCCCTGGGGGAACCTCAAAAGGGATTGTCCACTGTTCAGGATCCTTATGAATTTTTGGCAGAATATAAAATCGTCTTTCCCGAGGTTCCACCTCCCCCCTCAAATATCGTCTCTGTCTTTCATTGATAAATTTTTTCTGTTTTAGAGAATCCAAAATCTCACTCACCATCGGGATTGTGTCCAGGTATACTGGTTTGTCTAATTTTTTATAATAAATCACATCCTGTAACTGCCTTTCTACCTCCGATATATATTGGTCTCTGCTCATAATAACCACTGCCGATCCTTTGTCAGCTGGCTTAATTACAATATGTTTGGTGTTCCGTAATTCCCTTAAAGCTCTAGCCTCTTGATGTGAAAAATTATCCCTTTCTAAACTAAATTTGAAATGTGCCTTAAATGTGTCCAAATCTTTGCTAATCAAATTCTTAATTTCCAGTGGCAGTTTCTCCAGAGGGGGCGTCCAATTTGAGGTTCCCATAAAAGGTAAGATATCTCCTTCACTTGAGTTTTGAAAGTAGCTAGCCAATTTAATTCGTCTATGGTAATTTTGTATATCCCATTTCAATTGAAATTTTTGATCCCTCCCCCTAAAATCAGTTGGAATAAAGGAGAGACCTTTGTTCAGAAGGTTGTATTGAGGTTCAGAAAGTACAAAACTTTTTGCCAAATTAACAACATTCTGACCCACAAAGGACCGAAGTCCATCAACCCCTACCTGTGTCAGCCTCAAGGGGTTCAGGGGTTTAAACGCTCCATCCAATGGTCGAACATCGCTGTTGCAGTCTCTGTTGTCCAATGAATGTCATCAGGTTGTGTGCAGAACTCCCTCTCTGGCAAGAGGGGAATGTGAACCGTATTCCTCTCCAAGTGTTCATTGAGAGCGTTCAGATTGTCCTGTTCGTCTTGTGGAAGTTCTGTCGAAAAGTTGACCAAAGGAATCCAGATATCCGCATAGGGGAACTGGCGTTTCGCTGACCTCAGCGCCCCTTGCACGCTCTTGATGGTCGTCTCTGCCTTGTTGGTTCTGCTGTTTATTCCAAAGGAAAGTATGATCTTCTCTACGACCAGATCCTGCCTTGGCACAGTCTTCTCCATTAAGGCCTGTGCATGGCGGAAATGAGCCCCTGGAAAACTGTCCACTTGTAGGTTCTGATTGAAGAACTCAGGGAGAGACGACAAATTGGAATCACCCATGATCAGCCATTTTCTTCTGACGTCAAGACACCAATCCGTCAGTTTCCTCTGAGTGGTGGGGTGTCTGTTTACTCTGAATCCCCGTGGTCTCGGCTGTACAGACCGGTCAAATGAATCCACGAAATCCTCTTCCTCCACCTGTGATCCTTCCCGATGAACTTGAGCCATCACCACTCTGGAAGTCTGTGGTGTTGAGGTTATGGCTGCGTCTGCTTCCTCCTCAGCCTGGAGCTCATCAAAAAGAGCCTCCAACTCTGAATGTGTGGGAGTACGAGATGGCAACTCCCTCTCCCCCATCACTTGCTCCACTTGTGGCTCATCCTGAATAATGCTGTCCTCAGTGATGACTCTTCTTCTGGCTCCCCTTCTATCTCTCTGTCCACGTGAAGATCCTACTAGTGGTGATAGTGGTGGAGAGCCTGTTATTGGTGGGGGTTGATGCCAGTCCGTAGACTGTACAGGTTGGTCATCATCCTCACCCCTTGTCATCGTAGCCACAGTCTTCTTCCTAGCTGGCTCCCGTGGTCTCTGGTCCTCCTCCTGGATCCGGGCCGTGGTCCTTTGTGGTGGAATCGGCGCTGCCACAGGTCTCCCGCCTTCCACCCGGGCTGTAATCAGGGCCTCAGCGTGGTCGATTACATCCTGCGTGATTCGTGGCAGGTTCCTTCGGGCCCAGCGCACTGCCACCTGGAAGGCCTCCTTCCACTCTGAGGTAAGGTGACCGCTCAGTTCCTCCAAAAAATCCTCTAGGCCCTTCTCGTAGTGTTCCATCAGGATAAGGTAAGTAGTGTGACCCCAATTTCTTGCATTTCCTTCTATGAGATCTTGTGTACGGCGTGATGGAGCTGCTGGCTTTATCATGGTAGACAAGATCTCCACCATCCTAGAAATCATTTTGGGCTCTGCCTTCCCAGGTTTCAGGGCCACATTCTGCAGATGATGAACTGCTTTAATCACTGCATATATCTTGCGAATTAATCTTCCAAACTGGGGGCCTGCAGGCTGCCGTCTCACATCCTGTCCTCCGTCACGTGGCGGGAACCGTCTCCGTGCTGGCTGACGTACAGCATCCGCGTACGAGCGGTAACGGGGACCAGGGTACCAGGTGGTCCTTGGGGGGGGCACTGGCCGGTTAGGGAAGGGGAAATTCTCCCTCCGAAAACGGAAGGAGGGTGCGCTGTCCACCCATCCCGCGGGCCTACCGTAACCCCAGTCCCGTCTCTCCTCCCGGGGCCGCTGTCTCTTACGGCGTCCGTAACGGACCTCCGTCCACCGGTCCATGTTCCGGGCTCCGAAGAAAAAAAATCACTTCCGTATTAAGAAAAAAAGCAGTGTAAAAAATGTCAAAAGCACTAAAAAGTAAAACAAGAGAGTCTCTTAAAATTAAGAGATATATATATATTTTATTTTTTACAAACTACAACGTTTCGAGCTTAAATGCTCTTCTTCAGGTAAAAAAATATATAATAATATCAAACCTCTCTTCACAGATGTTGTCTGTCTGAGGTTTGAGGGAGAACTGAACTCTCTCCCTCATCCCTCCTCCTTATATACTCGACTGGACTCCGCCCCCCTGGCTTTCATCCAGCCTCCGGTAAGTTACCGTACACGAAATACACATTAAACATTAAACACTGCATTTCCACTATTTACAATGAATTATATACATTTTTAAGTATTTACAATGATTATTTAACTACTTACAATGAATTATATTTGTTCTTAGCCTAAAAAATATCCAAAAATGAGTCTAAATCACACAGTAAATAATGAACTTATTTTAAAATTATAGTATACATACCATGTACTTACAAACAACTCCCAAATAAATGAAATTACTTTTAAACACATATCACAAGTAAATCAAATTATATGTAATTATTCTTGAACACGTATACCAAGAAAATCAATTTATTTTTAATCCAACCCTAAAATATTTCTTTAAATCATATCAAATGAAGGTAAAGTAAGGTAAGTATTAGTTTTTTATTGTATATATTTTTATTCTTTTGTGTTTTTGTAAATGTTTTATATTTATCTATGAATTTTAACCCTGTGTTTTCCTCCCATCTCTCTTTAGGTATTTTTAAATGTTTTTATGCCAAAATTGTTTTTATTAGATCAGTGACTGGTTAGGGTTAGGGCAACAGGTCGTGACTGGTTAGGGTTAGGGCAATAGGTCAGTGACTGGTTAGGGTTAGGGCAATCGTTAGGGTTAGGGTTAGGGCAACATATCAGTAACTGGTTAGGGTTAGGACAATAGGTCAGGTTAGGGTTAGGACAATAAGTCAGGTTAGGGTTAGGGCAACAGGTCGGTGACTGGTTAGGGTTAGGGCCACGTACAGGGTTAGGGTTAGGACAATAGGTCAGGTTAGGGTTAGGACAATAGGTCAAGTCAGGTTAGGGTTAGGGCAACAGGTTGGTGACTGGTTAGGGTTTAGGGCAACAGGTCGGGGTTAGGGGCCACATCATAAAAAACCCCTGTACAAAAGGTAAGTGAATTATACTAATTGTATTTAATATTTAGTCCGAATGGTTTTTTTGTACCTAATTGAAATATCCACTGCCTTTCCTTCTTTTTCCTCTCCGAGTCTGACCAATTGGTATTCCTCTGCAGCCCTGCCACCCTCATTGACAGTAAACCATGTTGTAAGAAATGTTTAACCAGAAGTGTATCAGTTTCTTTCCTGTTTCTAATATTATACCTGTGTTGGGCCATCCGTGTTGACAAAGAATTTCTCGTTTCACCCACATACTGAACATGGCAAGTTGTACAAAAGATAACATAAACACAATTCCTTGATCCTGGGCTAAAACTCTGCAAAATCCTATACAATGTATTAGTCCTATTATTCTTAATAAACTTTAATCTGGAAAACTGAGAGTCCAACATTACTTGTTTTTCCCTTACTAATGATGGCAACTTTGCCTGAACCAAAATATCTTTAAGATTCCTATTTCTCCTATATGCGGAGATCACCCTCAAATTAGAAAACACATTCGACTGTCCTAAGACCTCCTCAAAATTAGATTTAAACTTATTATTTATAATTCTTCCAACTGAGGAGAATGTAGTCACAAGAGGAATTGAACTCCCACTGTCCCTCTCTTTTCTGTCCTGAAATGCCTTATGACAATGTCTCAAAAAGGACCTAGAATATCCTCTCTGTCTTAATGATTTAAACAGGATTTGAACTGCCTCATAAAAGTCCTCCTCCCTAGTACAAATCCGTTTAAATCTCAGAATTTGTGATTTTACTATCCCCTTAAAAGTGTGCTTAGGATGGAAACTATCCTTATGCAACAGTGCATGCGTGTCCGTAGGCTTGAAATATACCTTAACATCCAATTTAAAAGTAGAAGCAAAATCTGGACCTTTAAAGACAGTAGTGTCCAGAAAGTTGATTGACTGATCCTGCACTTCAGTTGTCAGCTGTATCGAGGGATCGTGGGAATTCAAAACCTTCACAAATTCATCAAACTCTCCCTTAGATCCCATCCAAACACCCCATATATCATCGAGATACCGAAAATAATGTGCTGGCTTCCTGTTGCACTTTAAAAAAACTTCCCGCTCCCAATTAGCCATAAAGATATTGGCATAAGCCGGTGCAAACTTTTTCCCCATAGCAGTCCCTTTTATCTGTAAATAATATTCCCCATTGAACATGAAATCATTTCTTTTTAAATTAATTTCCAGCAGTTTTATGAGCTCTTCATCAGGCCGCTTGGGATCTGGGTACTCTCGAAATATCCTTTTTATACACTCAATGCCAGCTTGAATAGGAATATTAGTATATAAATTTTTAACATCCATGGAAAAAAAATGAAATTCAGATGGGATTGTCAAATTTTTAACAATGTCAATAAAATGATATGTATCTCGAACATACGCAGGGTGCTTGACCGATAAAGGATTCAAAAAGTAATCCAGATATTCAGCCGTATAATAAGTTTCACTCCCACAATCTGACACAATGGGTCGCCCTGGGGGAACCTCAAAAGGGATTGTCCACTGTTCAGGATCCTTATGAATTTTTGGCAGAATATAAAATCGTCTTTCCCGAGGTTCCACCTCCCCCCTCAAATATCGTCTCTGTCTTTCATTGATAAATTTTTTCTGTTTTAGAGAATCCAAAATCTCACTCACCATCGGGATTGTGTCCAGGTATACTGGTTTGTCTAATTTTTTATAATAAATCACATCCTGTAACTGCCTTTCTACCTCCGATATATATTGGTCTCTGCTCATAATAACCACTGCCGATCCTTTGTCAGCTGGCTTAATTACAATATGTTTGGTGTTCCGTAATTCCCTTAAAGCTCTAGCCTCTTGATGTGAAAAATTATCCCTTTCTAAACTAAATTTGAAATGTGCCTTAAATGTGTCCAAATCTTTGCTAATCAAATTCTTAATTTCCAGTGGCAGTTTCTCCAGAGGGGGCGTCCAATTTGAGGTTCCCATAAAAGGTAAGATATCTCCTTCACTTGAGTTTTGAAAGTAGCTAGCCAATTTAATTCGTCTATGGTAATTTTGTATATCCCATTTCAATTGAAATTTTTGATCCCTCCCCCTAAAATCAGTTGGAATAAAGGAGAGACCTTTGTTCAGAAGGTTGTATTGAGGTTCAGAAAGTACAAAACTTTTTGCCAAATTAACAACATTCTGACCCACAAAGGACCGAAGTCCATCAACCCCTACCTGTGTCAGCCTCAAGGGGTTCAGGGGTTTAAACGCTCCATCCAATGGTCGAACATCGCTGTTGCAGTCTCTGTTGTCCAATGAATGTCATCAGGTTGTGTGCAGAACTCCCTCTCTGGCAAGAGGGGAATGTGAACCGTATTCCTCTCCAAGTGTTCATTGAGAGCGTTCAGATTGTCCTGTTCGTCTTGTGGAAGTTCTGTCGAAAAGTTGACCAAAGGAATCCAGATATCCGCATAGGGGAACTGGCGTTTCGCTGACCTCAGCGCCCCTTGCACGCTCTTGATGGTCGTCTCTGCCTTGTTGGTTCTGCTGTTTATTCCAAAGGAAAGTATGATCTTCTCTACGACCAGATCCTGCCTTGGCACAGTCTTCTCCATTAAGGCCTGTGCATGGCGGAAATGAGCCCCTGGAAAACTGTCCACTTGTAGGTTCTGATTGAAGAACTCAGGGAGAGACGACAAATTGGAATCACCCATGATCAGCCATTTTCTTCTGACGTCAAGACACCAATCCGTCAGTTTCCTCTGAGTGGTGGGGTGTCTGTTTACTCTGAATCCCCGTGGTCTCGGCTGTACAGACCGGTCAAATGAATCCACGAAATCCTCTTCCTCCACCTGTGATCCTTCCCGATGAACTTGAGCCATCACCACTCTGGAAGTCTGTGGTGTTGAGGTTATGGCTGCGTCTGCTTCCTCCTCAGCCTGGAGCTCATCAAAAAGAGCCTCCAACTCTGAATGTGTGGGAGTACGAGATGGCAACTCCCTCTCCCCCATCACTTGCTCCACTTGTGGCTCATCCTGAATAATGCTGTCCTCAGTGATGACTCTTCTTCTGGCTCCCCTTCTATCTCTCTGTCCACGTGAAGATCCTACTAGTGGTGATAGTGGTGGAGAGCCTGTTATTGGTGGGGGTTGATGCCAGTCCGTAGACTGTACAGGTTGGTCATCATCCTCACCCCTTGTCATCGTAGCCACAGTCTTCTTCCTAGCTGGCTCCCGTGGTCTCTGGTCCTCCTCCTGGATCCGGGCCGTGGTCCTTTGTGGTGGAATCGGCGCTGCCACAGGTCTCCCGCCTTCCACCCGGGCTGTAATCAGGGCCTCAGCGTGGTCGATTACATCCTGCGTGATTCGTGGCAGGTTCCTTCGGGCCCAGCGCACTGCCACCTGGAAGGCCTCCTTCCACTCTGAGGTAAGGTGACCGCTCAGTTCCTCCAAAAAATCCTCTAGGCCCTTCTCGTAGTGTTCCATCAGGATAAGGTAAGTAGTGTGACCCCAATTTCTTGCATTTCCTTCTATGAGATCTTGTGTACGGCGTGATGGAGCTGCTGGCTTTATCATGGTAGACAAGATCTCCACCATCCTAGAAATCATTTTGGGCTCTGCCTTCCCAGGTTTCAGGGCCACATTCTGCAGATGATGAACTGCTTTAATCACTGCATATATCTTGCGAATTAATCTTCCAAACTGGGGGCCTGCAGGCTGCCGTCTCACATCCTGTCCTCCGTCACGTGGCGGGAACCGTCTCCGTGCTGGCTGACGTACAGCATCCGCGTACGAGCGGTAACGGGGACCAGGGTACCAGGTGGTCCTTGGGGGGGGCACTGGCCGGTTAGGGAAGGGGAAATTCTCCCTCCGAAAACGGAAGGAGGGTGCGCTGTCCACCCATCCCGCGGGCCTACCGTAACCCCAGTCCCGTCTCTCCTCCCGGGGCCGCTGTCTCTTACGGCGTCCGTAACGGACCTCCGTCCACCGGTCCATGTTCCGGGCTCCGAAGAAAAAAAATCACTTCCGTATTAAGAAAAAAAGCAGTGTAAAAAATGTCAAAAGCACTAAAAAGTAAAACAAGAGAGTCTCTTAAAATTAAGAGATATATATATATTTTATTTTTTACAAACTACAACGTTTCGAGCTTAAATGCTCTTCTTCAGGTAAAAAAATATATAATAATATCAAACCTCTCTTCACAGATGTTGTCTGTCTGAGGTTTGAGGGAGAACTGAACTCTCTCCCTCATCCCTCCTCCTTATATACTCGACTGGACTCCGCCCCCCTGGCTTTCATCCAGCCTCCGGTAAGTTACCGTACACGAAATACACATTAAACATTAAACACTGCATTTCCACTATTTACAATGAATTATATACATTTTTAAGTATTTACAATGATTATTTAACTACTTACAATGAATTATATTTGTTCTTAGCCTAAAAAATATCCAAAAATGAGTCTAAATCACACAGTAAATAATGAACTTATTTTAAAATTATAGTATACATACCATGTACTTACAAACAACTCCCAAATAAATGAAATTACTTTTAAACACATATCACAAGTAAATCAAATTATATGTAATTATTCTTGAACACGTATACCAAGAAAATCAATTTATTTTTAATCCAACCCTAAAATATTTCTTTAAATCATATCAAATGAAGGTAAAGTAAGGTAAGTATTAGTTTTTTATTGTATATATTTTTATTCTTTTGTGTTTTTGTAAATGTTTTATATTTATCTATGAATTTTAACCCTGTGTTTTCCTCCCATCTCTCTTTAGGTATTTTTAAATGTTTTTATGCCAAAATTGTTTTTATTAGATCAGTGACTGGTTAGGGTTAGGGCAACAGGTCGTGACTGGTTAGGGTTAGGGCAATAGGTCAGTGACTGGTTAGGGTTAGGGCAATCGTTAGGGTTAGGGTTAGGGCAACATATCAGTAACTGGTTAGGGTTAGGACAATAGGTCAGGTTAGGGTTAGGACAATAAGTCAGGTTAGGGTTAGGGCAACAGGTCGGTGACTGGTTAGGGTTAGGGCCACGTACAGGGTTAGGGTTAGGACAATAGGTCAGGTTAGGGTTAGGACAATAGGTCAAGGGTTAGGGTTAGGGTTAGGGTTAGGGTTAGGGTTAGGGTTAGGGTTAGGGTTAGGGTTAAGGGTTAAGGGTTAGGGTTAAGGGTTAGGGTTAAGGTTAGGGTTAGGGTTAGGGTTAGGGTTAGGGTTAGGGTTAGGGTTAGGGTTAGGGTTAGAGGGTTAGAGGGTTAGGGTTAGGGTTAGGGTTAGGGTTAGGGTTAGGGTTAGGGTTAGAGGGTTAGAGGGTTAGAGGGTTAGAGGGTTAGGGTTAGGGTTAGGGTTAGGGTTAGGGTTAGGGTTAGGGTGGGTTAGGTTAGGGTTAGGGTTAGGGTTAGGGTTAGGGTTAGGGTTAGGGTTAGGGTTAGAGGGTTAGGGTTAGGGTTAGGGTTAGGGTTAGGGTTAGGGTTAGGGTTAGGGTTAGGGTTAGAGGGTTAGGGTTAGGGTTAGGGTTAGGGTTAGGATGTGGGGAATACTCCCTCCGATACGGGAGGGAGGGTGCACGGGCTCTCCACCCGGTAGGCCTCCCGTATCCCCAGTCCCAGGAAGGTTGCGGGTTATGGCGGCGACGTCTGCCGTATTGGACTGTCGTCCATCTGCCATCCATAGTGAAAAAAAAGGTCTTTTTAATCTAATAAAAAACAAACTCAGGCTTCTTAAATTCAAAAACTATTTTTTTATTTTATAACAATATCAAAAATTAAAATTCAAAATTAACAAAACTGTACAAATATATCGGTGTGCTCCGGCAACGTTTCGACCTATAAAGGTCTTCTTCAGGCCTGCACACCTCTCTAATAATTAAGAATCACACTGCTCTCTCTTCAGAGTCAAAGTAGAAGTGAGCTCCTGCTCTCCTTCTCCTCCTTATATATCTGACCGGGCTCCACCCCCTTTCGTCTACGGTAGGTTTCCGGTCAGTTGTATGGTATATACATTTTACATATATAATATTCAGTTTTATATTAAATTAACAAATAACAAATACAATAAACAACCAAACTGTGTTTTTATAATCATATACATAGTATAATCATAATAAAATATATATATATTTTTAGAAACATGTACAAATGTCTTTATACAAACCATCTACAATACTTGTATACAACCCAATCCAAACATATGAAATTAGCAATATAAATGTTTTTAAATGCTTTAAATAAAGTGTTTTATTTAAAAAAACCTTTTCGTCTACGGTACGTTTCCGGTAGGTTGTCCGGTACATACATTTTAACTATGTACAATGTATTTTGCCTTAAATTAACTGACACCAAATTAAACAAATAATCAAACTGAGTTTTTACATATATCTATAGATAGTACAACCATAATATATATTTTAAAAAAATGTACAAATGTCCCTATATGAGCTATTTACAATATCCGTATACAACTTAACCCAAACATATGAACCCAACAATACAACCATTTTTAAATGTATCCAAACTAATAAAAGTGTTTTTAAATGTATCAAATATTTTTAAACTTATTTTTATACAGTAAAAAGTAAAAATAAGAAAGATAGAGATTACGTATACGTTAGGGTTAGAAAAAGGTAAGTATAAAGGGTTAAGGTTAAGTTAATAGGTAAGTATAGGTTTAAAATGACAGAGTTAGGGTTAGTAAAGGTAAACATGGTGATGGTTAGGGTTAGGGTTTAGGGCAACCGGTAAGTATGTGGTTAGGGTTAGGTTAACAGGTAAGTATACGTTAGAATGACAGGGTTAGGGTTAGAAAAGGTTAGGGTTAGGGTTAGGGCAACCGGTAAGTATGTGGTTAAGGTTAGAGTAACAGGTAAGTATAGGTTAGGGTTAGGGTTAGGAAAGGTTAGGGTTAGGGTTAGGGAAACTGGTAAGTATTGTAGTTAAGGTCAGAAATATAGATAAGTATAAATTAGATTAACAGGTAAGTGGATGTTAGATGAACTACAAAAGTAAAAAGGTAAGTAAATACACATCAATTTTGTTTTACTACTGAGATTCAGAAAGTTCAAAGTAATAATATTACATTATCCTCTTACAAAAAAGAACGACCATTGGCACCCACCTGTGCAGGGTTCAGGGGGTCCTGGCATTTAAAAAGTTCATCCAGTGATCAAACATGGCCTTACCTGTGTCTGCCGTCCAGTGAATGTCATCTGCTTTCGTCTTAAATTTCCTTTCTGGCAACAGAGGAATAAAGGGCATGTTCCTCTCCAGATGATCATTAAGTTCCTGAAGATTATCCTGCTCCCCCTGGGGCAGTGCCGATGAAAAGTTAATCAGCGGAATATAAATTTCTGCATATGGAAACTGTCTCTTGGTTGATCGGAGTGCTCCCTGCACATTCTTGATTGTGGTCTCCTTGCATTTGTTAATCCTGCTGCTAATTCCAAATGACAGGATTATTTTTTCTACCACAAGATCCTCTGGTGGATCCATCTTTTCCATGAGAGCCTGTAAATGTCTGAAGTGGCTCTCTGGAAAACTCTCCACCTGCAGGTCTGGGTTGGAGAAGTCCGGGAAGTTGGCCAAGTTGGAGTCCCCCACAATCAGGTACTTCCTAAACACATCTAAGGACCAATCAGTTACCTTCCGTTGGGTATTAGGGTGCCTGAACACCCCAAATCTCGGTGGCCCCTGCTGCACAAATTGGTCCGGTGAGTCCATAAACTCCTCATCCTCCTCTTCCTCGTCCTCATGGAGCTCATCAAAGAGAGCTTCCTCCTCTGAATGTGTGGGGGAGTGCTGTATCGATGTCTCTCTCTCACCAGCTTGATGGGTCGGTTCTGGGTCCTCCACGATGCTGTCGTCCATCCACATCACTGCTCCATTGTTCCTTCTGTGCCTCCCCCTGACCTCCCTCCGATCCTGGGGGGGATCACCTGCTGTGGAGCTCGAAGGGGACGAAACTCGAAACCAAACCGTCTGATCCTGGGGCTGTTGATCCTGATCACCTGTATTGGTGGCTACTGTGACCTTCTGGCCCTGGTCCTGGGTCTGAACTGAGGTTGCGTTCCGTTCTCGGGGAACCCTTGCCGGATCCCTGGTCCGGGGCTGATCCTGAGCTGGGTCCTGGGTCTGTGATGCAGTCGTGGTCTGTGATGCAGTCGTGGTCTGCTGTTGAGGAACCCCTGTTGGGTTCCTATCCTCCAACCGCGCTGCAATCAAAGCCTCTGCCTGATCAATCGCATCTTGTGAGATCCGTGGCAAATTTTTTCGGGCCCATCTCACCGCCACCTCAAAGGCTTCCTTCCAGTCTGGAGTAAGGAAGCCACTTAAGTCCTCTAGAAATTCCTCCAGACACTTTTCATAATGTTCCATCAGAATGAGGCATGTGTTGTGGCCCCAATTCTTGGCATTCCCCACGATAAGGTCGCTCGTTTGTCGTCTTGGTGCTGCAGGTTTGATCATACCGGACAGGACCTCCACCATCCGGGTGATCATCCGGGGCTCCTCTTTCCCAGGCTTGGGAGCCACATTCTGCAGATGATGGACCGTCTTAGTCACTGCATAAATTTTCCGGATCAAACGTCCAAACGTAGGATCCGCTGCTTGCCTCCGTACCTCTGGTCCTCCACTCCTGGCAGGAAATCCGGTACGGGCTGGTTGGAACACTCCCTGGCGAGCCACATCAGCATATGATCTATATCTGGGACCGGAGAACCAGGTGGCCCGCGGGTGCGGCGCTGGCTGGTTAGGATGTGGGGAATACTCCCTCCGATACGGGAGGGAGGGTGCACGGGCTCTCCACCCGGTAGGCCTCCCGTATCCCCAGTCCCAGGAAGGTTGCGGGTTATGGCGGCGACGTCTGCCGTATTGGACTGTCGTCCATCTGCCATCCATAGTGAAAAAAAAGGTCTTTTTAATCTAATAAAAAACAAACTCAGGCTTCTTAAATTCAAAAACTATTTTTTTATTTTATAACAATATCAAAAATTAAAATTCAAAATTAACAAAACTGTACAAATATATCGGTGTGCTCCGGCAACGTTTCGACCTATAAAGGTCTTCTTCAGGCCTGCACACCTCTCTAATAATTAAGAATCACACTGCTCTCTCTTCAGAGTCAAAGTAGAAGTGAGCTCCTGCTCTCCTTCTCCTCCTTATATATCTGACCGGGCTCCACCCCCTTTCGTCTACGGTAGGTTTCCGGTCAGTTGTATGGTATATACATTTTACATATATAATATTCAGTTTTATATTAAATTAACAAATAACAAATACAATAAACAACCAAACTGTGTTTTTATAATCATATACATAGTATAATCATAATAAAATATATATATATTTTTAGAAACATGTACAAATGTCTTTATACAAACCATCTACAATACTTGTATACAACCCAATCCAAACATATGAAATTAGCAATATAAATGTTTTTAAATGCTTTAAATAAAGTGTTTTATTTAAAAAAACCTTTTCGTCTACGGTACGTTTCCGGTAGGTTGTCCGGTACATACATTTTAACTATGTACAATGTATTTTGCCTTAAATTAACTGACACCAAATTAAACAAATAATCAAACTGAGTTTTTACATATATCTATAGATAGTACAACCATAATATATATTTTAAAAAAATGTACAAATGTCCCTATATGAGCTATTTACAATATCCGTATACAACTTAACCCAAACATATGAACCCAACAATACAACCATTTTTAAATGTATCCAAACTAATAAAAGTGTTTTTAAATGTATCAAATATTTTTAAACTTATTTTTATACAGTAAAAAGTAAAAATAAGAAAGATAGAGATTACGTATACGTTAGGGTTAGAAAAAGGTAAGTATAAAGGG
Source organism: Pampus argenteus (assembly GCA_036937835.1). NCBI lineage: Eukaryota > Metazoa > Chordata > Actinopteri > Scombriformes > Stromateidae > Pampus > Pampus argenteus. Next base: position 27,784,080 of record CM072862.1, read on the forward strand.
TTAAGGTTAAGTTAATAGGTAAGTATAGGTTTAAAATGACAGAGTTAGGGTTAGTAAAGGTAAACATGGTGATGGTTAGGGTTAGGGTTTAGGGCAACCGGTAAGTATGTGGTTAGGGTTAGGTTAACAGGTAAGTATACGTTAGAATGACAGGGTTAGGGTTAGAAAAGGTTAGGGTTAGGGTTAGGGCAACCGGTAAGTATGTGGTTAAGGTTAGAGTAACAGGTAAGTATAGGTTAGGGTTAGGGTTAGGAAAGGTTAGGGTTAGGGTTAGGGAAACTGGTAAGTATTGTAGTTAAGGTCAGAAATATAGATAAGTATAAATTAGATTAACAGGTAAGTGGATGTTAGATGAACTACAAAAGTAAAAAGGTAAGTAAATACACATCAATTTTGTTTTACTACTGAGATTCAGAAAGTTCAAAGTAATAATATTACATTATCCTCTTACAAAAAAGAACGACCATTGGCACCCACCTGTGCAGGGTTCAGGGGGTCCTGGCATTTAAAAAGTTCATCCAGTGATCAAACATGGCCTTACCTGTGTCTGCCGTCCAGTGAATGTCATCTGCTTTCGTCTTAAATTTCCTTTCTGGCAACAGAGGAATAAAGGGCATGTTCCTCTCCAGATGATCATTAAGTTCCTGAAGATTATCCTGCTCCCCCTGGGGCAGTGCCGATGAAAAGTTAATCAGCGGAATATAAATTTCTGCATATGGAAACTGTCTCTTGGTTGATCGGAGTGCTCCCTGCACATTCTTGATTGTGGTCTCCTTGCATTTGTTAATCCTGCTGCTAATTCCAAATGACAGGATTATTTTTTCTACCACAAGATCCTCTGGTGGATCCATCTTTTCCATGAGAGCCTGTAAATGTCTGAAGTGGCTCTCTGGAAAACTCTCCACCTGCAGGTCTGGGTTG
>CM072863.1:0-35000 GCA_036937835.1 Pampus argenteus
CCAAAACACAGGAAAGGGGGTGAAATTGTTTTATTCAAGCACTTTAAGTGCAAATATTTGAATGTAAACAAGGGCAATTAGGCCGTGGGATACAGGATTTTGGGAAAAGGAGGGGTCTGAAACTATAGGGGGAGGGTCTGAGGACACACTTGATGGCTGAGGGAATTATGGAGCACATGTCTGGCCAGTGCATATAAAGGCTGGCTCTGGCCAGCCTTTTCTCCACACCCCCACACCTAACCTGCCAGCGCCGTCTGTGTCTCCTCCTGAGGCTGTCTCGAGGGGAGGACGCCGAACTCTGGCCTCTCCTGACCCTAATCCTAATCCTAATCCTAACCCTAACCCTAATACACTTACCTGGGAGCCTGTAAAAAATTATTATACTTACCGGTGAACCTGAAAAAAGGAGCCGTGTACTCTGTCTAGCCTGATGAAGGACAATTAGCTCCGAAACTGTTGCAACCAGGCAGAGTACACATAAATAACAGAGCCAAAACACAGGAAAGGGGGTGAAATTGTTTTATTCAAGCACTTTAAGTGCAAATATTTGAATGTAAACAAGGGCAATTAGGCCGTGGGATACAGGATTTTGGGAAAAGGAGGGGTCTGAAACTATAGGGGGAGGGTCTGAGGACACACTTGATGGCTGAGGGAATTATGGAGCACATGTCTGGCCAGTGCATATAAAGGCTGGCTCTGGCCAGCCTTTTCTCCACACCCCCACACCTAACCTGCCAGCGCCGTCTGTGTCTCCTCCTGAGGCTGTCTCGAGGGGAGGACGCCGAACTCTGGCCTCTCCTGACCCTAATCCTAATCCTAATCCTAACCCTAACCCTAATACACTTACCTGGGAGCCTGTAAAAAATTATTATACTTACCGGTGAACCTGAAAAAAGGAGCCGTGTACTCTGTCTAGCCTGATGAAGGACAATTAGCTCCGAAACTGTTGCAACCAGGCAGAGTACACATAAATAACAGAGCCAAAACACAGGAAAGGGGGTGAAATTGTTTTATTCAAGCACTTTAAGTGCAAATATTTGAATGTAAACAAGGGCAATTAGGCCGTGGGATACAGGATTTTGGGAAAAGGAGGGGTCTGAAACTATAGGGGGAGGGTCTGAGGACACACTTGATGGCTGAGGGAATTATGGAGCACATGTCTGGCCAGTGCATATAAAGGCTGGCTCTGGCCAGCCTTTTCTCCACACCCCCACACCTAACCTGCCAGCGCCGTCTGTGTCTCCTCCTGAGGCTGTCTCGAGGGGAGGACGCCGAACTCTGGCCTCTCCTGACCCTAATCCTAATCCTAATCCTAACCCTAACCCTAATACACTTACCTGGGAGCCTGTAAAAAATTATTATACTTACCGGTGAACCTGAAAAAAGGAGCCGTGTACTCTGTCTAGCCTGATGAAGGACAATTAGCTCCGAAACTGTTGCAACCAGGCAGAGTACACATAAATAACAGAGCCAAAACACAGGAAAGGGGGTGAAATTGTTTTATTCAAGCACTTTAAGTGCAAATATTTGAATGTAAACAAGGGCAATTAGGCCGTGGGATACAGGATTTTGGGAAAAGGAGGGGTCTGAAACTATAGGGGGAGGGTCTGAGGACACACTTGATGGCTGAGGGAATTATGGAGCACATGTCTGGCCAGTGCATATAAAGGCTGGCTCTGGCCAGCCTTTTCTCCACACCCCCACACCTAACCTGCCAGCGCCGTCTGTGTCTCCTCCTGAGGCTGTCTCGAGGGTGAGGACGCCGAACTCTGGCCTCTCCTGACCCTAATCCTAATCCTAATCCTAACCCTAACCCTAATACACTTACCTGGGAGCCTGTAAAAAATTATTATACTTACCGGTGAACCTGAAAAAAGGAGCCGTGTACTCTGTCTAGCCTGATGAAGGACAATTAGCTCCGAAACTGTTGCAACCAGGCAGAGTACACATAAATAACAGAGCCAAAACACAGGAAAGGGGGTGAAATTGTTTTATTCAAGCACTTTAAGTGCAAATATTTGAATGTAAACAAGGGCAATTAGGCCGTGGGATACAGGATTTTGGGAAAAGGAGGGGTCTGAAACTATAGGGGGAGGGTCTGAGGACACACTTGATGGCTGAGGGAATTATGGAGCACATGTCTGGCCAGTGCATATAAAGGCTGGCTCTGGCCAGCCTTTTCTCCACACCCCCACACCTAACCTGCCAGCGCCGTCTGTGTCTCCTCCTGAGGCTGTCTCGAGGGGAGGACGCCGAACTCTGGCCTCTCCTGACCCTAATCCTAATCCTAATCCTAACCCTAACCCTAATACACTTACCTGGGAGCCTGTAAAAAATTATTATACTTACCGGTGAACCTGAAAAAAGGAGCCGTGTACTCTGTCTAGCCTGATGAAGGACAATTAGCTCCGAAACTGTTGCAACCAGGCAGAGTACACATAAATAACAGAGCCAAAACACAGGAAAGGGGGTGAAATTGTTTTATTCAAGCACTTTAAGTGCAAATATTTGAATGTAAACAAGGGCAATTAGGCCGTGGGATACAGGATTTTGGGAAAAGGAGGGGTCTGAAACTATAGGGGGAGGGTCTGAGGACACACTTGATGGCTGAGGGAATTATGGAGCACATGTCTGGCCAGTGCATATAAAGGCTGGCTCTGGCCAGCCTTTTCTCCACACCCCCACACCTAACCTGCCAGCGCCGTCTGTGTCTCCTCCTGAGGCTGTCTCGAGGGGAGGACGCCGAACTCTGGCCTCTCCTGACCCTAATCCTAATCCTAATCCTAACCCTAACCCTAATACACTTACCTGGGAGCCTGTAAAAAATTATTATACTTACCGGTGAACCTGAAAAAAGGAGCCGTGTACTCTGTCTAGCCTGATGAAGGACAATTAGCTCCGAAACTGTTGCAACCAGGCAGAGTACACATAAATAACAGAGCCAAAACACAGGAAAGGGGGTGAAATGTTTATTTCAAGCACTTTAAGTGCAAATATTTGAATGTAAACAAGGGCAATTAGGCCGTGGGATACAGGATTTTGGGAAAAGGAGGGGTCTGAAACTATAGGGGGAGGGTCTGAGGACACACTTGATGGCTGAGGGAATTATGGAGCACATGTCTGGCCAGTGCATATAAAGGCTGGCTCTGGCCAGCCTTTTCTCCACACCCCCACACCTAACCTGCCAGCGCCGTCTGTGTCTCCTCCTGAGGCTGTCTCGAGGGGAGGACGCCGAACTCTGGCCTCTCCTGACCCTAATCCTAATCCTAATCCTAACCCTAACCCTAATACACTTACCTGGGAGCCTGTAAAAAATTATTATACTTACCGGTGAACCTGAAAAAAGGAGCCGTGTACTCTGTCTAGCCTGATGAAGGACAATTAGCTCCGAAACTGTTGCAACCAGGCAGAGTACACATAAATAACAGAGCCAAAACACAGGAAAGGGGGGTGAAATTGTTTTATTCAAGCACTTTAAGTGCAAATATTTGAATGTAAACAAGGGCAATTAGGCCGTGGGATACAGGATTTTGGGAAAAGGAGGGGTCTGAAACTATAGGGGGAGGGTCTGAGGACACACTTGATGGCTGAGGGAATTATGGAGCACATGTCTGGCCAGTGCATATAAAGGCTGGCTCTGGCCAGCCTTTTCTCCACACCCCCACACCTAACCTGCCAGCGCCGTCTGTGTCTCCTCCTGAGGCTGTCTCGAGGGGAGGACGCCGAACTCTGGCCTCTCCTGACCCTAATCCTAATCCTAATCCTAACCCTAACCCTAATACACTTACCTGGGAGCCTGTAAAAAATTATTATACTTACCGGTGAACCTGAAAAAAGGAGCCGTGTACTCTGTCTAGCCTGATGAAGGACAATTAGCTCCGAAACTGTTGCAACCAGGCAGAGTACACATAAATAACAGAGCCAAAACACAGGAAAGGGGGTGAAATTGTTTTATTCAAGCACTTTAAGTGCAAATATTTGAATGTAAACAAGGGCAATTAGGCCGTGGGATACAGGATTTTGGGAAAAGGAGGGGTCTGAAACTATAGGGGGAGGGTCTGAGGACACACTTGATGGCTGAGGGAATTATGGAGCACATGTCTGGCCAGTGCATATAAAGGCTGGCTCTGGCCAGCCTTTTCTCCACACCCCCACACCTAACCTGCCAGCGCCGTCTGTGTCTCCTCCTGAGGCTGTCTCGAGGGGAGGACGCCGAACTCTGGCCTCTCCTGACCCTAATCCTAATCCTAATCCTAACCCTAACCCTAATACACTTACCTGGGAGCCTGTAAAAAATTATTATACTTACCGGTGAACCTGAAAAAAGGAGCCGTGTACTCTGTCTAGCCTGATGAAGGACAATTAGCTCCGAAACTGTTGCAACCAGGCAGAGTACACATAAATAACAGAGCCAAAACACAGGAAAGGGGGTGAAATTGTTTTATTCAAGCACTTTAAGTGCAAATATTTGAATGTAAACAAGGGCAATTAGGCCGTGGGATACAGGATTTTGGGAAAAGGAGGGGTCTGAAACTATAGGGGGAGGGTCTGAGGACACACTTGATGGCTGAGGGAATTATGGAGCACATGTCTGGCCAGTGCATATAAAGGCTGGCTCTGGCCAGCCTTTTCTCCACACCCCCACACCTAACCTGCCAGCGCCGTCTGTGTCTCCTCCTGAGGCTGTCTCGAGGGGAGGACGCCGAACTCTGGCCTCTCCTGACCCTAATCCTAATCCTAATCCTAACCCTAACCCTAATACACTTACCTGGGAGCCTGTAAAAAATTATTATACTTACCGGTGAACCTGAAAAAAGGAGCCGTGTACTCTGTCTAGCCTGATGAAGGACAATTAGCTCCGAAACTGTTGCAACCAGGCAGAGTACACATAAATAACAGAGCCAAAACACAGGAAAGGGGGTGAAATTGTTTTATTCAAGCACTTTAAGTGCAAATATTTGAATGTAAACAAGGGCAATTAGGCCGTGGGATACAGGATTTTGGGAAAAGGAGGGGTCTGAAACTATAGGGGGAGGGTCTGAGGACACACTTGATGGCTGAGGGAATTATGGAGCACATGTCTGGCCAGTGCATATAAAGGCTGGCTCTGGCCAGCCTTTTCTCCACACCCCCACACCTAACCTGCCAGCGCCGTCTGTGTCTCCTCCTGAGGCTGTCTCGAGGGGAGGACGCCGAACTCTGGCCTCTCCTGACCCTAATCCTAATCCTAATCCTAACCCTAACCCTAATACACTTACCTGGGAGCCTGTAAAAAATTATTATACTTACCGGTGAACCTGAAAAAAGGAGCCGTGTACTCTGTCTAGCCTGATGAAGGACAATTAGCTCCGAAACTGTTGCAACCAGGCAGAGTACACATAAATAACAGAGCCAAAACACAGGAAAGGGGGTGAAATTGTTTTATTCAAGCACTTTAAGTGCAAATATTTGAATGTAAACAAGGGCAATTAGGCCGTGGGATACAGGATTTTGGGAAAAGGAGGGGTCTGAAACTATAGGGGGAGGGTCTGAGGACACACTTGATGGCTGAGGGAATTATGGAGCACATGTCTGGCCAGTGCATATAAAGGCTGGCTCTGGCCAGCCTTTTCTCCACACCCCCACACCTAACCTGCCAGCGCCGTCTGTGTCTCCTCCTGAGGCTGTCTCGAGGGGAGGACGCCGAACTCTGGCCTCTCCTGACCCTAATCCTAATCCTAATCCTAACCCTAACCCTAATACACTTACCTGGGAGCCTGTAAAAAATTATTATACTTACCGGTGAACCTGAAAAAAGGAGCCGTGTACTCTGTCTAGCCTGATGAAGGACAATTAGCTCCGAAACTGTTGCAACCAGGCAGAGTACACATAAATAACAGAGCCAAAACACAGGAAAGGGGGTGAAATTGTTTTATTCAAGCACTTTAAGTGCAAATATTTGAATGTAAACAAGGGCAATTAGGCCGTGGGATACAGGATTTTGGGAAAAGGAGGGGTCTGAAACTATAGGGGGAGGGTCTGAGGACACACTTGATGGCTGAGGGAATTATGGAGCACATGTCTGGCCAGTGCATATAAAGGCTGGCTCTGGCCAGCCTTTTCTCCACACCCCCACACCTAACCTGCCAGCGCCGTCTGTGTCTCCTCCTGAGGCTGTCTCGAGGGGAGGACGCCGAACTCTGGCCTCTCCTGACCCTAATCCTAATCCTAATCCTAACCCTAACCCTAATACACTTACCTGGGAGCCTGTAAAAAATTATTATACTTACCGGTGAACCTGAAAAAAGGAGCCGTGTACTCTGTCTAGCCTGATGAAGGACAATTAGCTCCGAAACTGTTGCAACCAGGCAGAGTACACATAAATAACAGAGCCAAAACACAGGAAAGGGGGTGAAATTGTTTTATTCAAGCACTTTAAGTGCAAATATTTGAATGTAAACAAGGGCAATTAGGCCGTGGGATACAGGATTTTGGGAAAAGGAGGGGTCTGAAACTATAGGGGGAGGGTCTGAGGACACACTTGATGGCTGAGGGAATTATGGAGCACATGTCTGGCCAGTGCATATAAAGGCTGGCTCTGGCCAGCCTTTTCTCCACACCCCCACACCTAACCTGCCAGCGCCGTCTGTGTCTCCTCCTGAGGCTGTCTCGAGGGGAGGACGCCGAACTCTGGCCTCTCCTGACCCTAATCCTAATCCTAATCCTAACCCTAACCCTAATACACTTACCTGGGAGCCTGTAAAAAATTATTATACTTACCGGTGAACCTGAAAAAAGGAGCCGTGTACTCTGTCTAGCCTGATGAAGGACAATTAGCTCCGAAACTGTTGCAACCAGGCAGAGTACACATAAATAACAGAGCCAAAACACAGGAAAGGGGGTGAAATTGTTTTATTCAAGCACTTTAAGTGCAAATATTTGAATGTAAACAAGGGCAATTAGGCCGTGGGATACAGGATTTTGGGAAAAGGAGGGGTCTGAAACTATAGGGGGAGGGTCTGAGGACACACTTGATGGCTGAGGGAATTATGGAGCACATGTCTGGCCAGTGCATATAAAGGCTGGCTCTGGCCAGCCTTTTCTCCACACCCCCACACCTAACCTGCCAGCGCCGTCTGTGTCTCCTCCTGAGGCTGTCTCGAGGGGAGGACGCCGAACTCTGGCCTCTCCTGACCCTAATCCTAATCCTAATCCTAACCCTAACCCTAATACACTTACCTGGGAGCCTGTAAAAAATTATTATACTTACCGGTGAACCTGAAAAAAGGAGCCGTGTACTCTGTCTAGCCTGATGAAGGACAATTAGCTCCGAAACTGTTGCAACCAGGCAGAGTACACATAAATAACAGAGCCAAAACACAGGAAAGGGGGTGAAATTGTTTTATTCAAGCACTTTAAGTGCAAATATTTGAATGTAAACAAGGGCAATTAGGCCGTGGGATACAGGATTTTGGGAAAAGGAGGGGTCTGAAACTATAGGGGGAGGGTCTGAGGACACACTTGATGGCTGAGGGAATTATGGAGCACATGTCTGGCCAGTGCATATAAAGGCTGGCTCTGGCCAGCCTTTTCTCCACACCCCCACACCTAACCTGCCAGCGCCGTCTGTGTCTCCTCCTGAGGCTGTCTCGAGGGGAGGACGCCGAACTCTGGCCTCTCCTGACCCTAATCCTAATCCTAATCCTAACCCTAACCCTAATACACTTACCTGGGAGCCTGTAAAAAATTATTATACTTACCGGTGAACCTGAAAAAAGGAGCCGTGTACTCTGTCTAGCCTGATGAAGGACAATTAGCTCCGAAACTGTTGCAACCAGGCAGAGTACACATAAATAACAGAGCCAAAACACAGGAAAGGGGGTGAAATTGTTTTATTCAAGCACTTTAAGTGCAAATATTTGAATGTAAACAAGGGCAATTAGGCCGTGGGATACAGGATTTTGGGAAAAGGAGGGGTCTGAAACTATAGGGGGAGGGTCTGAGGACACACTTGATGGCTGAGGGAATTATGGAGCACATGTCTGGCCAGTGCATATAAAGGCTGGCTCTGGCCAGCCTTTTCTCCACACCCCCACACACTAACCTGCCAGCGCCGTCTGTGTCTCCTCCTGAGGCTGTCTCGAGGGGAGGACGCCGAACTCTGGCCTCTCCTGACCCTAATCCTAATCCTAATCCTAACCCTAACCCTAATACACTTACCTGGGAGCCTGTAAAAAATTATTATACTTACCGGTGAACCTGAAAAAAGGAGCCGTGTACTCTGTCTAGCCTGATGAAGGACAATTAGCTCCGAAACTGTTGCAACCAGGCAGAGTACACATAAATAACAGAGCCAAAACACAGGAAAGGGGGTGAAATTGTTTTATTCAAGCACTTTAAGTGCAAATATTTGAATGTAAACAAGGGCAATTAGGCCGTGGGATACAGGATTTTGGGAAAAGGAGGGGTCTGAAACTATAGGGGGAGGGTCTGAGGACACACTTGATGGCTGAGGGAATTATGGAGCACATGTCTGGCCAGTGCATATAAAGGCTGGCTCTGGCCAGCCTTTTCTCCACACCCCCACACCTAACCTGCCAGCGCCGTCTGTGTCTCCTCCTGAGGCTGTCTCGAGGGGAGGACGCCGAACTCTGGCCTCTCCTGACCCTAATCCTAATCCTAATCCTAACCCTAACCCTAATACACTTACCTGGGAGCCTGTAAAAAATTATTATACTTACCGGTGAACCTGAAAAAAGGAGCCGTGTACTCTGTCTAGCCTGATGAAGGACAATTAGCTCCGAAACTGTTGCAACCAGGCAGAGTACACATAAATAACAGAGCCAAAACACAGGAAAGGGGGTGAAATTGTTTTATTCAAGCACTTTAAGTGCAAATATTTGAATGTAAACAAGGGCAATTAGGCCGTGGGATACAGGATTTTGGGAAAAGGAGGGGTCTGAAACTATAGGGGGAGGGTCTGAGGACACACTTGATGGCTGAGGGAATTATGGAGCACATGTCTGGCCAGTGCATATAAAGGCTGGCTCTGGCCAGCCTTTTCTCCACACCCCCACACCTAACCTGCCAGCGCCGTCTGTGTCTCCTCCTGAGGCTGTCTCGAGGGGAGGACGCCGAACTCTGGCCTCTCCTGACCCTAATCCTAATCCTAATCCTAACCCTAACCCTAATACACTTACCTGGGAGCCTGTAAAAAATTATTATACTTACCGGTGAACCTGAAAAAAGGAGCCGTGTACTCTGTCTAGCCTGATGAAGGACAATTAGCTCCGAAACTGTTGCAACCAGGCAGAGTACACATAAATAACAGAGCCAAAACACAGGAAAGGGGGTGAAATTGTTTTATTCAAGCACTTTAAGTGCAAATATTTGAATGTAAACAAGGGCAATTAGGCCGTGGGATACAGGATTTTGGGAAAAGGAGGGGTCTGAAACTATAGGGGGAGGGTCTGAGGACACACTTGATGGCTGAGGGAATTATGGAGCACATGTCTGGCCAGTGCATATAAAGGCTGGCTCTGGCCAGCCTTTTCTCCACACCCCCACACCTAACCTGCCAGCGCCGTCTGTGTCTCCTCCTGAGGCTGTCTCGAGGGGAGGACGCCGAACTCTGGCCTCTCCTGACCCTAATCCTAATCCTAATCCTAACCCTAACCCTAATACACTTACCTGGGAGCCTGTAAAAAATTATTATACTTACCGGTGAACCTGAAAAAAGGAGCCGTGTACTCTGTCTAGCCTGATGAAGGACAATTAGCTCCGAAACTGTTGCAACCAGGCAGAGTACACATAAATAACAGAGCCAAAACACAGGAAAGGGGGTGAAATTGTTTTATTCAAGCACTTTAAGTGCAAATATTTGAATGTAAACAAGGGCAATTAGGCCGTGGGATACAGGATTTTGGGAAAAGGAGGGGTCTGAAACTATAGGGGGAGGGTCTGAGGACACACTTGATGGCTGAGGGAATTATGGAGCACATGTCTGGCCAGTGCATATAAAGGCTGGCTCTGGCCAGCCTTTTCTCCACACCCCCACACCTAACCTGCCAGCGCCGTCTGTGTCTCCTCCTGAGGCTGTCTCGAGGGGAGGACGCCGAACTCTGGCCTCTCCTGACCCTAATCCTAATCCTAATCCTAACCCTAACCCTAATACACTTACCTGGGAGCCTGTAAAAAATTATTATACTTACCGGTGAACCTGAAAAAAGGAGCCGTGTACTCTGTCTAGCCTGATGAAGGACAATTAGCTCCGAAACTGTTGCAACCAGGCAGAGTACACATAAATAACAGAGCCAAAACACAGGAAAGGGGGTGAAATTGTTTTATTCAAGCACTTTAAGTGCAAATATTTGAATGTAAACAAGGGCAATTAGGCCGTGGGATACAGGATTTTGGGAAAAGGAGGGGTCTGAAACTATAGGGGGAGGGTCTGAGGACACACTTGATGGCTGAGGGAATTATGGAGCACATGTCTGGCCAGTGCATATAAAGGCTGGCTCTGGCCAGCCTTTTCTCCACACCCCCACACCTAACCTGCCAGCGCCGTCTGTGTCTCCTCCTGAGGCTGTCTCGAGGGGAGGACGCCGAACTCTGGCCTCTCCTGACCCTAATCCTAATCCTAATCCTAACCCTAACCCTAATACACTTACCTGGGAGCCTGTAAAAAATTATTATACTTACCGGTGAACCTGAAAAAAGGAGCCGTGTACTCTGTCTAGCCTGATGAAGGACAATTAGCTCCGAAACTGTTGCAACCAGGCAGAGTACACATAAATAACAGAGCCAAAACACAGGAAAGGGGGTGAAATTGTTTTATTCAAGCACTTTAAGTGCAAATATTTGAATGTAAACAAGGGCAATTAGGCCGTGGGATACAGGATTTTGGGAAAAGGAGGGGTCTGAAACTATAGGGGGAGGGTCTGAGGACACACTTGATGGCTGAGGGAATTATGGAGCACATGTCTGGCCAGTGCATATAAAGGCTGGCTCTGGCCAGCCTTTTCTCCACACCCCCACACCTAACCTGCCAGCGCCGTCTGTGTCTCCTCCTGAGGCTGTCTCGAGGGGAGGACGCCGAACTCTGGCCTCTCCTGACCCTAATCCTAATCCTAATCCTAACCCTAACCCTAATACACTTACCTGGGAGCCTGTAAAAAATTATTATACTTACCGGTGAACCTGAAAAAAGGAGCCGTGTACTCTGTCTAGCCTGATGAAGGACAATTAGCTCCGAAACTGTTGCAACCAGGCAGAGTACACATAAATAACAGAGCCAAAACACAGGAAAGGGGGTGAAATTGTTTTATTCAAGCACTTTAAGTGCAAATATTTGAATGTAAACAAGGGCAATTAGGCCGTGGGATACAGGATTTTGGGAAAAGGAGGGGTCTGAAACTATAGGGGGAGGGTCTGAGGACACACTTGATGGCTGAGGGAATTATGGAGCACATGTCTGGCCAGTGCATATAAAGGCTGGCTCTGGCCAGCCTTTTCTCCACACCCCCACACCTAACCTGCCAGCGCCGTCTGTGTCTCCTCCTGAGGCTGTCTCGAGGGGAGGACGCCGAACTCTGGCCTCTCCTGACCCTAATCCTAATCCTAATCCTAACCCTAACCCTAATACACTTACCTGGGAGCCTGTAAAAAATTATTATACTTACCGGTGAACCTGAAAAAAGGAGCCGTGTACTCTGTCTAGCCTGATGAAGGACAATTAGCTCCGAAACTGTTGCAACCAGGCAGAGTACACATAAATAACAGAGCCAAAACACAGGAAAGGGGGTGAAATTGTTTTATTCAAGCACTTTAAGTGCAAATATTTGAATGTAAACAAGGGCAATTAGGCCGTGGGATACAGGATTTTGGGAAAAGGAGGGGTCTGAAACTATAGGGGGAGGGTCTGAGGACACACTTGATGGCTGAGGGAATTATGGAGCACATGTCTGGCCAGTGCATATAAAGGCTGGCTCTGGCCAGCCTTTTCTCCACACCCCCACACCTAACCTGCCAGCGCCGTCTGTGTCTCCTCCTGAGGCTGTCTCGAGGGGAGGACGCCGAACTCTGGCCTCTCCTGACCCTAATCCTAATCCTAATCCTAACCCTAACCCTAATACACTTACCTGGGAGCCTGTAAAAAATTATTATACTTACCGGTGAACCTGAAAAAAGGAGCCGTGTACTCTGTCTAGCCTGATGAAGGACAATTAGCTCCGAAACTGTTGCAACCAGGCAGAGTACACATAAATAACAGAGCCAAAACACAGGAAAGGGGGTGAAATTGTTTTATTCAAGCACTTTAAGTGCAAATATTTGAATGTAAACAAGGGCAATTAGGCCGTGGGATACAGGATTTTGGGAAAAGGAGGGGTCTGAAACTATAGGGGGAGGGTCTGAGGACACACTTGATGGCTGAGGGAATTATGGAGCACATGTCTGGCCAGTGCATATAAAGGCTGGCTCTGGCCAGCCTTTTCTCCACACCCCCACACCTAACCTGCCAGCGCCGTCTGTGTCTCCTCCTGAGGCTGTCTCGAGGGGAGGACGCCGAACTCTGGCCTCTCCTGACCCTAATCCTAATCCTAATCCTAACCCTAACCCTAATACACTTACCTGGGAGCCTGTAAAAAATTATTATACTTACCGGTGAACCTGAAAAAAGGAGCCGTGTACTCTGTCTAGCCTGATGAAGGACAATTAGCTCCGAAACTGTTGCAACCAGGCAGAGTACACATAAATAACAGAGCCAAAACACAGGAAAGGGGGTGAAATTGTTTTATTCAAGCACTTTAAGTGCAAATATTTGAATGTAAACAAGGGCAATTAGGCCGTGGGATACAGGATTTTGGGAAAAGGAGGGGTCTGAAACTATAGGGGGAGGGTCTGAGGACACACTTGATGGCTGAGGGAATTATGGAGCACATGTCTGGCCAGTGCATATAAAGGCTGGCTCTGGCCAGCCTTTTCTCCACACCCCCACACCTAACCTGCCAGCGCCGTCTGTGTCTCCTCCTGAGGCTGTCTCGAGGGGAGGACGCCGAACTCTGGCCTCTCCTGACCCTAATCCTAATCCTAATCCTAACCCTAACCCTAATACACTTACCTGGGAGCCTGTAAAAAATTATTATACTTACCGGTGAACCTGAAAAAAGGAGCCGTGTACTCTGTCTAGCCTGATGAAGGACAATTAGCTCCGAAACTGTTGCAACCAGGCAGAGTACACATAAATAACAGAGCCAAAACACAGGAAAGGGGGTGAAATTGTTTTATTCAAGCACTTTAAGTGCAAATATTTGAATGTAAACAAGGGCAATTAGGCCGTGGGATACAGGATTTTGGGAAAAGGAGGGGTCTGAAACTATAGGGGGAGGGTCTGAGGACACACTTGATGGCTGAGGGAATTATGGAGCACATGTCTGGCCAGTGCATATAAAGGCTGGCTCTGGCCAGCCTTTTCTCCACACCCCCACACCTAACCTGCCAGCGCCGTCTGTGTCTCCTCCTGAGGCTGTCTCGAGGGGAGGACGCCGAACTCTGGCCTCTCCTGACCCTAATCCTAATCCTAATCCTAACCCTAACCCTAATACACTTACCTGGGAGCCTGTAAAAAATTATTATACTTACCGGTGAACCTGAAAAAAGGAGCCGTGTACTCTGTCTAGCCTGATGAAGGACAATTAGCTCCGAAACTGTTGCAACCAGGCAGAGTACACATAAATAACAGAGCCAAAACACAGGAAAGGGGGTGAAATTGTTTTATTCAAGCACTTTAAGTGCAAATATTTGAATGTAAACAAGGGCAATTAGGCCGTGGGATACAGGATTTTGGGAAAAGGAGGGGTCTGAAACTATAGGGGGAGGGTCTGAGGACACACTTGATGGCTGAGGGAATTATGGAGCACATGTCTGGCCAGTGCATATAAAGGCTGGCTCTGGCCAGCCTTTTCTCCACACCCCCACACCTAACCTGCCAGCGCCGTCTGTGTCTCCTCCTGAGGCTGTCTCGAGGGGAGGACGCCGAACTCTGGCCTCTCCTGACCCTAATCCTAATCCTAATCCTAACCCTAACCCTAATACACTTACCTGGGAGCCTGTAAAAAATTATTATACTTACCGGTGAACCTGAAAAAAGGAGCCGTGTACTCTGTCTAGCCTGATGAAGGACAATTAGCTCCGAAACTGTTGCAACCAGGCAGAGTACACATAAATAACAGAGCCAAAACACAGGAAAGGGGGTGAAATTGTTTTATTCAAGCACTTTAAGTGCAAATATTTGAATGTAAACAAGGGCAATTAGGCCGTGGGATACAGGATTTTGGGAAAAGGAGGGGTCTGAAACTATAGGGGGAGGGTCTGAGGACACACTTGATGGCTGAGGGAATTATGGAGCACATGTCTGGCCAGTGCATATAAAGGCTGGCTCTGGCCAGCCTTTTCTCCACACCCCCACACCTAACCTGCCAGCGCCGTCTGTGTCTCCTCCTGAGGCTGTCTCGAGGGGAGGACGCCGAACTCTGGCCTCTCCTGACCCTAATCCTAATCCTAATCCTAACCCTAACCCTAATACACTTACCTGGGAGCCTGTAAAAAATTATTATACTTACCGGTGAACCTGAAAAAAGGAGCCGTGTACTCTGTCTAGCCTGATGAAGGACAATTAGCTCCGAAACTGTTGCAACCAGGCAGAGTACACATAAATAACAGAGCCAAAACACAGGAAAGGGGGTGAAATTGTTTTATTCAAGCACTTTAAGTGCAAATATTTGAATGTAAACAAGGGCAATTAGGCCGTGGGATACAGGATTTTGGGAAAAGGAGGGGTCTGAAACTATAGGGGGAGGGTCTGAGGACACACTTGATGGCTGAGGGAATTATGGAGCACATGTCTGGCCAGTGCATATAAAGGCTGGCTCTGGCCAGCCTTTTCTCCACACCCCCACACCTAACCTGCCAGCGCCGTCTGTGTCTCCTCCTGAGGCTGTCTCGAGGGGAGGACGCCGAACTCTGGCCTCTCCTGACCCTAATCCTAATCCTAATCCTAACCCTAACCCTAATACACTTACCTGGGAGCCTGTAAAAAATTATTATACTTACCGGTGAACCTGAAAAAAGGAGCCGTGTACTCTGTCTAGCCTGATGAAGGACAATTAGCTCCGAAACTGTTGCAACCAGGCAGAGTACACATAAATAACAGAGCCAAAACACAGGAAAGGGGGTGAAATTGTTTTATTCAAGCACTTTAAGTGCAAATATTTGAATGTAAACAAGGGCAATTAGGCCGTGGGATACAGGATTTTGGGAAAAGGAGGGGTCTGAAACTATAGGGGGAGGGTCTGAGGACACACTTGATGGCTGAGGGAATTATGGAGCACATGTCTGGCCAGTGCATATAAAGGCTGGCTCTGGCCAGCCTTTTCTCCACACCCCCACACCTAACCTGCCAGCGCCGTCTGTGTCTCCTCCTGAGGCTGTCTCGAGGGGAGGACGCCGAACTCTGGCCTCTCCTGACCCTAATCCTAATCCTAATCCTAACCCTAACCCTAATACACTTACCTGGGAGCCTGTAAAAAATTATTATACTTACCGGTGAACCTGAAAAAAGGAGCCGTGTACTCTGTCTAGCCTGATGAAGGACAATTAGCTCCGAAACTGTTGCAACCAGGCAGAGTACACATAAATAACAGAGCCAAAACACAGGAAAGGGGGTGAAATTGTTTTATTCAAGCACTTTAAGTGCAAATATTTGAATGTAAACAAGGGCAATTAGGCCGTGGGATACAGGATTTTGGGAAAAGGAGGGGTCTGAAACTATAGGGGGAGGGTCTGAGGACACACTTGATGGCTGAGGGAATTATGGAGCACATGTCTGGCCAGTGCATATAAAGGCTGGCTCTGGCCAGCCTTTTCTCCACACCCCCACACCTAACCTGCCAGCGCCGTCTGTGTCTCCTCCTGAGGCTGTCTCGAGGGGAGGACGCCGAACTCTGGCCTCTCCTGACCCTAATCCTAATCCTAATCCTAACCCTAACCCTAATACACTTACCTGGGAGCCTGTAAAAAATTATTATACTTACCGGTGAACCTGAAAAAAGGAGCCGTGTACTCTGTCTAGCCTGATGAAGGACAATTAGCTCCGAAACTGTTGCAACCAGGCAGAGTACACATAAATAACAGAGCCAAAACACAGGAAAGGGGGTGAAATTGTTTTATTCAAGCACTTTAAGTGCAAATATTTGAATGTAAACAAGGGCAATTAGGCCGTGGGATACAGGATTTTGGGAAAAGGAGGGGTCTGAAACTATAGGGGGAGGGTCTGAGGACACACTTGATGGCTGAGGGAATTATGGAGCACATGTCTGGCCAGTGCATATAAAGGCTGGCTCTGGCCAGCCTTTTCTCCACACCCCCACACCTAACCTGCCAGCGCCGTCTGTGTCTCCTCCTGAGGCTGTCTCGAGGGGAGGACGCCGAACTCTGGCCTCTCCTGACCCTAATCCTAATCCTAATCCTAACCCTAACCCTAATACACTTACCTGGGAGCCTGTAAAAAATTATTATACTTACCGGTGAACCTGAAAAAAGGAGCCGTGTACTCTGTCTAGCCTGATGAAGGACAATTAGCTCCGAAACTGTTGCAACCAGGCAGAGTACACATAAATAACAGAGCCAAAACACAGGAAAGGGGGTGAAATTGTTTTATTCAAGCACTTTAAGTGCAAATATTTGAATGTAAACAAGGGCAATTAGGCCGTGGGATACAGGATTTTGGGAAAAGGAGGGGTCTGAAACTATAGGGGGAGGGTCTGAGGACACACTTGATGGCTGAGGGAATTATGGAGCACATGTCTGGCCAGTGCATATAAAGGCTGGCTCTGGCCAGCCTTTTCTCCACACCCCCACACCTAACCTGCCAGCGCCGTCTGTGTCTCCTCCTGAGGCTGTCTCGAGGGGAGGACGCCGAACTCTGGCCTCTCCTGACCCTAATCCTAATCCTAATCCTAACCCTAACCCTAATACACTTACCTGGGAGCCTGTAAAAAATTATTATACTTACCGGTGAACCTGAAAAAAGGAGCCGTGTACTCTGTCTAGCCTGATGAAGGACAATTAGCTCCGAAACTGTTGCAACCAGGCAGAGTACACATAAATAACAGAGCCAAAACACAGGAAAGGGGGTGAAATTGTTTTATTCAAGCACTTTAAGTGCAAATATTTGAATGTAAACAAGGGCAATTAGGCCGTGGGATACAGGATTTTGGGAAAAGGAGGGGTCTGAAACTATAGGGGGAGGGTCTGAGGACACACTTGATGGCTGAGGGAATTATGGAGCACATGTCTGGCCAGTGCATATAAAGGCTGGCTCTGGCCAGCCTTTTCTCCACACCCCCACACCTAACCTGCCAGCGCCGTCTGTGTCTCCTCCTGAGGCTGTCTCGAGGGGAGGACGCCGAACTCTGGCCTCTCCTGACCCTAATCCTAATCCTAATCCTAACCCTAACCCTAATACACTTACCTGGGAGCCTGTAAAAAATTATTATACTTACCGGTGAACCTGAAAAAAGGAGCCGTGTACTCTGTCTAGCCTGATGAAGGACAATTAGCTCCGAAACTGTTGCAACCAGGCAGAGTACACATAAATAACAGAGCCAAAACACAGGAAAGGGGGTGAAATTGTTTTATTCAAGCACTTTAAGTGCAAATATTTGAATGTAAACAAGGGCAATTAGGCCGTGGGATACAGGATTTTGGGAAAAGGAGGGGTCTGAAACTATAGGGGGAGGGTCTGAGGACACACTTGATGGCTGAGGGAATTATGGAGCACATGTCTGGCCAGTGCATATAAAGGCTGGCTCTGGCCAGCCTTTTCTCCACACCCCCACACCTAACCTGCCAGCGCCGTCTGTGTCTCCTCCTGAGGCTGTCTCGAGGGGAGGACGCCGAACTCTGGCCTCTCCTGACCCTAATCCTAATCCTAATCCTAACCCTAACCCTAATACACTTACCTGGGAGCCTGTAAAAAATTATTATACTTACCGGTGAACCTGAAAAAAGGAGCCGTGTACTCTGTCTAGCCTGATGAAGGACAATTAGCTCCGAAACTGTTGCAACCAGGCAGAGTACACATAAATAACAGAGCCAAAACACAGGAAAGGGGGTGAAATTGTTTTATTCAAGCACTTTAAGTGCAAATATTTGAATGTAAACAAGGGCAATTAGGCCGTGGGATACAGGATTTTGGGAAAAGGAGGGGTCTGAAACTATAGGGGGAGGGTCTGAGGACACACTTGATGGCTGAGGGAATTATGGAGCACATGTCTGGCCAGTGCATATAAAGGCTGGCTCTGGCCAGCCTTTTCTCCACACCCCCACACCTAACCTGCCAGCGCCGTCTGTGTCTCCTCCTGAGGCTGTCTCGAGGGGAGGACGCCGAACTCTGGCCTCTCCTGACCCTAATCCTAATCCTAATCCTAACCCTAACCCTAATACACTTACCTGGGAGCCTGTAAAAAATTATTATACTTACCGGTGAACCTGAAAAAAGGAGCCGTGTACTCTGTCTAGCCTGATGAAGGACAATTAGCTCCGAAACTGTTGCAACCAGGCAGAGTACACATAAATAACAGAGCCAAAACACAGGAAAGGGGGTGAAATTGTTTTATTCAAGCACTTTAAGTGCAAATATTTGAATGTAAACAAGGGCAATTAGGCCGTGGGATACAGGATTTTGGGAAAAGGAGGGGTCTGAAACTATAGGGGGAGGGTCTGAGGACACACTTGATGGCTGAGGGAATTATGGAGCACATGTCTGGCCAGTGCATATAAAGGCTGGCTCTGGCCAGCCTTTTCTCCACACCCCCACACCTAACCTGCCAGCGCCGTCTGTGTCTCCTCCTGAGGCTGTCTCGAGGGGAGGACGCCGAACTCTGGCCTCTCCTGACCCTAATCCTAATCCTAATCCTAACCCTAACCCTAATACACTTACCTGGGAGCCTGTAAAAAATTATTATACTTACCGGTGAACCTGAAAAAAGGAGCCGTGTACTCTGTCTAGCCTGATGAAGGACAATTAGCTCCGAAACTGTTGCAACCAGGCAGAGTACACATAAATAACAGAGCCAAAACACAGGAAAGGGGGTGAAATTGTTTTATTCAAGCACTTTAAGTGCAAATATTTGAATGTAAACAAGGGCAATTAGGCCGTGGGATACAGGATTTTGGGAAAAGGAGGGGTCTGAAACTATAGGGGGAGGGTCTGAGGACACACTTGATGGCTGAGGGAATTATGGAGCACATGTCTGGCCAGTGCATATAAAGGCTGGCTCTGGCCAGCCTTTTCTCCACACCCCCACACCTAACCTGCCAGCGCCGTCTGTGTCTCCTCCTGAGGCTGTCTCGAGGGGAGGACGCCGAACTCTGGCCTCTCCTGACCCTAATCCTAATCCTAATCCTAACCCTAACCCTAATACACTTACCTGGGAGCCTGTAAAAAATTATTATACTTACCGGTGAACCTGAAAAAAGGAGCCGTGTACTCTGTCTAGCCTGATGAAGGACAATTAGCTCCGAAACTGTTGCAACCAGGCAGAGTACACATAAATAACAGAGCCAAAACACAGGAAAGGGGGTGAAATTGTTTTATTCAAGCACTTTAAGTGCAAATATTTGAATGTAAACAAGGGCAATTAGGCCGTGGGATACAGGATTTTGGGAAAAGGAGGGGTCTGAAACTATAGGGGGAGGGTCTGAGGACACACTTGATGGCTGAGGGAATTATGGAGCACATGTCTGGCCAGTGCATATAAAGGCTGGCTCTGGCCAGCCTTTTCTCCACACCCCCACACCTAACCTGCCAGCGCCGTCTGTGTCTCCTCCTGAGGCTGTCTCGAGGGGAGGACGCCGAACTCTGGCCTCTCCTGACCCTAATCCTAATCCTAATCCTAACCCTAACCCTAATACACTTACCTGGGAGCCTGTAAAAAATTATTATACTTACCGGTGAACCTGAAAAAAGGAGCCGTGTACTCTGTCTAGCCTGATGAAGGACAATTAGCTCCGAAACTGTTGCAACCAGGCAGAGTACACATAAATAACAGAGCCAAAACACAGGAAAGGGGGTGAAATTGTTTTATTCAAGCACTTTAAGTGCAAATATTTGAATGTAAACAAGGGCAATTAGGCCGTGGGATACAGGATTTTGGGAAAAGGAGGGGTCTGAAACTATAGGGGGAGGGTCTGAGGACACACTTGATGGCTGAGGGAATTATGGAGCACATGTCTGGCCAGTGCATATAAAGGCTGGCTCTGGCCAGCCTTTTCTCCACACCCCCACACCTAACCTGCCAGCGCCGTCTGTGTCTCCTCCTGAGGCTGTCTCGAGGGGAGGACGCCGAACTCTGGCCTCTCCTGACCCTAATCCTAATCCTAATCCTAACCCTAACCCTAATACACTTACCTGGGAGCCTGTAAAAAATTATTATACTTACCGGTGAACCTGAAAAAAGGAGCCGTGTACTCTGTCTAGCCTGATGAAGGACAATTAGCTCCGAAACTGTTGCAACCAGGCAGAGTACACATAAATAACAGAGCCAAAACACAGGAAAGGGGGTGAAATTGTTTTATTCAAGCACTTTAAGTGCAAATATTTGAATGTAAACAAGGGCAATTAGGCCGTGGGATACAGGATTTTGGGAAAAGGAGGGGTCTGAAACTATAGGGGGAGGGTCTGAGGACACACTTGATGGCTGAGGGAATTATGGAGCACATGTCTGGCCAGTGCATATAAAGGCTGGCTCTGGCCAGCCTTTTCTCCACACCCCCACACCTAACCTGCCAGCGCCGTCTGTGTCTCCTCCTGAGGCTGTCTCGAGGGGAGGACGCCGAACTCTGGCCTCTCCTGACCCTAATCCTAATCCTAATCCTAACCCTAACCCTAATACACTTACCTGGGAGCCTGTAAAAAATTATTATACTTACCGGTGAACCTGAAAAAAGGAGCCGTGTACTCTGTCTAGCCTGATGAAGGACAATTAGCTCCGAAACTGTTGCAACCAGGCAGAGTACACATAAATAACAGAGCCAAAACACAGGAAAGGGGGTGAAATTGTTTTATTCAAGCACTTTAAGTGCAAATATTTGAATGTAAACAAGGGCAATTAGGCCGTGGGATACAGGATTTTGGGAAAAGGAGGGGTCTGAAACTATAGGGGGAGGGTCTGAGGACACACTTGATGGCTGAGGGAATTATGGAGCACATGTCTGGCCAGTGCATATAAAGGCTGGCTCTGGCCAGCCTTTTCTCCACACCCCCACACCTAACCTGCCAGCGCCGTCTGTGTCTCCTCCTGAGGCTGTCTCGAGGGGAGGACGCCGAACTCTGGCCTCTCCTGACCCTAATCCTAATCCTAATCCTAACCCTAACCCTAATACACTTACCTGGGAGCCTGTAAAAAATTATTATACTTACCGGTGAACCTGAAAAAAGGAGCCGTGTACTCTGTCTAGCCTGATGAAGGACAATTAGCTCCGAAACTGTTGCAACCAGGCAGAGTACACATAAATAACAGAGCCAAAACACAGGAAAGGGGGTGAAATTGTTTTATTCAAGCACTTTAAGTGCAAATATTTGAATGTAAACAAGGGCAATTAGGCCGTGGGATACAGGATTTTGGGAAAAGGAGGGGTCTGAAACTATAGGGGGAGGGTCTGAGGACACACTTGATGGCTGAGGGAATTATGGAGCACATGTCTGGCCAGTGCATATAAAGGCTGGCTCTGGCCAGCCTTTTCTCCACACCCCCACACCTAACCTGCCAGCGCCGTCTGTGTCTCCTCCTGAGGCTGTCTCGAGGGGAGGACGCCGAACTCTGGCCTCTCCTGACCCTAATCCTAATCCTAATCCTAACCCTAACCCTAATACACTTACCTGGGAGCCTGTAAAAAATTATTATACTTACCGGTGAACCTGAAAAAAGGAGCCGTGTGTACTCTGTCTAGCCTGATGAAGGACAATTAGCTCCGAAACTGTTGCAACCAGGCAGAGTACACATAAATAACAGAGCCAAAACACAGGAAAGGGGGTGAAATTGTTTTATTCAAGCACTTTAAGTGCAAATATTTGAATGTAAACAAGGGCAATTAGGCCGTGGGATACAGGATTTTGGGAAAAGGAGGGGTCTGAAACTATAGGGGGAGGGTCTGAGGACACACTTGATGGCTGAGGGAATTATGGAGCACATGTCTGGCCAGTGCATATAAAGGCTGGCTCTGGCCAGCCTTTTCTCCACACCCCCACACCTAACCTGCCAGCGCCGTCTGTGTCTCCTCCTGAGGCTGTCTCGAGGGGAGGACGCCGAACTCTGGCCTCTCCTGACCCTAATCCTAATCCTAATCCTAACCCTAACCCTAATACACTTACCTGGGAGCCTGTAAAAAATTATTATACTTACCGGTGAACCTGAAAAAAGGAGCCGTGTACTCTGTCTAGCCTGATGAAGGACAATTAGCTCCGAAACTGTTGCAACCAGGCAGAGTACACATAAATAACAGAGCCAAAACACAGGAAAGGGGGTGAAATTGTTTTATTCAAGCACTTTAAGTGCAAATATTTGAATGTAAACAAGGGCAATTAGGCCGTGGGATACAGGATTTTGGGAAAAGGAGGGGTCTGAAACTATAGGGGGAGGGTCTGAGGACACACTTGATGGCTGAGGGAATTATGGAGCACATGTCTGGCCAGTGCATATAAAGGCTGGCTCTGGCCAGCCTTTTCTCCACACCCCCACACCTAACCTGCCAGCGCCGTCTGTGTCTCCTCCTGAGGCTGTCTCGAGGGGAGGACGCCGAACTCTGGCCTCTCCTGACCCTAATCCTAATCCTAATCCTAACCCTAACCCTAATACACTTACCTGGGAGCCTGTAAAAAATTATTATACTTACCGGTGAACCTGAAAAAAGGAGCCGTGTACTCTGTCTAGCCTGATGAAGGACAATTAGCTCCGAAACTGTTGCAACCAGGCAGAGTACACATAAATAACAGAGCCAAAACACAGGAAAGGGGGTGAAATTGTTTTATTCAAGCACTTTAAGTGCAAATATTTGAATGTAAACAAGGGCAATTAGGCCGTGGGATACAGGATTTTGGGAAAAGGAGGGGTCTGAAACTATAGGGGGAGGGTCTGAGGACACACTTGATGGCTGAGGGAATTATGGAGCACATGTCTGGCCAGTGCATATAAAGGCTGGCTCTGGCCAGCCTTTTCTCCACACCCCCACACCTAACCTGCCAGCGCCGTCTGTGTCTCCTCCTGAGGCTGTCTCGAGGGGAGGACGCCGAACTCTGGCCTCTCCTGACCCTAATCCTAATCCTAATCCTAACCCTAACCCTAATACACTTACCTGGGAGCCTGTAAAAAATTATTATACTTACCGGTGAACCTGAAAAAAGGAGCCGTGTACTCTGTCTAGCCTGATGAAGGACAATTAGCTCCGAAACTGTTGCAACCAGGCAGAGTACACATAAATAACAGAGCCAAAACACAGGAAAGGGGGTGAAATTGTTTTATTCAAGCACTTTAAGTGCAAATATTTGAATGTAAACAAGGGCAATTAGGCCGTGGGATACAGGATTTTGGGAAAAGGAGGGGTCTGAAACTATAGGGGGAGGGTCTGAGGACACACTTGATGGCTGAGGGAATTATGGAGCACATGTCTGGCCAGTGCATATAAAGGCTGGCTCTGGCCAGCCTTTTCTCCACACCCCCACACCTAACCTGCCAGCGCCGTCTGTGTCTCCTCCTGAGGCTGTCTCGAGGGGAGGACGCCGAACTCTGGCCTCTCCTGACCCTAATCCTAATCCTAATCCTAACCCTAACCCTAATACACTTACCTGGGAGCCTGTAAAAAATTATTATACTTACCGGTGAACCTGAAAAAAGGAGCCGTGTACTCTGTCTAGCCTGATGAAGGACAATTAGCTCCGAAACTGTTGCAACCAGGCAGAGTACACATAAATAACAGAGCCAAAACACAGGAAAGGGGGTGAAATTGTTTTATTCAAGCACTTTAAGTGCAAATATTTGAATGTAAACAAGGGCAATTAGGCCGTGGGATACAGGATTTTGGGAAAAGGAGGGGTCTGAAACTATAGGGGGAGGGTCTGAGGACACACTTGATGGCTGAGGGAATTATGGAGCACATGTCTGGCCAGTGCATATAAAGGCTGGCTCTGGCCAGCCTTTTCTCCACACCCCCACACCTAACCTGCCAGCGCCGTCTGTGTCTCCTCCTGAGGCTGTCTCGAGGGGAGGACGCCGAACTCTGGCCTCTCCTGACCCTAATCCTAATCCTAATCCTAACCCTAACCCTAATACACTTACCTGGGAGCCTGTAAAAAATTATTATACTTACCGGTGAACCTGAAAAAAGGAGCCGTGTACTCTGTCTAGCCTGATGAAGGACAATTAGCTCCGAAACTGTTGCAACCAGGCAGAGTACACATAAATAACAGAGCCAAAACACAGGAAAGGGGGTGAAATTGTTTTATTCAAGCACTTTAAGTGCAAATATTTGAATGTAAACAAGGGCAATTAGGCCGTGGGATACAGGATTTTGGGAAAAGGAGGGGTCTGAAACTATAGGGGGAGGGTCTGAGGACACACTTGATGGCTGAGGGAATTATGGAGCACATGTCTGGCCAGTGCATATAAAGGCTGGCTCTGGCCAGCCTTTTCTCCACACCCCCACACCTAACCTGCCAGCGCCGTCTGTGTCTCCTCCTGAGGCTGTCTCGAGGGGAGGACGCCGAACTCTGGCCTCTCCTGACCCTAATCCTAATCCTAATCCTAACCCTAACCCTAATACACTTACCTGGGAGCCTGTAAAAAATTATTATACTTACCGGTGAACCTGAAAAAAGGAGCCGTGTACTCTGTCTAGCCTGATGAAGGACAATTAGCTCCGAAACTGTTGCAACCAGGCAGAGTACACATAAATAACAGAGCCAAAACACAGGAAAGGGGGTGAAATTGTTTTATTCAAGCACTTTAAGTGCAAATATTTGAATGTAAACAAGGGCAATTAGGCCGTGGGATACAGGATTTTGGGAAAAGGAGGGGTCTGAAACTATAGGGGGAGGGTCTGAGGACACACTTGATGGCTGAGGGAATTATGGAGCACATGTCTGGCCAGTGCATATAAAGGCTGGCTCTGGCCAGCCTTTTCTCCACACCCCCACACCTAACCTGCCAGCGCCGTCTGTGTCTCCTCCTGAGGCTGTCTCGAGGGGAGGACGCCGAACTCTGGCCTCTCCTGACCCTAATCCTAATCCTAATCCTAACCCTAACCCTAATACACTTACCTGGGAGCCTGTAAAAAATTATTATACTTACCGGTGAACCTGAAAAAAGGAGCCGTGTACTCTGTCTAGCCTGATGAAGGACAATTAGCTCCGAAACTGTTGCAACCAGGCAGAGTACACATAAATAACAGAGCCAAAACACAGGAAAGGGGGTGAAATTGTTTTATTCAAGCACTTTAAGTGCAAATATTTGAATGTAAACAAGGGCAATTAGGCCGTGGGATACAGGATTTTGGGAAAAGGAGGGGTCTGAAACTATAGGGGGAGGGTCTGAGGACACACTTGATGGCTGAGGGAATTATGGAGCACATGTCTGGCCAGTGCATATAAAGGCTGGCTCTGGCCAGCCTTTTCTCCACACCCCCACACCTAACCTGCCAGCGCCGTCTGTGTCTCCTCCTGAGGCTGTCTCGAGGGGAGGACGCCGAACTCTGGCCTCTCCTGACCCTAATCCTAATCCTAATCCTAACCCTAACCCTAATACACTTACCTGGGAGCCTGTAAAAAATTATTATACTTACCGGTGAACCTGAAAAAAGGAGCCGTGTACTCTGTCTAGCCTGATGAAGGACAATTAGCTCCGAAACTGTTGCAACCAGGCAGAGTACACATAAATAACAGAGCCAAAACACAGGAAAGGGGGTGAAATTGTTTTATTCAAGCACTTTAAGTGCAAATATTTGAATGTAAACAAGGGCAATTAGGCCGTGGGATACAGGATTTTGGGAAAAGGAGGGGTCTGAAACTATAGGGGGAGGGTCTGAGGACACACTTGATGGCTGAGGGAATTATGGAGCACATGTCTGGCCAGTGCATATAAAGGCTGGCTCTGGCCAGCCTTTTCTCCACACCCCCACACCTAACCTGCCAGCGCCGTCTGTGTCTCCTCCTGAGGCTGTCTCGAGGGGAGGACGCCGAACTCTGGCCTCTCCTGACCCTAATCCTAATCCTAATCCTAACCCTAACCCTAATACACTTACCTGGGAGCCTGTAAAAAATTATTATACTTACCGGTGAACCTGAAAAAAGGAGCCGTGTACTCTGTCTAGCCTGATGAAGGACAATTAGCTCCGAAACTGTTGCAACCAGGCAGAGTACACATAAATAACAGAGCCAAAACACAGGAAAGGGGGTGAAATTGTTTTATTCAAGCACTTTAAGTGCAAATATTTGAATGTAAACAAGGGCAATTAGGCCGTGGGATACAGGATTTTGGGAAAAGGAGGGGTCTGAAACTATAGGGGGAGGGTCTGAGGACACACTTGATGGCTGAGGGAATTATGGAGCACATGTCTGGCCAGTGCATATAAAGGCTGGCTCTGGCCAGCCTTTTCTCCACACCCCCACACCTAACCTGCCAGCGCCGTCTGTGTCTCCTCCTGAGGCTGTCTCGAGGGGAGGACGCCGAACTCTGGCCTCTCCTGACCCTAATCCTAATCCTAATCCTAACCCTAACCCTAATACACTTACCTGGGAGCCTGTAAAAAATTATTATACTTACCGGTGAACCTGAAAAAAGGAGCCGTGTACTCTGTCTAGCCTGATGAAGGACAATTAGCTCCGAAACTGTTGCAACCAGGCAGAGTACACATAAATAACAGAGCCAAAACACAGGAAAGGGGGTGAAATTGTTTTATTCAAGCACTTTAAGTGCAAATATTTGAATGTAAACAAGGGCAATTAGGCCGTGGGATACAGGATTTTGGGAAAAGGAGGGGTCTGAAACTATAGGGGGAGGGTCTGAGGACACACTTGATGGCTGAGGGAATTATGGAGCACATGTCTGGCCAGTGCATATAAAGGCTGGCTCTGGCCAGCCTTTTCTCCACACCCCCACACCTAACCTGCCAGCGCCGTCTGTGTCTCCTCCTGAGGCTGTCTCGAGGGGAGGACGCCGAACTCTGGCCTCTCCTGACCCTAATCCTAATCCTAATCCTAACCCTAACCCTAATACACTTACCTGGGAGCCTGTAAAAAATTATTATACTTACCGGTGAACCTGAAAAAAGGAGCCGTGTACTCTGTCTAGCCTGATGAAGGACAATTAGCTCCGAAACTGTTGCAACCAGGCAGAGTACACATAAATAACAGAGCCAAAACACAGGAAAGGGGGTGAAATTGTTTTATTCAAGCACTTTAAGTGCAAATATTTGAATGTAAACAAGGGCAATTAGGCCGTGGGATACAGGATTTTGGGAAAAGGAGGGGTCTGAAACTATAGGGGGAGGGTCTGAGGACACACTTGATGGCTGAGGGAATTATGGAGCACATGTCTGGCCAGTGCATATAAAGGCTGGCTCTGGCCAGCCTTTTCTCCACACCCCCACACCTAACCTGCCAGCGCCGTCTGTGTCTCCTCCTGAGGCTGTCTCGAGGGGAGGACGCCGAACTCTGGCCTCTCCTGACCCTAATCCTAATCCTAATCCTAACCCTAACCCTAATACACTTACCTGGGAGCCTGTAAAAAATTATTATACTTACCGGTGAACCTGAAAAAAGGAGCCGTGTACTCTGTCTAGCCTGATGAAGGACAATTAGCTCCGAAACTGTTGCAACCAGGCAGAGTACACATAAATAACAGAGCCAAAACACAGGAAAGGGGGTGAAATTGTTTTATTCAAGCACTTTAAGTGCAAATATTTGAATGTAAACAAGGGCAATTAGGCCGTGGGATACAGGATTTTGGGAAAAGGAGGGGTCTGAAACTATAGGGGGAGGGTCTGAGGACACACTTGATGGCTGAGGGAATTATGGAGCACATGTCTGGCCAGTGCATATAAAGGCTGGCTCTGGCCAGCCTTTTCTCCACACCCCCACACCTAACCTGCCAGCGCCGTCTGTGTCTCCTCCTGAGGCTGTCTCGAGGGGAGGACGCCGAACTCTGGCCTCTCCTGACCCTAATCCTAATCCTAATCCTAACCCTAACCCTAATACACTTACCTGGGAGCCTGTAAAAAATTATTATACTTACCGGTGAACCTGAAAAAAGGAGCCGTGTACTCTGTCTAGCCTGATGAAGGACAATTAGCTCCGAAACTGTTGCAACCAGGCAGAGTACACATAAATAACAGAGCCAAAACACAGGAAAGGGGGTGAAATTGTTTTATTCAAGCACTTTAAGTGCAAATATTTGAATGTAAACAAGGGCAATTAGGCCGTGGGATACAGGATTTTGGGAAAAGGAGGGGTCTGAAACTATAGGGGGAGGGTCTGAGGACACACTTGATGGCTGAGGGAATTATGGAGCACATGTCTGGCCAGTGCATATAAAGGCTGGCTCTGGCCAGCCTTTTCTCCACACCCCCACACCTAACCTGCCAGCGCCGTCTGTGTCTCCTCCTGAGGCTGTCTCGAGGGGAGGACGCCGAACTCTGGCCTCTCCTGACCCTAATCCTAATCCTAATCCTAACCCTAACCCTAATACACTTACCTGGGAGCCTGTAAAAAATTATTATACTTACCGGTGAACCTGAAAAAAGGAGCCGTGTACTCTGTCTAGCCTGATGAAGGACAATTAGCTCCGAAACTGTTGCAACCAGGCAGAGTACACATAAATAACAGAGCCAAAACACAGGAAAGGGGGTGAAATTGTTTTATTCAAGCACTTTAAGTGCAAATATTTGAATGTAAACAAGGGCAATTAGGCCGTGGGATACAGGATTTTGGGAAAAGGAGGGGTCTGAAACTATAGGGGGAGGGTCTGAGGACACACTTGATGGCTGAGGGAATTATGGAGCACATGTCTGGCCAGTGCATATAAAGGCTGGCTCTGGCCAGCCTTTTCTCCACACCCCCACACCTAACCTGCCAGCGCCGTCTGTGTCTCCTCCTGAGGCTGTCTCGAGGGGAGGACGCCGAACTCTGGCCTCTCCTGACCCTAATCCTAATCCTAATCCTAACCCTAACCCTAATACACTTACCTGGGAGCCTGTAAAAAATTATTATACTTACCGGTGAACCTGAAAAAAGGAGCCGTGTACTCTGTCTAGCCTGATGAAGGACAATTAGCTCCGAAACTGTTGCAACCAGGCAGAGTACACATAAATAACAGAGCCAAAACACAGGAAAGGGGGTGAAATTGTTTTATTCAAGCACTTTAAGTGCAAATATTTGAATGTAAACAAGGGCAATTAGGCCGTGGGATACAGGATTTTGGGAAAAGGAGGGGTCTGAAACTATAGGGGGAGGGTCTGAGGACACACTTGATGGCTGAGGGAATTATGGAGCACATGTCTGGCCAGTGCATATAAAGGCTGGCTCTGGCCAGCCTTTTCTCCACACCCCCACACCTAACCTGCCAGCGCCGTCTGTGTCTCCTCCTGAGGCTGTCTCGAGGGGAGGACGCCGAACTCTGGCCTCTCCTGACCCTAATCCTAATCCTAATCCTAACCCTAACCCTAATACACTTACCTGGGAGCCTGTAAAAAATTATTATACTTACCGGTGAACCTGAAAAAAGGAGCCGTGTACTCTGTCTAGCCTGATGAAGGACAATTAGCTCCGAAACTGTTGCAACCAGGCAGAGTACACATAAATAACAGAGCCAAAACACAGGAAAGGGGGTGAAATTGTTTTATTCAAGCACTTTAAGTGCAAATATTTGAATGTAAACAAGGGCAATTAGGCCGTGGGATACAGGATTTTGGGAAAAGGAGGGGTCTGAAACTATAGGGGGAGGGTCTGAGGACACACTTGATGGCTGAGGGAATTATGGAGCACATGTCTGGCCAGTGCATATAAAGGCTGGCTCTGGCCAGCCTTTTCTCCACACCCCCACACCTAACCTGCCAGCGCCGTCTGTGTCTCCTCCTGAGGCTGTCTCGAGGGGAGGACGCCGAACTCTGGCCTCTCCTGACCCTAATCCTAATCCTAATCCTAACCCTAACCCTAATACACTTACCTGGGAGCCTGTAAAAAATTATTATACTTACCGGTGAACCTGAAAAAAGGAGCCGTGTACTCTGTCTAGCCTGATGAAGGACAATTAGCTCCGAAACTGTTGCAACCAGGCAGAGTACACATAAATAACAGAGCCAAAACACAGGAAAGGGGGTGAAATTGTTTTATTCAAGCACTTTAAGTGCAAATATTTGAATGTAAACAAGGGCAATTAGGCCGTGGGATACAGGATTTTGGGAAAAGGAGGGGTCTGAAACTATAGGGGGAGGGTCTGAGGACACACTTGATGGCTGAGGGAATTATGGAGCACATGTCTGGCCAGTGCATATAAAGGCTGGCTCTGGCCAGCCTTTTCTCCACACCCCCACACCTAACCTGCCAGCGCCGTCTGTGTCTCCTCCTGAGGCTGTCTCGAGGGGAGGACGCCGAACTCTGGCCTCTCCTGACCCTAATCCTAATCCTAATCCTAACCCTAACCCTAATACACTTACCTGGGAGCCTGTAAAAAATTATTATACTTACCGGTGAACCTGAAAAAAGGAGCCGTGTACTCTGTCTAGCCTGATGAAGGACAATTAGCTCCGAAACTGTTGCAACCAGGCAGAGTACACATAAATAACAGAGCCAAAACACAGGAAAGGGGGTGAAATTGTTTTATTCAAGCACTTTAAGTGCAAATATTTGAATGTAAACAAGGGCAATTAGGCCGTGGGATACAGGATTTTGGGAAAAGGAGGGGTCTGAAACTATAGGGGGAGGGTCTGAGGACACACTTGATGGCTGAGGGAATTATGGAGCACATGTCTGGCCAGTGCATATAAAGGCTGGCTCTGGCCAGCCTTTTCTCCACACCCCCACACCTAACCTGCCAGCGCCGTCTGTGTCTCCTCCTGAGGCTGTCTCGAGGGTGAGGACGCCGAACTCTGGCCTCTCCTGACCCTAATCCTAATCCTAATCCTAACCCTAACCCTAATACACTTACCTGGGAGCCTGTAAAAAATTATTATACTTACCGGTGAACCTGAAAAAAGGAGCCGTGTACTCTGTCTAGCCTGATGAAGGACAATTAGCTCCGAAACTGTTGCAACCAGGCAGAGTACACATAAATAACAGAGCCAAAACACAGGAAAGGGGGTGAAATTGTTTTATTCAAGCACTTTAAGTGCAAATATTTGAATGTAAACAAGGGCAATTAGGCCGTGGGATACAGGATTTTGGGAAAAGGAGGGGTCTGAAACTATAGGGGGAGGGTCTGAGGACACACTTGATGGCTGAGGGAATTATGGAGCACATGTCTGGCCAGTGCATATAAAGGCTGGCTCTGGCCAGCCTTTTCTCCACACCCCCACACCTAACCTGCCAGCGCCGTCTGTGTCTCCTCCTGAGGCTGTCTCGAGGGGAGGACGCCGAACTCTGGCCTCTCCTGACCCTAATCCTAATCCTAATCCTAACCCTAACCCTAATACACTTACCTGGGAGCCTGTAAAAAATTATTATACTTACCGGTGAACCTGAAAAAAGGAGCCGTGTACTCTGTCTAGCCTGATGAAGGACAATTAGCTCCGAAACTGTTGCAACCAGGCAGAGTACACATAAATAACAGAGCCAAAACACAGGAAAGGGGGTGAAATTGTTTTATTCAAGCACTTTAAGTGCAAATATTTGAATGTAAACAAGGGCAATTAGGCCGTGGGATACAGGATTTTGGGAAAAGGAGGGGTCTGAAACTATAGGGGGAGGGTCTGAGGACACACTTGATGGCTGAGGGAATTATGGAGCACATGTCTGGCCAGTGCATATAAAGGCTGGCTCTGGCCAGCCTTTTCTCCACACCCCCACACCTAACCTGCCAGCGCCGTCTGTGTCTCCTCCTGAGGCTGTCTCGAGGGGAGGACGCCGAACTCTGGCCTCTCCTGACCCTAATCCTAATCCTAATCCTAACCCTAACCCTAATACACTTACCTGGGAGCCTGTAAAAAATTATTATACTTACCGGTGAACCTGAAAAAAGGAGCCGTGTACTCTGTCTAGCCTGATGAAGGACAATTAGCTCCGAAACTGTTGCAACCAGGCAGAGTACACATAAATAACAGAGCCAAAACACAGGAAAGGGGGTGAAATTGTTTTATTCAAGCACTTTAAGTGCAAATATTTGAATGTAAACAAGGGCAATTAGGCCGTGGGATACAGGATTTTGGGAAAAGGAGGGGTCTGAAACTATAGGGGGAGGGTCTGAGGACACACTTGATGGCTGAGGGAATTATGGAGCACATGTCTGGCCAGTGCATATAAAGGCTGGCTCTGGCCAGCCTTTTCTCCACACCCCCACACCTAACCTGCCAGCGCCGTCTGTGTCTCCTCCTGAGGCTGTCTCGAGGGGAGGACGCCGAACTCTGGCCTCTCCTGACCCTAATCCTAATCCTAATCCTAACCCTAACCCTAATACACTTACCTGGGAGCCTGTAAAAAATTATTATACTTACCGGTGAACCTGAAAAAAGGAGCCGTGTACTCTGTCTAGCCTGATGAAGGACAATTAGCTCCGAAACTGTTGCAACCAGGCAGAGTTATTCAAGCACTTTAAGTGCAAATATTTGAATGTAAACAAGGGCAATTAGGCCGTGGGATACAGGATTTTGGGAAAAGGAGGGGTCTGAAACTATAGGGGGAGGGTCTGAGGACACACTTGATGGCTGAGGGAATTATGGAGCACATGTCTGGCCAGTGCATATAAAGGCTGGCTCTGGCCAGCCTTTTCTCCACACCCCCACACCTAACCTGCCAGCGCCGTCTGTGTCTCCTCCTGAGGCTGTCTCGAGGGGAGGACGCCGAACTCTGGCCTCTCCTGACCCTAATCCTAATCCTAATCCTAACCCTAACCCTAATACACTTACCTGGGAGCCTGTAAAAAATTATTATACTTACCGGTGAACCTGAAAAAAGGAGCCGTGTACTCTGTCTAGCCTGATGAAGGACAATTAGCTCCGAAACTGTTGCAACCAGGCAGAGTACACATAAATAACAGAGCCAAAACACAGGAAAGGGGGTGAAATTGTTTTATTCAAGCACTTTAAGTGCAAATATTTGAATGTAAACAAGGGCAATTAGGCCGTGGGATACAGGATTTTGGGAAAAGGAGGGGTCTGAAACTATAGGGGGAGGGTCTGAGGACACACTTGATGGCTGAGGGAATTATGGAGCACATGTCTGGCCAGTGCATATAAAGGCTGGCTCTGGCCAGCCTTTTCTCCACACCCCCACACCTAACCTGCCAGCGCCGTCTGTGTCTCCTCCTGAGGCTGTCTCGAGGGGAGGACGCCGAACTCTGGCCTCTCCTGACCCTAATCCTAATCCTAATCCTAACCCTAACCCTAATACACTTACCTGGGAGCCTGTAAAAAATTATTATACTTACCGGTGAACCTGAAAAAAGGAGCCGTGTACTCTGTCTAGCCTGATGAAGGACAATTAGCTCCGAAACTGTTGCAACCAGGCAGAGTACACATAAATAACAGAGCCAAAACACAGGAAAGGGGGTGAAATTGTTTTATTCAAGCACTTTAAGTGCAAATATTTGAATGTAAACAAGGGCAATTAGGCCGTGGGATACAGGATTTTGGGAAAAGGAGGGGTCTGAAACTATAGGGGGAGGGTCTGAGGACACACTTGATGGCTGAGGGAATTATGGAGCACATGTCTGGCCAGTGCATATAAAGGCTGGCTCTGGCCAGCCTTTTCTCCACACCCCCACACCTAACCTGCCAGCGCCGTCTGTGTCTCCTCCTGAGGCTGTCTCGAGGGGAGGACGCCGAACTCTGGCCTCTCCTGACCCTAATCCTAATCCTAATCCTAACCCTAACCCTAATACACTTACCTGGGAGCCTGTAAAAAATTATTATACTTACCGGTGAACCTGAAAAAAGGAGCCGTGTACTCTGTCTAGCCTGATGAAGGACAATTAGCTCCGAAACTGTTGCAACCAGGCAGAGTACACATAAATAACAGAGCCAAAACACAGGAAAGGGGGTGAAATTGTTTTATTCAAGCACTTTAAGTGCAAATATTTGAATGTAAACAAGGGCAATTAGGCCGTGGGATACAGGATTTTGGGAAAAGGAGGGGTCTGAAACTATAGGGGGAGGGTCTGAGGACACACTTGATGGCTGAGGGAATTATGGAGCACATGTCTGGCCAGTGCATATAAAGGCTGGCTCTGGCCAGCCTTTTCTCCACACCCCCACACCTAACCTGCCAGCGCCGTCTGTGTCTCCTCCTGAGGCTGTCTCGAGGGGAGGACGCCGAACTCTGGCCTCTCCTGACCCTAATCCTAATCCTAATCCTAACCCTAACCCTAATACACTTACCTGGGAGCCTGTAAAAAATTATTATACTTACCGGTGAACCTGAAAAAAGGAGCCGTGTACTCTGTCTAGCCTGATGAAGGACAATTAGCTCCGAAACTGTTGCAACCAGGCAGAGTACACATAAATAACAGAGCCAAAACACAGGAAAGGGGGTGAAATTGTTTTATTCAAGCACTTTAAGTGCAAATATTTGAATGTAAACAAGGGCAATTAGGCCGTGGGATA
Organism: Pampus argenteus; assembly: GCA_036937835.1. Classification (NCBI taxonomy): domain Eukaryota; kingdom Metazoa; phylum Chordata; class Actinopteri; order Scombriformes; family Stromateidae; genus Pampus; species Pampus argenteus. The sequence goes on from CM072863.1 coordinate 34,840, forward strand.
CAGGATTTTGGGAAAAGGAGGGGTCTGAAACTATAGGGGGAGGGTCTGAGGACACACTTGATGGCTGAGGGAATTATGGAGCACATGTCTGGCCAGTGCATATAAAGGCTGGCTCTGGCCAGCCTTTTCTCCACACCCCCACACCTAACCTGCCAGCGCCG